>JAPQLA010000008.1:23894413-23907631 GCA_029822935.1 Naso vlamingii | reverse complement strand
CACACACACACACACACACACACACACACACACACACACACAGAGTATCCATCAGGTATACGGCGCTGAACAAAGGCTGCATGTTTGCTGTCGTGCATGTATCCGGATCATTAGATGGTTAATAAAGAAAATAATGTGTACCAGATGATCAATGATGTTTTCTTTATGTTCACATCACTTAAACTAATTTTGTTTCTCAGTGTTTCTTTGTTTCACTGTGTATTTCTGTCACTCAGCCCCACGTTCTCTGACTTCACCGCGTCCTGAACTGATGTACCTACATATTGTGGCAAAGCAACAGTCCACTGTGTGTTTGTCTGTGTCCAGTACAGATACAGCATCGGGACACATTAGCTTAGCATAAAGACTGTAAACAAAGCTTGACTGTTCGCCAAAAGAGGAAAAATACAACTTCTAACAACTTAATGATGCACAGCAAATCCAGAGTGCAGTCCTTGATGTGGTGATGAAAGGTTAAAAAGCAAAGTTATAAAATCTAAACAAAAGTAGGTGAATCCTATTGATTGGTAATAATTTACTTAATTAGTAACAAGACTTCTTCAAATGAGGCATTGAGACTGCTTGGCAGAGCTGATCTAACACATCTTATTCCTGTGTCAGTGTGAAGGACAGAGAGGACAGAGTCTGATCATGTTGCATCTGGCTGAGCTTTACATCTTTCAGTTGCATGTGTGTGTAACCCTAACTCTTTGACGAGGAATCATCAATTTTTAATGTTTTTTTTTTTGTGTGTGCATTTTTTCTCCTAATAATAGTTTAGGAATGTTTGATGTTATTGATTGTTTGTCATTCATTTGTTTATTCAGTTTTTGACTCGTTAAAGTGCACTTACTCAGGCACACACCTGCTTCTCTGACTGCACCTGTGATGATTTACTCTGATTGTTAGGCAGCTGACCTCAGCCTTTAAATATCTGTGAGCAGCCACTGATTGTTTTTTTCTGGTTCAGACTCACAGAGCAAAGCACGAGTCTGACCTCCCCCTCTTGTTTGATCTCAGAAATGTTGTGGTTTAGCATTTGCCCAGAATCCCGTTCCTGACTGTGTGAAGAGATTCAAAAAACATCGCTCATCCTGAGTGCAGGTGTTCTGTGCGAGAACGCTGAGCTGAAGCGTTTGTGTGGCCTCACCTTGAACCACGAGTCGTCCCAGTGCAGTGCGTCTCATTCTGGTGCCGGGACGATTGGCGGCGCACACATACACACCCGAGTGTTGCAGGGAAACATCTGAGATCATCAGGTTCCCCGTCCCCAGCACCTGGATACCCTCCACCCCAATGGAGCGTCCATCTGATCCACACACACACAGAAAAATGTTGTGAAATTAAAACAAATGGCTTCATGTTATTAACTAACGATGCTCTGATGCTGTAAATTCTTCAGTGTTTTCCTCCTGTACCCAGTCTGCTCCATGAAACGATGGGCCTCGGGTTTCCTGTGGCGATGCACTCCAAGATGGCCGTCTGATGGACGGTGATGGTGAGGTTCTGGGGTCCTGACAGGATGACCGGCTCCTTGTAGATTCTTGGAGCTCCACCTGGAGAAAAGGAAGAAGACCAAGAGTTGATGTGGATGACAACTGTGAGAAAACACACATGCACACAAGACCGACAAACTGACGTCTGACTTTTTACAGCTGACGCAGAAACGACTGAGCTCCTCATCGTTGTGTCAAAATGCACAGGAAACGTTCTCCACCCGTAAGTCTTTTTTCATTTAAGAAACATCGCAGGCTGCAGGCTGCTGATCAGATCCACTAAGATCAATAACATCACACTCGTGTTGTCTTCGTCACGCTGGCCTCCAATCAGCTTCAAGATTGTTTTCACATTTAGAGCTCTGATTGGTCCGACACCTGAGTCCATCTCTGACTTTTCTTTCCTTTAATCATCAGGAGGTCATTCAGATCTTCTCTCAGTTTACTGAAACAGAAGGTGATCGAGTCTTTGACGTGACTCGGACTCTGTGGACTGCACTTCCTGTACACTTTCATTCTGCCGTCTGTGTTGACGAAGAAGGGACATAACAAAGTACAAATACTTTGTACTACTCTCTTGTAATACTCTCTCTGGCTCTAGCTCTGAGCCACCTGAAGTATGAATTATGATTGACAGGTAGACGTCACTATATGATTGGCTGAAGCTGGTTGGTTCTCTTCTAAGTAATCATTCATCATATTTAGTTTAATATGGATAATAAGTTGCAGACTTTCATGTAAGAATACAAAGAAATTAAATTGTTGTAGTTTTATTGGCTTACATTGTTAAACAGGTGTTCACTTTAAGCAGGGATGTGATCTAAAAGGGTCAATGATTCATTTTTCATTTCATCTGGACTTTATTAGTCTTTGCATCATATTAATGTGACGTAAGCTTCAGTCAGCTTTGCACAGAAACGTCATTCAATGGGAAACTTTTAACTTTTTTTAAACTTACTTTTACTTGAGTAAAAAAGTCGAGTCAGCACGTCTTTTACCAGAGTCTTTTTTAACACAAGTGTCTGTACTTCTACCTAAGTAAAAAATGAGAGTCCTTTTGCCACCGCTGTGTGTTGATGCCTTCAAAAAGCAGCAACACTCATTTATTTAAACTGTCTTTTGTCTTGACTGCTGCTGTCTGGTGGTTAGCACTTTGTGTTTTTGGTCTTTTTTCTTAATTTCAGTTTTTAACTTACTCTAGGTGCTGCATTAAATTAGCTTCATGTACCTTCATTTTATAAAGTCACTGCTGAAAATGACTGTAGAAACAAATGTGCATGACAACTGGATCAGCAGTTTCTGCATCATTTTCTGTAAAAAGCTTTTATCACCCTGTGGCCTGTTGGTTCTAGGGAATAATATTGAGTATCACTATGAGAATTTTGCACTTGATTTCAGAGATTTATACCTGTAGAATTTCAATTTGTTTTTTTTTTC
This sequence comes from Naso vlamingii, assembly GCA_029822935.1. NCBI lineage: Eukaryota > Metazoa > Chordata > Actinopteri > Acanthuriformes > Acanthuridae > Naso > Naso vlamingii. The sequence goes on along the minus strand of JAPQLA010000008.1, from coordinate 23,904,698 downwards.
GTAAATGAACCCAACACAGAAAAAAAGAAAAACTGAGATCAAGTAAATCCGAACAACTTTAAAAAAAAGTCAAAGTGACAAAGGTATCAGGTGAGCCAACACCTTCAAAAAGAGTTGAGTTGCAAAATCGTTAATTTTGATAGAAAGTGACTCAAAACTGAGTTCAAAGTTCTTCAGGGAGTGAAAACACAGGTCATCCTTGCTCATGACGCGTGTGCTTGAGCTGCTTTGGCTTCATCTCTGAAGTTTTGTTTTCCACAGTACTGAGAGCGCTGGAGTGTGTTCAGCTCCATCCTGCGCTGTCATCGAAAAACTCTGTTTCGGCTGAGGACTGCTGTCATGGCTTAAGTTGTCATGGCAAAAAAAACAACAACAAAAAACCAGAGAGATACTTCAGTGAAGACGATCATCTCTGCAAAGACATGAACATCCCTCATCCTGCTCACTCGGTCAGCAGTTTTGTCTCCAGAGGGAACACAGCTCTGTGGCTCTCTCTGCCCTCTTGTGTGTATCGTGTGTTGGTGTGTGTCCTCTTACCCGTGATGTTGAGCACGGCCTCGTGGCTGTAGCGAGTGTTGGCGATGTTGGTCGCCATGCAGCGGAAAACTCCTGCATCCTGTTGCCTCACACCCGTCACCTGGAGAATACCCATGGGCAGCAGAGTGTATCTGGACACAGAGAGGGTGAGACGATGATGATGTGCTCAAAACTAATGTGTGTGTGTGTGTGTGTGTGTTGTGTGTGACTCATCCCAAAGGTACAGACAAGGAAGAAACAACCAGTTAGCAAATGTTTACTGTGACGTAAAAGTACTCGTTTGTTTCTGAAATGATCCCACCCCCCCGACCCGTCTTTCTTTTCAAGAGATCTTCCCTCAGTCGTGACATGTTCGCCGTCAGACCCGTGCTTTGGATAAGATGCGCTTCAATAGAAACACTTTCCTACAGTTTGTCTAATCTGCTGCTTTTCTATTTGTTTTGGCTCTTTGTCCACAAACAGGAAAAAGTTTTAGGACACTTCAAACTGATCTTTTGTGAAACTCCAGTCATGGTTGAGACGTTCAGAAACCCACTCGAGTGTAAGAGACATGTTGACAGTGAATTTGTAGAGTAGTGTGTGTGTGTGTGTGTGTGTGTGTGTGTGTGTACTGTTACCGGTTGTCGCTGGTGTTGAGTGGCACTCTGTCTCTCTCCCAGGTGATGTTGGCCTCAGGGACTCCGTTGATCTGACACTGGAAGCGGGCGACGCCGCCCTCGTCCACAGACATGGACACTGGGTGTGTGTGAAACTTAGGAAGAGCTGAAGAGAAACACACATACACACACACACACGCACACACACGCACACACACACGCACATTACAATCAGCCTGGTCACCAGTTTACCAGTTAAGGTCACCAAAACACAGATTAATGTGATGTGTACTGAGTCTGAGAAAATAACCTCCCTGATGTCATAATGATGTCATCAGCGTTATTTTTATTTAGTTGACCAAAGAAGGAGATCTATGAAAACAACACCTCCGTTTGCATGACTGAACATTTTGGATCCAGTGTTTTTGGAGCTTCAGGCAGTCGACGTCTCGGCTCTGCTTTTTCTTCTTGAGTATTTTTATAGAATCTGTCCGTTGTGTGTAACCCCACTTGACTAAAGTGAAAATTAATGGAATATCTCGTTAATATGTTTCACTACACATATAATTATAATTTCTGAACTGAAGATAATTTGAGAGTCCTGTCTCATGCAGGGTTTTCACACTTGGACACCCTAAATTACATTTCTCATTTCTGTTTGTTGGTGTTTCCAACTTGCTGAAAGGGACGAACATGCAAAGAGATTTTGCATCAGCAGTTCTTCTTACATTGCCTTCCATTTTTATAAACAGTACGGACGGCTTGTTTTACTGACTTTTCCAAAATATAGTTACTGTTTGAACTTCTTTTAATCGTCGAGTTTTAATGAATTTAATACAATTTAATTCGTGTGATCCACATCTACTCAGTGTGTAAAGTGTCTCGGGACAACTTGGTTATGATTTGGTGCAATATAAATAAAATGAACTTGATGTGACTTTGATAGTACAACTTTTGAAAAAAAACAGTTACTGAACCATTGGCTTGTTTCGCAGTCTGTTAGTTATCAATCAGAGTTGCGTTAACGACAGAGTTCTAGTGTGGGTTAGGTTTATTTTAGCTGGTTCAGTAATTTAAAGCTGCAGTTAGTAACTTTGGGGTAAACATCAGAAACTTTGTTTTGTTTTATTAGGGAAAATTGGTCGTAATATCCACAGGCAGCTGTTAGTGAGTGACGTGGTCTGAGAGTATGGCGAGCTTTCTGTGTTTTCCCATCATGCCTCTGTACTCAGGATGGAAAAAATCCTATCTCTCCTGTTCTATCCCGTTTTAATAAATCAAAAAAGTGTTACAGTGTTTTTAATTGCAGTTCTCCATGTTTTTTCAATACATCTTTATATTTAGAATGTTTTCACATTTTTTAGATATTTAATATATATTGTGTATATATTGTGTGCGTGTGCGTGTGCGCGCACACGCACACGCACACACACACACACAGGATTCCTAATGACCTGGTGGCTGTAATCATTAGGAATGTACAGAGGTGGGGTCTGCAAATGAGAGAGCATCACTATGGCAACTGAGGACCGCCTCCAGTTAGCCATAATTCTCCTGGATTACCCATAAACCCCCTGGTTTTATTGGTTTGAGTGGGGGCATTGTACATGCGAGCAGTGCAAGTGTGTGTGTGTTCAGACATGTACAGTAATGCTCATGCAGTGTAATTTATGGGTTTTCTGTAATGAGCAGTCCGTGTGTTTTGGAGTTTGAATCCTGGCGACAACAATGGATCAAAGCGTCTGAGGGGGCTTCGGTTGCCAAGTATGATGCAGAGGTGTTCACCGTGTGAAGCATCGTTTATAACAAAGACTACGGGATGTTGTGACAGAGAAGAGTCGACATGCGGTGATTGTTCGTGGGACATCCTCTGCCTCCTGTGCAGGTTTATGGCCTGCTGGTGGAACTGCTGTGGATATTAAAATGCCTGAGAAACGTTGAATGTCTTTAAGTGACTCAGAGCTGAACTGCAGGGTCTCTATAAAGGTCATTGTGTGATTATCTGTGTTTAAACATTAAAATGCCCATCATCAGAAGTGTAAGACAACATGTTTTACTACGACTTGGAAAATATTTGTGTCCATCATACCTGCTGGATGTGTTACCATGGTAACTAGGTTTCACTGCTGATCACCTGAAGAGTTGCTGGTTTAACATTGAAGGAAAAGATTGACTAAGCAAGACACTGAGGCTGGATTACACCAACAAGGATTATTTTAATTTAAGATGAGCTCTGATTAGAGTTTAGTAAAACTAGGTTTAAAATGAGTTATTCCAGATTTAAATAAGCACAGCTCTGTTGCACCATTTAAATTAATGTTGGTATAGTAAAGCTAAGTTTATTTAGTTAAACTGAATTTAAACTGAGATTAATAAATAGGGATGAGTTTGCATATAGAAATTAAAATAAATATCGGCCTATAAATAATCAGTGTGCTGTCAGGACCTCGTAAGTATAAAAGTTTGGTGAATGGGGCCGTTAACTGTTAAAACAGCTGCTTCTCTGAAAAACAAAATGTTGCTGCTAGCTAGCTAAAACAGTTAGCTTTGTTAGCTTAACGGTATTTGTGATTGTTCAGCAGAGGAGCACAAAATTTCCCTCTTTTGAGAAAAACTTGTTGGTTGAACTAATGGAACAATATGGCCAAATCATAAAAGATTTTAAATAATGGACAACAGCGCAGTGAAAAAGAAAAGGAGTGCTCAGCAGCAACTGGCTGAATGTTTTAATCGGTCAGCTTACAGCTGTGTTTTCTGTCACTGCCATGTTTGACAGTCGGTCCGATCCTCCTGTTTAGCTCCAAAACAGTTTTTTGGTTAAGCAGTATTTTAACAAAAATTTATTATCATCATGAAACTCACGTCAGTTGAGTCTGTCTCTCAGTTTTCATTGAGTAACTTGATTATTTATTTTAAGTGCAACCACTGTAAAAGTTAAACCTGCTAAGATGTAGGTTTAAAGTTTCAGTGTAGCAGAATTACACTTAATCTTTGTTTAGATTAAAAACTAAACTAAGTAACTTAACTTGATCTTTCTTTAATTTAAACTAGTTTTAAAATTTGGTGCAACAAAATTTTAACTTAAACCTTGATTTAATCCAGTTGTCCAGAAATGTCTACATTTTACCAGACGCTGTGAAACTGGTGCAGTCTGACAAAATAAATGACTGGCTAGTCTGCCTGCTGTGGTTCATCTTACCTGCCAAGTTCAGCTGTTATGGCAGGTAAGAATAAGTTCCCTGTAGCTGCTTTGACTAATTATTACATTTTTCTATTCAACTTATTTTCACTGTGAAAAACTTCAGTAAAATAATCATGATTGTGAACATGTTATTGCCTGGCGCACAGACGACATAAATTGTAACTGTCATGTGTTCTGCTGCGCTGTCAAACACCTACATGCCAGAAGGACTTTGGCCTTGCGGCTGACCAGCATGCCGTAGCGATTTTGGGCGGCGCAGTCGTACTCGCCCACGTCCGCATCACTCCCCTCTCTGCGTTTCTGGAAGCTCTGGATAAACAGGGTGCCGTTTGCCAGCACCCGAACCCGCGGGCTGGTCGGTAAAGGCACCCCATTTTTACGCCATGCCACCATGATCGGTTCCTCACCCTGCACCCGACAGTGCAGCATGAGTGAGCGCTCCCTCACTGCAATCACATCGCTGGGCTCCAGCAGAAAAGACAGCTCCGAAGCCAGACAGCAACCTGCAGAAATGAAGAGAGAAACACGGTTATCAGACAGAGGACGGCTGTGTCAACACTCATCGGATTGCTTAAAGTTATGATTCGTTGTGCGTTTCAGAATAAGAGGCCCAAGAAATCCAACATTAAAAATACAGATGCAAAGACGAGACCTGGAGGCAAAGATGTTGTGATATACTGCAAAGCTTTCTTGCAAAAAAACTAAAACAAAACCCTGAACTGTTCAACAGTCCAGCACTCCAGCAGGCAAAAATCTGTAAATTATCATGGAGAAAAGTTCTATCCCAAAACTCTTTCAGAATCCAGTCAGTTTCAGCAGGACATGGACTATTATACTGATTTGTGGAAATCAACCATGAAGTGCAGACGTGTTTTGAATAAAGAAATTTATGGGTGATCACAGAAGATTCAACCAGTTCTTCATCTCAAACCCACAAACACCCCGTGTGTGCAGAGACAACATCACGGGGGGGGGCTTCTCTGCTGGATACTCAGCCTCAGGGAGCCCAACCAAAAAATGACCCAAAAACCCACACATGAAAACCATTTCATTTGATTGATGCTGCCTGTACTGCTTTAACTGGGACAAGCCACAATGCAGGCTGAATGCCAACGAGCCGTCGAGCCAGAGAGGGCGACAACAATGCTCACGTTGGGGAGGAGAGCGCTGCCGAGGCTGCGGGGGTCACGTTAGGAGCCACTCCATTGAAGCAGGGCCGACTGTGACAATAGTTGTGACTCTGCTTATTTGCTCCCTCCCCACGGAAACCTCTGTAAAAAAATCCTGTCGGCCACCCTGCACCCGAGGGCACCATCTGCCCCTCCTTATACCCCCCCCCCCCCCACCAAATCTATTCTCGTCCTTTCAGATCCATTGCTGAGGTGACTTTCCCATGCCACCAAAGCTGTCTTCCTCGCTCTTGTCCCCTCTCCTCCGTGACCTCGGTGACACTTGCAGTCTCCCCCCAACTTTTTCGGGTGCTAATGTCCTCATATGAACCTTTGCTGTGGCCGCTCTCCATCCCAGCTGTGAAGCAGCAACAATAGGAGCTGCACTTGAACCTGCACAATGCCTCATCAGTGTCACCATTGAGACTTTGCATCTGTTTAACCAAATATAACCACAAGCTGTAAAGAAGCACTGCGACTGTCGTCCAGACGCTGTCGAGCATCACATCCCACGCACATCAGTCCTCAGCTGAACTTGACTTTTCTTTGTCTTCAGCCATTTTGTTTGTCTGACAGCAGTGAAGTTCATTTCCACTCTGAAGGCAAGCTGACGCTGTTTGCTCTGTTTGCTGAACATAAGTCTACCCACTTATCCACATTACTGATGATTATTTATCAAATATATTAACATTAGTCCATCCATTAGTCATCCTCACAATACTGTCTCAGTTTTGAGGTATTTGGTCAAAAATATTTTGATATTGACTCATTTTATCATCTTCACCGCTCCCACCCCTTAGAGTGCCTAACAAGACGTCCTTCACAACTTACGTGATCAGTAATTATCGATATTAACCAATAGGTTTTTCAGCTGTATTGCCCAGGCCTATCCAAAATATAGGCTGATGTAGGGCCTCATACTTCGATAACAATATAATATCTTGATATTGCCCAGCCCTACTTTAGAGTCTTAAAAGCACTTCAGTCTGTACATTTTAATTATTGGCCCTGAACACTCTCAACACTCACACATGCAAATAAAATAAATCTGTGTTTACGTGCTTAAATGGCCTCCACAGCAGCTACATTCTCAAACTGATAAATGGTCCTGACCTAAAGGTATCACAGCACCACAAACCACGAAGATGGCTTTTTTACACTGACATCTCTAATTTTTGCATGATTGTGCAGGTTGAAGATTCATTGTTGACATTATATATTATAATCTGGTCTGATTTACTTGTAAAATACAATCATGGAGCCAAACACACGCAGCAGAGCTGCTCCCCCTCCTTGTGACCTGTGTCACTGGCTTCACTGATGTGTCACATCAAGAAAATGAGCATCTGCCCGTCTTCTAATGACAGATCTCACACCCAGCAGATGCAGCAGCAGAGAGGATTGTGGCTCTGCTGGTCAGCTGCGTCTGGACGGACTGATAGAGCCCTGCAACCCCCCCGAGTCTCCCACCGTCCAGGCCTGGTAATGAAATTCAGGGCTCCCAGGGGACGACTGGCATTGAATCCTGTGGCCGCGGTTATCGAACACATGGTGTGGCAACCTGTGAAGCCTAAAAGGCCGGTGTTGATCTCAGCAGCACTTATGGTAAGCAGTTGCACATAAACAAGGTTATGTCATAGCAGGACTCTTTAAGGGTATTGGTTCATAAAACACTAATGCAGATTAACATGGAATTTCCTGCCTGCTTTCTATTTGATAATCAATATAACATATCTGAAGGCATACGCATGAGAATCATCACTTCAGATGACTTATAAAAAAATGGCTGCTTTTGTTCTTTGCTTGGATTTTATCTAAAGAGTTCAGGGAAACTTCAAGTAATGAAACTTGAGATAACATTACTGTTCGATGTTTCTTTTTATGTGTTTTATTGAATAAAATGTATGAAACTGATGCTATTGAGGGGTTTGTTTGTGCTACAGTAGAGCATTACTCTTTTACTAAAAGTTTCTTCTGGGTTAACAACAGTTTGAAGGCTGAATATTTCCTGACAGTGTATGAAGAGCTGTTATTTCAACTCTTTGATCATTTTAGTCTCGACTGAAGCATCTCGCAGTCAAATTCAACACCATCTCAGATGAGCAGTTCAGGAAAGATCATCAGGATGAACTGACATGAAAAACAAAACTGTTAACGAACACTGAGTTTGATTATCTTCATAAATGTCGGGTTTATTGAAACGCTGTTGAATCGGATTGTATCAAAAATACGCAGTGATCAAAACCAACTTTAAGCTAAAGTTTGTGCCTTGACTTGTTGACAGTCAGTGTGTTTACAGGCACGGTTGAGTCAACCTGCGGTCAAAGCTCGATTACGACATTTAATTGGACTGCTGTCCTTGTCCCAGTATACAAGTGCTGAGGGAGAATCAGTTTATTGTCTGACTCCGCAGCTTTCAGCTGGTTGCTACTGGACCTTCTTTCAGTTAGCCAAACAAGCTACAAACAAGTTAGCAAGCGGCTACACAATCCATGTTGAACGATGAAAACATGGACAGCTTTACAGCGCTGTGCACTTCATATCTATGCTTTACTTCTGGTACAAATTGTGACTTCCTTTCGTGCTCACGGGATTCTTGTTTTCTTCACGGTTTTCTTATACAAATTTATGCTGTTTGAGTTCCGGGTCAAAGACGCCGCGGGGAATGTCGATCATGTGCAGATGAGGCGTAAACATGCAGGAGCAGTTGGACTCTCAATTGCTTGACTTTGAGAAATTCAATTTAGTACGATTTCAGTTGAACTACCGTGTTTACATGTATTTCGAAAGTCCAGTTTTAGCCGGACTAACACGGTAAATCAATTTTCTCTAACGTCATGTAAACGTGCTGACTGTCAACAGAGACTGAGTTTGATTGTCTTCACAAAGGTTGGGTTTATTGCTGCTGTATCGGATTGGATAGAGCAGTGACTCAACACCAATTTTAAGCTAACCTCTGATTTTGTGCCTTGACTCATTGACATTGACATGGGATCAATAACTTGAATTGTTTTCAGATTGAAGCCTTTAAATCCATTGAGACTCTCTGCATCGAGACAGATGACGGATGTCAAGACTGAAGGATGTGAAACAAAAACCTTCAAAACAACTGATGAACTCATTCAAGTTTCAAACAGCTGAACCTGCATGAGGTGTGATTAAGAGCGTAGCACTGAATATTGGGCCATTTTCAATATAGGGAGAGGAGCATAATGAGATTTTTGGAGGGGAGGGGGTTGTCCGGCAACCCCCACATAGCACCCTGTGCTTGTAACCCTGAGCCCCTCAGGGGTCATGAGAGAGTCAGGCGTAAGAAGGATGGATGGGTGGATGAGGGCGGTGTGTGTATGGGTGGGTGGGGATGGGGGTTGGGGGGGCAGCTTGTGTCCAGCCTGAGCTGCTCTCCCAGCCCTCCTCTGCTATTGTTTGGCAGAACTGCTGCCCCTGAACTTCACAGATTTCGGTCCATCCCCCATTAAAGAGGGAATGAGAAAAGAAGGGGGTGAACACAACATCTAAATCCTTTCATCGCTTGATTTTTCTCCATCCTCTCCATCTCTGTTTGAAAGCAACCTCGCATGGACTGGAATAACGAATGAAAATGAGAAAAAATCAGCTTAATCCTGTGCGAGGGTTTTTAAGGTTGGAGCTGAGAATCAGGCCAAAGTCTTATAGCCACATATTTTATGGATTCACTGCACATGTTCACAGACTCAAATGTTTGACAATTGATTTAATTTTTAACACACAATCAATCGTTTCAACAATATTTTATGATCAAATGTTCCTCTTTTCTCTTGCTCCTGACCTCCTCGGTTACATCTGTCTCAGAAACTGGAGCAGTTTAATCATGAATGTGCAGTTGAAGGTGTGGGCTGAAACATGCGAGCGGTGGGGCAGACATGACCCCCATCGCCCCAGGACTTCCTCCTTTGTCCCCCTAATGGGAGTAAAACTCTCCTTGCATGGAGACACTGAGGTGTCTTGGCTCGGGCGAGAGGAGGTCTTTTGTTAAAGCCGACTGATGGTCATTTGCTCAGTATCATGTGTCAAGTTCAATGTCTGACCACAGAGAGAAAAACAACCAGGCCAGCATCAGATACAGCTGGCTGAATAAACATCAGTCACACCTTAACCATGAAAAATTTTCAAATATAGAACAGGATCAGGTCTGTTCATCATACAACAAAATATTTCTGCCTCCTGCTCACCACACGTAGAACGAAAGTGACCCCAGTGGGCTGTGGAGCCCCGGACGTCCCGCCTCGTGTTGGAGGTTGATTGACCAAAAACAGCATCCACACCAGCCAGGTGGATCAATAAGCAATAATCTGTGATGTGATGGAGAGGAGGCCTCTTTGTTTGTCCTGCAGTTTTAATCAGTGAGATGTCCGCTGAGATTTGGTGCAGCGACTCTTACTAGGAAAATTTCATCAAAAAACAAAAAGGACACTCACAGTCAGGACCTCACAAGAATACAATCCAATCAGACACTGAGTGTGGGGCGTGAGCAGCAGGTGAGCAGTGGTGCAGTTCAGGATATATGCAGGTATACAGAGTATAACCGCTTATTTTTCAGTCTGCTTTGAGGATAAACACTTCTAAACCCCCCCGATCCTATCTGTTGCTCATCAAATACTCCAAGAGACTGTTTAGAAAAGAAACTAGTGGCCCACAGACCACTTGCAATGTTTGTTTTTTTTAATGTGTGGATGGACTAAAGAATAAGGAATAGTTCCCTCAGAATGCCTAACTATGTAGTTGTCTCAGCCTACAGTCTG
>JAPQLA010000008.1:23864701-23885230 GCA_029822935.1 Naso vlamingii | reverse complement strand
ACACACAGGCAGAAAACACACATGCAGGACACACACGTCATTTACATTTAAGAAGCGTTCCCCGAATGTGAAAACCAACAGCACAGAAATGATTCTGTACCGTTAACAACCAAGTTTACACTAGTTAACATTAACCAAAGTTAATGTTAACATTAGCAAGTTAACATTACCAAAACAAATTTTAAGAGAAAAAGAACTTCATGAAAAAATTCTTAAGAGAATCTTATCTTATCTTGAGTCTTGAGTTCCTTTTCACGGTTCATTGTGTGTTTACTTGCAATCAGGGCCGTAGCAAAGTTTTTTTTAAAATGTAGGAAGCTGTTAACACCTAACTAAAGAATAGGTCTGTAAAAGTTCCACTATTTTACAAAAACAAGTACTCAAGTAGACGTAAAGCAGCCATCAAATATTATGTTAGAGTACCAAAGGATTCAAAAAAGTATTACAGAATATAAAAACACACTAATATTTTAAGATTTTACTTAACAGTTTAGTTTTTGTTTAACAAAAATCTCTGAAAAGGGGGCTGGAGGGAAATCCACTCTTTCTTGCTCATTAAGAAATTCTAAACCAATCAATTACAGCCTCACTAATCGACCTGGAGCACCACTTGATTTGCAAATATGTCCTACGTTTTTTTAAAACACATCGTCGTATATTACGTGAAACACCGGAGCAACATTTTGCTGTGATTTTGGTCGAATGATATGATGACTGATTTGACAGCAAGTTTTGCTTTGAGCAGCACATCAACAAGGTCGCTCAGTCGAGTTCTTACAACTCCTGAAATATTGCAAAAATAAGACACATTTTAAATCACAGAGACGTGGAAACCAGTGTTCACGTTTTCATCTCAGCACTTTTTGGCTTTTTACCTCTCTGACAGAAAAATGTTTTTCAGATTGTGCAGAATTCGGCTGCTTTGAACTGGTGTAGGAGGTATAATCACGTTACACCTGTTTTAGATTTACTGCGCTGGCTCCCCGTGTCTTTCAGGATTGATTTTAAGATTTGAATAATTACCTTTACAGCCCTGCATGAGTGCCTCCCTCAGTGATCAGTCTGTCAGTGACTGAGAGACTCCTAATGGACAGTCGAGTGTGATCGGTCAGAAACCTGATGACTCTGCAGGTCATGTAGTGTGTGCTTTGCATAACATGGTTTTGAGAATGTTCTGGATGGTATTTGTCATTGTTTTGTACTGTTGCAATAATAATAAACACACTCTTGCATTAGGAAAGCATATTTGTCCACTACCATGTTGATTAGAGTATTAAAAACGTGAAAATATCCCTTTAAGGTACATTTAGCACCGATAAAAAAGGTGTGATTAATTTACGATTGTGGGTTAGTTTAAACTTTGATCTGGAAATTCTGGTACTAGTGTCAGCTTCATAATTTCATCTGTTTTGATTCACTCTCGATTGTAAACCAAACATGGAGCAAAAGATGACAACTGCAGTCAAATCAACAAACTACAACAACAAAAAACCTACATCACCTGACGTCCACAGGACACACACAAACACATATGTGCTGATGGTTTTATGAAAAGAACTCATTGGTGAAAAACTTCCTCCCCCCTGAGAGCTGTCAGATTAGAGGTGGGGCGATACTGGAGCCTTGGGTTGCTGGCAAACAGCGAGGAGAAATACACACACACCTCTGATGGCCCAGCCCAACCGCAGCTCAGTGGCATTAAAACGAAACCATATGAACATTTATACGCACTGTGGGATAGTTGGAGGATCACTTTACAGAACTGCTAGTTATTCTAATTTTTGGGTAAACAGAATATTTTTGCTGTGGAACTTTGAACAGGACCAGCGGATGTGGTGCGTGTGCTCGTCTGGGACTAAGTGAGCTGCAGCTTTGTGGTGGTTTGTTGCAGTAACTTCCATCAAAACGAATCTCATTTCCACCCTCTTTAAGTGTGTGGTTCATCTGTCACTGTCATTTTCAGGGTCAAAGTAGAGCTCACAGAAATCGTCAGGTGAACACGTGTGTGTGTGTGTTTGCTTTCGTAGTATAAAGGCTCCTGAGCTGCTGAACAAGTAACAGTGGGGATGTCAAACAATGGCAACTTCCTTTCCGCTCGTGTTCTCTTGATTTTGAATTTTACAGTCAGTATCCAGTACAATGTACCTATTGCATTTTGCACTAGACACTTTGTAATTACATTTTATACACATTGTTTATACACATACAGAAAGATAGACTGATAGATAGATAGATATTTCAGACATTACATTTCGAGATAATAATGAGACACACACACATCCAAAAAATGCTGTGTTGGGATGGGTGCTGGATCCCCCAAAAACAATCAAAGCAGAAACAAGGAAAAAGGAAAACCGCACACCAAGCGCCATGCATGGCGCTCGAAACGTCACTGAGCAATTAAAATATTCAACGGGAGCTTTTTGGTGTGCACTTTTCCTTTTTCCTTGTTTCAGACATTACATTTCTGACACCAGTTGATGAAGAGAACAGGTTAAATTTCTAGACACTTGTGGTTATATTTTTTAATTTTCATATTAACATGTTTCAGCTTTGTATTGTACTATTATTATTGTTGTTACTTTTATTGTAATTTGGACAAATTTGGCATGAGAATTTCCTACAGTATTGATAAATTCAGTCTTATCTTTTCTTATCTAGAGAGAGTACCAAACACAGAAATGACCAAATCCAACATACAGTGGCTTCAATATAAGTAAACTGTGCTCAGTGCTTTAGTTCTCATTTTAAGGCTGCATTCACTGATTTTCTTTCCCCGGGGGGGGGGGGCTCAGGGCAGAACACATCTGACTCTTTAACAAATTTTATTTTCTCTTATTTTCCAAACTCAAAACTTTAGACATGAAGGTTTTTGCTTTCAGCTTTCAAGTCATTTCAAGTTTTAGGGTCTCAGGTCTCACCTCCAGTCTACAGCAATAAATATGCCAAATCAATATAAAGTTTGGTCTACTTCACTCTTAAAGAAGACATATTCTCATTTTTGGGTCATTCATTTTGATTTTGGACACCTATGGAGCAGGTAGACACAACTGACTGAACAGTAAAGTCAGATCTTCAAAAAACTGTGACTCCGCCCTCTCTCTTCCCTCTATAATCTGCACTCTCTCAAAATGGTCTGTGTTGGTTACTCCTCCCCCTTTCCCTCATGTGCGCCTCCACACTCGGCTATATTCACAACCCCTTTGCCGACACAAAATAAACAGAGCAGCAGCTTAGCCATTAATCCAGCTCATGTGCTCATGTTGAGTAAATATATCCACAAGAAAGAGAAAAGCTCTCAACTTCTGTCTGGTGCTCACCTCTTTAGGAAAGTTTAACAAAGTACCTGTCCTTCATTCAACCGAAAAATAAAACCCCCCAAAAACACAAACAAACAAACAAACAAAAAAAACAATTTATCGGAGCCCATATAAGGAAGTCCAGCTTGCATTAATGTCACTGTAAAAACACAGTTAAAAAACACAGTGAATCACTAACACGAGTATCTGTCATTGTAACAACCTTTATAGGTCAGAAAAGACAGAAAAACATCATAGCCCTCCTTAAAGAAAAACAGTTCACAAGTCGATTTTTTTTTGCCCAAGTCTGTGTCAAAGTAGAGTTATTGGGGAGATAAGTCTCAAGTCATGCTGAGTCTTACGTGAGATAAATTTCAGTCCAAGTTTAAAGTGTCAGTCTGCAGCTTTACCATAAAATGTTTTCATCCTTTTCTAATGTTGATGTCACTGCAAAACACATTGATTGCAATGATCAAGAAATACTGGAGTTGAATTTAAAAAATGGAATTTGATCACTGTGACTGTGCTTGCAATGATTTCATCAGATACATTAGTTCAGAGTAAACACTTTTATTTAACATCCCACAAAAAGAAAAGCAGGCCATGAAAAAAGACAGTTCCTAATTTCAGCGGTTCCACATCCAGAAAAGCCTCAGCTGATGCAACATGTTCCTAGAAAAGCTTCAGCTGGGTCAAATAGCTCCACTCCAGAATAAATTACCCGCTTTTCCTGAGGCAGTGCTATAGGAATGGTTCAGATTTATTGTGCGTTGCAGTCTGGAGGATGATCACATGCATGTGGTCAGTAGCAGTGAGCCAGTGACCCAACCTACCTCTCAGGTTACAACCTATATATAACACCCCCCCTCCCTCTGCCCCCTCCCTCTCCGGCACAACTTCCCTGGAAGCTCCCTATCCTTCCACATTGGTCCTGGCGTTCTCCACTGTCATCTGAGATCCTCCTCCGCCTCTCACTGTTTACCCACTATCCGCTTGGCAACCGTCTGCGTGCTCAGGATTACCAAAGGCCTTTTCTTTCAACGCCACCATCTCTGCCTTCCTCCAACCAGCTCTCTTCTGGAATGAGCTCGGTCTGGAGGTCTGAACTGCGAGGGGCTGCAGAGGAGAGCAGGGACTTGCACTTTCCACATCTCTAACTCCGTCTCCTCTCTTTGCTTGTTGTTTGGGGAACTTTGGTTGAATCTGACAGGTAGACGTGGGGTTTTGGAGGACTCCCCACACCATGGATCACTCTCTCTTTGGTTGTCTACGCAGCCCTCACACCCCAGCCCAGGGCCTACACCCGGCTATTACCCAATCCCCCCTCACCGTGCATGGTCGGAGCGGCCATGTCTCCTACCTGGATCAACCCAACTCCTCGCCCCCTTATGGCTACTCTGGAGGAGAAGACAATCGAGTGTTTAGCAGTCCAGCCTACCGAGGCCACCTGCCCCAGCAGGAGCATCCCCTCCACCCTCAGCACCTGCCCGGTTGGCCCGTCCCCCAGCAGATGCCATCACCAAATGCTCGGCACAGCGTCTGCCTGGTGCCACACGAGGCCCCAGAACTGAGCTTGGGGGGTCCAAACGTTTGCAGCACCAATCCCAGTCTGGGCAGCAGTGGCCCCAAAGGGGCGTCATGTGTGTCAGAGGAATACAGCCGGCAGAGTCTGTCTTCAGAGGATCCAGACAGAAAGAGCAGTAAAGGCAAGAGTGACGGCTCAGGTAAGATTAGGAAGTCCATTCCACATTGAGCTTTGAACAATCCAAAGAAACTGAGTCATATTTTAATGTTATGCAAAGATTTTCATCTAAATGTTTAGACTGGATTGTCAGCAGTGCTCAACTGTGCAACAAAAGTGCAACAGTTCTTTTATATTTATATTTTATCAAGTAAAGCAATGTTCATTACATGTTAAGGCAAGTAATTTCTCTAAAAGCTTTTTAAGAAAAATTGTAAAAAACAAACAAACAAACAAACAGGGGAAAAAAATCAAAAAATTGTTTTTAATAGTTTTTGTAAGTTCATTTGGAAATGTTAGTCACTAACAGCTTTAATGCTTCATTACATTTTGTTGAAATTACCAGTTTAACCAGTCAGTCTGAAGATCCAGTATGAGACGTGATGCAATATTTTCCTCATGGTTAAACAAAAAAGTTCAAGTTAAGTTAATTGATCTGTAACTTCTCTCTAAGAACACATTAATTTATGTTGCATGCTTTTTTTTGGTCTGTATTTCTTGGGACAAATTTTATTTGAGCACAATCAAAGTAAAACTTTATCATGAGGATACTGATGCAGTTTTCCAACTGTCTATTGTTAAATAGAGAAAAGGCCAAGTGTTTGTGTCAAATCCTCTGAGGTTTGCTTTTTAGTGACATGTTCCCAGCGGACATCTGACCATTTTAGTTTTATCGAACGCATTGACAAAACATTTACAGCAAGCTTTTGTATGTTATACAGAGAGTTGATGGTCATAAGTGCTGTGAGAGTTTAAAGATGGCAGTGAACTGTGAGATAAATGTTATCTCCCACATTTAATTTACCAGCGCTAATCTAATACTTTAATTTATTTATTTTAATAAGTTGTGCTGTTTGTGTGGCATCTTAGAAAATCAGGAGCCCATGAGGGGTTTCTAACATGCAGATGGGTTCACAGCAAATGTCAAAATCTAAATAAAACACCTTAGGTGGGTTGAATCATCATTTTTATGGGATCCATGTGCAAACAGGACATATGAAATTTCGCACTAATAGGCCAAATTGACTGGACATCTCTCTTTAGGACAATGATTTAGTTTTGGACAAAAAACATTTTTTTGTGTTATTAAAAAAACCTGAACTGATCAGTTCAATCCTCAGGACTTTTATTTAATGTGTCTTCACTGATACTGTATAAATAACAGAGTCTTTAGATTTATGCAAATTAATTCAAGTCAACATTAATTAAAACAATAAATATCAAAAATTTATGTGAACTTAACTTGCAGCTTCCAAGACTTATCCACACTATTGAATACTGTAATACTCTGCATACTGTCATGAACCCGCTGCAGCGCGGGATGAAGAGTGTAAATGTTCATCACTCTTGGTGGGCAGGTGGATCCTTGCATGGTCGCCTCTGTCACCAGTGTGTGTGCTCAGTAAAATTAGAGAAGTCTGATAAAAATTCAGTCAATTCACCATCAAAACATCCACAACCACTAAAGTGCATTCATAGTGAAATGTAAACTTCCTTCAGATTTTTAAAATCCTCTCACTTTCAAACTAAACTAAGGGGTCGTGACCTTGGTGTCTTTCATAGCAGTTGAACAAATTCATCTGTACTGTTGATGGGACTCAGTGATGAAATAGTGATAAAACTTAACTTTAGCTTCACAGTTCCACATCTGCACGTGTGCTTCCTCTAAAGGCAAAAGTACATGAAAGAGCACATCACCTTCAGGATATATCCACAAGGTTTACGAGCAGGCACCATATCTGCATCATTCAGCCCCACTAACGAGCAGCTGGTCGCAGGGTCCAAGTCAAGAACTTTCCAGAAATGGTGGCCAGGAGAGAGAGCGGACGCTTTGACTGACACGCTGAACACTCTGAAAGGATGAAGCTGCCAGCAGTCTAACCCAAATCCAATTTCCTAACTCTAACTTCATTGGCACTCCAGAAGCCGCAGCAAATTTAGAGTTTTTTTTGGACTTGATTCTCTCAAAATAAGCGATGATGAAATATATAATAATTCATATATAATTATTTACCTACAACCCTTTAAAGAGCCGTCTGTCTGAATGGTGACATGAAAAAATGAGCTTCCTATTTATCAACTTAGCTTATTTTAACCTTTAGAATGACAACAATTTAAAGACTTAAAGGCTAAATAAAATCTTTAAGTAACTAATTGTACTGAATGAAATACCATGACTAAAGGAAAATATGACACAAAACCACCAATAGCCAATGACTTTGTGTCATTCCCTGGGTGTCACATTACGGCAGAGACAGCGTCTCTTTCCTGGCACACGATGGTTTGTCAGCACATCCCACATTTGCACATTATAATGAAATGTCTGCTGGATTTACACAGTGCAGACTGAAGAACGATGTAGAAATTATTATTCAGTGTTTTCCCACCATGAAGAATTGCTTTAAAAACTCTCCATTCATTTTCACCATTCACTGACCACAAATACATAAAAGGAATAGTTGAAATATGCTCATGCTGACAGATGAGATAAGTGCGGAAAATATGATTTCAACATCAGGACATAAACAATCGGGGAGCAGCTGAGTCACTGTATGCAGTCAGTATTGTCAGGTTAACATGAGGCTTTTCCCTTTATGCTGAAACATGCAGATAACTATGAGAATATTTTCCCAGTTTTCTGAGTCACTTAACGACAAAATTATCATTTATCATTCCCAGAGAAAATAATTTATTATTAATTACTGAACTGATCAGTGTCAGTGTTTTAAAAGTTCATTTTTTTTGCTTCTGGCAGGTAAGGTTGTGAGAAGATGTGGTAAATTATGGCAATGACATGATGGCTTTGTTGTGATTACGATTAGGCAGCTTAAGGTATGGACTGCATTTACAGTAAAGAGCAAACATTAAAGATACTCTGCTAGATAAGGAGAGGTATTAAACTGTTGTGTTCATGAGCTGAGTCCTGTTTCGTCTCTATCTTGTCCGTGTGCAAAAGGAAACAGCAGCACATTCAATCCAATGGCTTCTTAATATTTCACTGATGAATACTGAAGTAATGCATATTTCAAATAACATTCTAGAATTCCAGAAGCAAAAGAGGCATAACTCAGGGGGTGGGCAGAGGGGGGCAATCGCCCCCCTCAGGTGCCCATATGGTTGTGTAAAGTGCGTTCAAACGTCCTGTCCAGACGGCGAAAAAGAGAGAAAGTGCCCCTGTGGCTGCCCTTCCCATGATACTAACATGATCGAGTGCCCTCGAGGTCGCCCTTCGTTCAGTAGATTTTAATGATGTGCCCTCGAGAGCAAGATGATATAATAATGTGCCATCATGGATAACCCGCTAGTGGCAAAAACTTGATGCAGTGCCCTGTAAGGTACACTTCCGATGGAATAGGGTGCTGTTATGAAGTTCCCTGTTGCACCAATAGAGTGCCTAAGCCCCGCCCCTTCCAGTGGACCCCGTGGGACCTTAGTATAGAAGAAGAGTGGTAGTCAGGGGGAAAGGAAAATTATTTTTTGATCCTGTTTGACTTGTGCCCCGAATTACCGGATGATTTTCATCAGTTTAAATGATAATTTGTCATGTTAATGAAGTCTATGTTTGTTGTCAAACGGTCGATGTATTTGTTTGTGAAAATACGTCTTTATGAAGACGACAACACCAGCCACGTAACTGACATCGTAACATTTTCCCTCCTCCGACAAGAGAACTGACTCACCCCCTCCTCGAGTGGCTGCAGCTCTCAGCATGAGCTGATTTATAACAGTTTTCACGTCTTTTAATACTTTTCCCCTCGTCCTGGAAAAACTCTGTGAAATCTGCTGAGCTGACGGCCATGTTTGCGTTGATGACGTATGTTGTCCGAAACTGAGTGGTCTCACAAAAAATGTTTTACTTTTTTTGTTTTACTTTACTATTTGATGACAAAATTTGACTTTCTTCACTTGAAAAATTATCTTTTAAATTGCCAACCATCAGCTGGGTAGTTCAGGGCACAAACCAAACAGGATTAAAACATAATTTGTTCCTCTCCATTGACTACTGTTCATATTTTTCTGAATTAAGGTCCCATGGCCCAGAAGCAGAGGGGCGGGACTTCGGCACTCTATGGTTGGGAAAAGCACCCTGAAATGCCCTCTAGGATGACAAAAAAGAGAGGAAGTGTGCCATGGTCCCATGTCGCGCAGTAGGTGCCCTTTTTATTTTTTTGGCCCTGCCCTTTACAATCTCCATTACGGGTCAGTTGTTATCTTTCTCCTCTTTAAAAGTGAGGATCTCCTGAACCTCATGTTTCAAATTTGCAGATATTTTCGGTTTCTGTTTTGTTTGTTTTGTTTTTTTTAAATCCCCTGATAGTTGGTTGCACTTTTATTGTTGTTAACACATCACACCGCTGTTGTTTGTTGTCACGTTTCACACAGAATTTAAATTGGCTCTGTTAGCTCCGCTTCCGGCTCAAATGCAGAGCAAATTCTGTCTTCCTACCTTTTCAGTGGCAAAGCAAAATAAGGGTGCAACACTTCTGCCTTGAACAGGGACTCATGGTTTTAGATGAGAAACACTGAAATGTAAAAAGAAATATGTTTGTCAAGAAGAAATCCTCCCAGTGTACCTTTTAATATTAGATAATGGCAGCATGTGAAATGCCGGCATCCCCATCACAGTCCTCCATAAGCTCTCCGTACCTTATCTGCATTAACAATGAATGTTAGTAGGCCTATTCATGTAAATCTGTGTTGTAAATTTGTTTGATTGTGAATGTAACTCCTGTTAAACAGAGTAAAGACACAAACACAAACAATTAGACTGATGGTGAATGAATTGCCAGGTCAGCAAACTTATTTGGAGTTACTCACATGAGTAAATTATAGAGCTGTGGGTCAGTTTTTAATCAAAGCAAAAATCCTTTGAATTGGCAGAAAATAGAGCAATAATTTCAGTCTCTTGCTCAAATAAACTGTGCAGAACCATTCGCAGAGTTCTTGGTCCGCTGAATGATATTGTTTAGCCTAACCAGCAATCAACATAAATGACCCGCAGCCTTTTTCATTTTAAAAAGTTGACAGCATTAATTAATGAAATACAGTTTTATTATTTTATTTATTAGCTGCATCTCCATCTCCCTGCGCCGACATCTCTGTGGAAAATCGGCACTTAGCGAGCCGGCTTATTCAAACAGACTGAGCACTGAGTTATTTTCTTTACCTCGGAGTTGATTAAAGCTGGCTAATGTTGCCGTGTGTTGGTCGGCCAGTCTCTTTTGTTCCAGATGATCACTGCTCTGCTCCCTGTTCACAGTGTACTTAAGTTCACCTTACAGAGGTTATTGGTGTCATTAAATTAAAAATGCTGAAAATGTTGAGAGTAACAGATAATTCCAGCGTGTGCACGTTGTAAAATATCTGCATGCTGCAATGTTCCAGTTAAGTTCCATTTTTTCAACATTACGCTTTTAAACTGACATTAAGAAAATCGATTTTTGACTTTCGTCAATCTACTCTGAATTGTAAGAGATAAGAACAGATTTCTTCGGATAATCTGACTTACTTTGAGCTCATCTGATTATTTTTATTTCTTGTTCTATTTGATTTCATTGCAATGGTTTAAATGTGACCAAAGCTCAGCAAATACTTTGATGAATACAGTGTTGTCATATTTGTTTCAAATCATTCTTAAAACTGCAAGCCCCGTATCCTAGTCCCTGAGATCCTCTTTGTAATAAAATGGAATAATCTTATATTGTATTTTGCGTCTGAAAAGGTTTTGCATCTCTGGATTTTTTAAATTTGTACAGTAGGTGCTAAAATAAGAGCATTGACACCAAACAATTTAGTTCTTACTGACCATAAAATACATGCTGAGTGAAGCCACCTGGCAGATGGCTCCTTTCTTTTGTTGCACAAAGCAAAACTAAAATCTCCACAATGATGGCATTCCTAATCATCTTGCTCTTATTTTAATTTTGTTTAAAATGGGCCCCTGCACTTTATCAAGCTCTAATTTTTTTCAACCCCCTTTTTGTTCCTCCTCCCCCGCTCTTCTGGAGACTCAGCTGTGGCTGGAAAATGTTCTGTTTTTCATTTCAGAGTCCCAAGACGGGAGCTATAAGTCAGACATGAACAACAAGCCCAGGAAGGAACGCACAGCCTTCACCAAAGAACAGATCCGGGAACTGGAGTCAGAGTTTGCACACCACAACTATTTGACCAGACTGAGACGCTACGAAATAGCTGTCAACCTTGACCTCACGGAACGACAAGTACGGTACCTGCTAAATGACTGTGAATTTATGTAGGGCAGAGAGGGAGGAAACAGGAGCAGCTTAATAAGTAGGTTTAAAAATATTACTTGCTAATGTGCTCCAAATTCTGAAATACAATTACAGGAAAACTAAATGGGCCATAGCTGATATTAACATCCATCAGGTGTTGCAACAAAATCGGCAGAACTCACAGATAAACGCACTGTGGAGGTTTTTTAAGCAGAGATTCACAAAGTGAGGTAATAAATCACCACTGTAACGCTGTAGTCATTCTGTGTCCACAGAGTTTTCTTCATTTACACCTCGTCTCTGTATGAATGCAAGCCAACTGGACCAAATAACCTTGAACCTGTTATTACCAACATTTTCCCACATTTTCACCAGTTTTGAGGCTAACCATTGTCAGAAAGGATGCGTCATCAGCAGAGGGCGCTGCACAATGCATAACCAAAAAACTTGACACAGCCGCCTCCTTTTAAGGGAAAACCTGATATTTCTTAGTTACAGTGGGAAACAAACTTAATTCTTGTGTTTCAAACCAATTTTGCCAGATGCACAAACTGTTACGGACAGTAACATGTTGGTGCCAGAGGCCTTTGTGCTTAATGATATGTTTTTGAAACTCCTCTTGCAGTTTGTGTGTGTGTGTTGAATTTACCTTGAGAAAATTGAGACAAATTAACTTTTTCGAAGAATTTTGGACACACTATGTGCACTGTGTGCCACAGGAAGTGGCCATAGGACTATTTCGCTAACAGAAACAACAGCATATTAACTTAACATTGGTAGCATACTAACTGTATATAAAATGCATGCATAGTGCCTGGGACACACATCTTGCGTCAACCTCTGCAGCAAGTCTGTAATCTGTTGCATCTCAATCACAGAATGTATATAGCTTAGACGAGCCGAGGGAAACTACTTCCTGTCACCATTAAAAATAACAATTAACCTGCAAATCTGCACGTTGTGTATTCCTAAAGTACAAATCTGCTTGAAGAAATAGAAATGTCAAAAAATATTCAGGGTTTCAACAACTGCTTTGTAAAGTGCGAGCACTCTGAAAAGTCAACAGGAAACAACACTGAGGAGGTTCATGGATGTATAATGACGGCTGGCTGAGATACAAAGTGCGATTCAAAAGCTTTCAGGAACGTTCTGAGCGCTGCACACTACTGTGCATGTAACAGGTGAAAGCAAAAACTTTTGACAGTCAGTAATCCGGTCTACATCCCTTGATCATCATCATCATCACCTGAGTTGCACACATTTTTGAGACCATGTGTGCATTCTGACTCCAAAGCAGAAGCAGCACGTGTTGAAGTCTGCGACGATCTTTCTGGCTCAGAATGATCCATACTTCATGTCGGGGATTACTACCGCTGACAAAACTTGTGCTATGACTGATCCAGAGAGCAAACAGCACTCTCTGCAGTGGAAGAGCCCGCAGTCTTCAAGACTGAAGAGGGCATGTCAACACAGAACCAAGAGCATGACAGTGGTTCTCTCTGACACTGAAGTGCAGTTGTGCACCATGAATTTGTATGCAAGGATTAAATGGTAAATGGATTGTATTTATATTGCGCTTTTCTAGGCTTTCAACCACTTAAAGTGCTTTTACAACACAAGTCAGCGTTTACACACTAACAACAAGGTGGCTTTGCTGCAAAACGCCAGCCTCAGGAACTCATACACACACACAAAACAATGGCACAGCCACAGCCCTTTGGCACAGATGACCTGAGGCACACTGCGATGGCAGTCGGTCTCTCCAGCATGATGAGTTTTTTTGCCATGCCAGATGCAAGTTTCAGGTCCATGGTGAAGTCACAAATTTGCTCATACATGCATGTGCAACAAGTGCTGATGTGGATCGAACATCGTCACTTACTTAAAATAGTTGATGCTTTTGTTGCTTTGTTCATGAACTGATAAAAATAAGGTGGAAGTTGTCCCACCCTAAAAGGTGCACTAAATTTAAACGAAAGTTAAAAGGGGAAGGCATTGTGTGCTTTGTATTTCCATTCATCTGTTTTAATGGCCTTTTTTAAATTTGCACATGAAAGATAGTATGGAAATAATAATGTATATATATATATATATATATATATATATATATATATATATATACATATATATATATATACACACACAAAATGAGACAACTCACTAAATAAACTAATTATTTAATTTCCACTGAAAATATCAGATCTGTGTGGAGTGATGAGGAGACTGTAACCTTAACACATTAGTACATGATAAAAAAATATCTAAATATCATATTTTTTCATGTTTATATATCATCTTGTTGAGCCCTTTTCTTCTGCAATGGCATAATATCACTTGAATGAAGCATTAGGGCCACCTACTATTTTTATCATGATCCTAAATTCTAAAATTTGTATAACATGAAGTAGATGTAAACATGGTTTCATTTTAATTTCATTCTGCCAGTTTTCTGAAAGTTCGGTTGAGATTTCATCTGGATAATGAAACTCGGATAATGACATAATTTAGAGAGCAGGACTGAGGGGAAAAACATGACTGAAGGGGAACTATGTCGCAGGGAGAAAGAGCAGAGCTGATCCAAGGGATGACCGGAACACAGGGGCAGAGAGTGAAGCAGGTTAGGAGGGCATCCAGATGAGAGGTCCCAAAGGTGACCAGGTGGGTGAACAGATGGGCAGTGACGAAGCAGGGCGAAGTGCCTACTGGGGCACCAGTGGCTAAAGCTCTTTGCAGAAGGTTGAAGACGGGAGTACAGGACTGGAGGGCAGGAGGCCCACAATGGGACAGCTGAGCAGGAGGCTGGGGACGAGACAGCTGGACTGGAGGTCGACGCCAGAGCTGCAGAGCTGGAGTCGTAGTGCAGGCTGGCGGCAGAACAACGGGACCAATGACTGGCAACGGAGAGTCGAGCAGCTGGGCGGGTGGAACCAAAATCTGCTGTAGCTCAATTGTAACTGGAGGCGACTGCAGCTCAGTCTTATAGCCCCTTCACACTTAGAACAACAACTATAAAGATAACCATAACCATAAAGTTTTTGAAATCGATACAGGTAAATCTCATATATGTATTCACACTACAACTATAATGATAAAAACATCCAAACAACAACTATAACGATATTCTTGATTCCATCTCAGGGCGATTTTTTTTGACGTAGGGACAAAGATAAAACGTTTTCAGCTAATCAAAATAAAGTTCAAAGGGAAGGGGCGTGCCCTCCATTTGTTTATTTATACCAGCAGAAGTAATGGCGTCCCTCGCAGAAGAGCTAATCCCAGAAGTGCAGAAAAACCCAGCACTTTTTTAAAAAGGCCATCCCCTCTACAAAGATGCCTGAAGATTTGGATCCGTTTATCATTGGGAAACATTTGCTTCCAGTGACTTGGAAGAGAGAAATAGCTGCAATTATTGTATAAATCTTAAATACTTTAGCTTTATATTGTCCTGTAAATTTCTTTGTATAGGTGTTATGACAGTCCAGCACTTCTGTCCAACAAAAACCCTGCAGTCTCAGCAGCCCCACTCAAGTACAGTATATTTGGAAGTCTGTTGGCTAGAATCAATCAGTGTTTTGGCTCAGGCAGCAGCGAGCACAACTCACCCAGGATTTAGGTCTTCCTGTTTGGAGCCAAGTCCCTCAACACTCCCCCTCTTGTTGGCTGCTTCTCCTAAAGCTCCCAATAGTAGTCCAATAAATCTGTGCATGAGAGGGTAGATTCTGGATCCTTTACATCTTTGCTGTCATTGGTAAGCTTCTGCTTCCCACCTACTTTATGAACTTATAACTCACATTAAATTGGGTTGTTCTTCCACCATGCGGTATGGGTCACATAAAAAGACATCTCTTCACATGGCCTGTTCATGACCAAACCTTAAAATCAATATCAATAATAACATAGTAACAGTGATTGATCAATATATTAACTTAATACAGTAGATTAAATGAAGATTAATAACAGCTGGAGAGCACTCGCGCCCTGTGCCTGTATGGGTGTGCGGCAGTGGTTGCTTTGTAACTGGACACTGAATGGTTGTCATGACTCTGACTTCCATGAGTTTTACACACTGTAAGAAGGACTTTCACAGTGTGTCCACAACATGGCGTCAGAGAACACTGACTAATAATGTGATGTTTTCCAGTATGTATGCACTGTTTCGCTTATAGTTCATTTGGAGGGACAGCCCACCCCCTTGAACGTGACCTCTCGAATCCCAAAAATGAAAGGCACAAAATATTTTATATATGGAATATTTATTTAGATTTATTTTTTATAAATTTATATTCATAGATTTTTGTAATTGTATGTGCGCTCATTTTATGACAGCATGAGCGTCTTTTATGTGTTTCTATGTCCTGAGCAAAGACTCTGCTCTTGTGTTGCTACTGAAGACGTGGCTTATCCATGCCGCACACACAGAAAAACACGGAAAAATAAAAAAATGTCAACCCCAAAGGGATGACCAGGTCTAAATATCTATGGTTTTTTTGTTTGTTTTTTTCAAAATACGTCACCTGCTGTCACCCAACCTGCCGCTACCCAACCCAACTTTAAAACAGTCCATCATTTTGAAACTTGTCATCCACCGGGACCAGTTTCACCACTATGACTGTAACTGAATACTGACTTGTAAATTTTATAAGGCTGGGACTCTTATCAAAATTGTGAATACTGGCATAGACTAAACAATGTATATTTGAGTTACAGCAGCTTCCAGTAACCTGGCAAATGATCAGAATTGTGCTGCCACGGCCCGTCTAATTTAAATGCTCAAAATGGTAACAATTTTTTATTTTGTAGGTAGCCAGCTTGTATGTAAACTGACCAGTTCTGAGGTGGATTAGATCTTTCTCAGGGGGGTTAGTTAAAGTATATCCTCTGAAAATGATTAAAAATAAACAAAAACAAACAAACACTAAGATTCAGAATGGTTTAATTCCTTTTATGTTTAGGTATTGTTCAGGTTTGTTTTTTCGGGACTGAGACATTACATATAATTACCACATTTCAAACATGTAGGTATTACAAGCACAGATTTGTTGAGAATTTGTGGGGGGCAGTACTGAGCAATACTTACAGACCCAGAAATGATGACTCATGTTGGATATCAATTTTCACCACTTCTGACACATGTGATGAATGCTCGTCCATGCTGGACTACTGTAAAAACATGGTGGTGCAACATGGGTACTCCCTGCAGGAGGGTCCATGCACTCGGTAGATACAGAAGTCTCGCTCTGAAGGGAAAAAACTCCACTACATTTCTCCTTCCATTTCTACCATAGGCCTATTCCACAAACAAACACCCCTGTGTCCTACACTAGACCTTTAACATATTTTCATTACAGAGGTTTCAATCAATCAATCAATCAATCAATCAAATTTATTTTTGTATAGCCTAAAATCACAAATTACAATTTGTCCCAGGGGGCTTCACAAACTGCACAGGTGTGCCATCCTCTGTCCTTAGACCCTCTCGCCGGGTGAGGAAAAAGTTAAAAAACTCTGAATCAATGGAAAGAATCAGAGAAAAATAAGAAACCTGTGAGAGAACCGCAGAGGAGGGATCCCTCTCCCTCGGACGGACAGGTGTGTAATAGATGTCACATGTACAGAACACAACAACAAAACAATCACATCGTTGCTGCTACATCTTGGATCATGAGAGTGTGTAGATCCAGAAGGAGGTGAAGTCCACGAGTCCAGGAGCACAGTCTATAGGTCAGATGTGTGATCTGTTGATCCAGAAGGTAGAGCAGTCCATAGAACCAGAGGCATGTGCAGTCCATGAATCATGACAGTCTTGGGTGGTCTGGACGAGGATCCCAGGCCACAAAATCTCCCACTCTCTAAAGAAAATGGCGACTGGAGACCCCAACCAGGATCCTGAGCTGGACGGTCATCTCTCCACCGACTCACATATCCACAGACTAAATTTAAAGTTGGTATGATTAACTCTGTAGGAGTTATCTATAATACCAAATAAATAAACCAAATAAATTCAAAATGGCTGAAGTCCTGTTGAGTTCAGATTGTCGCACCAAGAGGCTTAAAAGTACACATGCATGGTGAATGTGAAAGTAGCTGCTCTCTATGGGACACTGTTGAGCCATTTTGCCACACCCATGACCAAGACCCATATCAGGGCCCATGTTCATAAAGATTCCTTGTACAAAGAGTTGTTTCTAGTAACGAAATTCTTAGAAAATTCTAAGAGAATTCTAAGTAATTCCTTATAGAGTTAAGACTAGATCCTGGTATTGACAGAAGTTATCCACAAAACATCTTAGCCCTTGAGAGAGCTCTTCAGGTAAAGAAAATAAAAATGGTAAGGAGTAGGGAGGAGGACTTTTAAGGGTCTTAAGAGTTCTTTAGAAGAGAAAAAAATGGTGAAGAGGAAGAAATTCTTTCTTAGAACTCTAGTTGACAGTGAGCTACTTAAAAGTTACAGGTTAGATCATGAGAGGATCATTTTGTGGCAAATCTCATTAGAGATGTGATCACAGCTACCAACAAACAGCAAAACACAATATCTCCAGAAATTAAAAAAATAATAGGAGTGCCTAAGTCCCGCCCCTCTACTCCTGGGCCATGGGACCGTAATTCAGAAAAAATATAAATGGTAGTCAATGAAGAGGGACAGATTATTTTTTGATCCCGTTTGGCTTGTGCCCTGAATTACACGTGATGGTTGGCACTTTAAAAGATAATCTTTCATGTAAAGAATTTTGTCGTCAAACAGCAAAGTAAAACAAAGTTTTTTGTGAGATTGCTCAGTGAACTTCATGTCTTATCTCAGTCGATATACGTCATCAATGCAGACATGGCCGTCAGTTCGGCAGATTTCACAGCGTTTTTCCAAGGAAAAGTATTAAAGTGAAAACCATCATAAATCGGCTCAGTTTAGAGCTGCAGCTACTTGAAGTGAGTCAGAGGAGGGAAAATGTTACGCGACTGGTGTTGTCGTCTTTATAATTACGTATTTTCACAAACTAATACATCGACCATTTGACGATAAACAGACTCTGTTAACATGACAAATGATCATTTAAACGGATGAAAATCATATGTGTAATTCGGGGCACAAATCACACAGGATCAAAAAATTATTTTCCCTCCCCATTGACTACTGTTTATATTTTTTCCCATACTAAAGTCCCATGGGGTCCACTGGAAGGGGCAGGACTTAGGCACTCTAAAAGGACTTTGTGTCTGGGGACATGTAATCTGATAAATTGTGGAAATAGAATTTTCCTTTTTTTATGCTATGTTTACTTAATTGCATTACAGGCCACCGTAAGCTGAGCCTGTGCAGTTGCTTGCTCACCGGAAGAATACAAATTGTTGCCTCTTTAAAACTACAGCATTTATGGGTTTTTGTGGGTAGCACTGAACTGTTTATGACAAAATGAGCCAAATCGAGGAGTGTTTACTCTGCAAACTTGACTCGCAGTGACTGAAAAGTATTCCTACGGGATTAGACTGCCTGGAGAGCGAAATTGCCCAGGGATGGACATGAGAGAGATTTAAAGATGTGTGTGTTTATGTGGGCAAATAAATGAGTTTGGGGTCGAAATGGGTTTGTACAGACTTGTGGTATAAGCATGAGGTAAGCCTAGAAAATGGCGGAGGGGGCAGTGAGAGTCGGAGGGGAGACACGAGTATGGAGAGAGGAGTAGGGGTGTATCTCATGGGCCCAGATTGGATGTCCCTGTTTTAAGCAGCAGCTTATTCATCACGATGAGAGACACAAATACTAAATGAGCTGTGGAGTCAGGAAAAGGAGGGAGCAGGGCGAGCCAGCAGGCCAGTGTGACTCATGCATCAGCACGTATCTGCCTCTGTGGAAATACAATACAGCGCTGTCATGGTAACCGCAACAGCACAACACTCGTGGAAGGATCAGCACTAGTACACTCAGAAAATGAAAATTAGCCAAGATGACAGCCAATCACACTCCTACGCTTTGTAATTTCCAGTTTGTTTGTTTTTTTGAGTCAAAAGATTAAACTGTGAGAAATCTGGCTCCATTATAAGGGTGTGGATAAAATTTTACTTGCTTTCTCTGCTTCTTTGTCTTAAAGCTGCAGTTGGTAACTTTTGCTAATGAGCTAATGAGCTAACAAGCTAACGTTCGCTGTTGCATGAGACTTGTTGGGAAGACACTCAGCTGTAGCGTTCCCTCCGCTTTTACTCCAGCTCACACTTTATTTTGTTTGTTGTCTCTCTCTCTTTTAAGTCCAGTTTGAACTGAGACCAGCCGGTTGCAGGGAAAGTTGCAGCGGAGTAAACTGGTCCGTCTCAGCTCGAGCTCGAGCTGACTGATGGTCTGTTGTTGGCAGAAGGGAGTCAGAGCACGGTGAGCTAATCAGCGTGCACTGAAGCCACCTGTTGCTACGAAGTGCAGCGTAGACCAGCCAATCAGGTCAGAGAGTACAGAGAGCGTCACTAGTTGGGCAAATAAAATGGGAGCGATAGGATTTTTACCAGTCCTGATTACAGAGGCATGATGGGAAAACACAGAGATCTCACCGTACTCTGACCACGTCACTCACTAACAGCTGTCTGTGGGTATTATGACATTTTTTCCAAAAAGAACACAAAAAAGTTATTGATGTTTATTCCAAAATTACCAACTGCAGCTTCAATGAATTTCAGTCTTGTATTTATTCATGGTTTCCTGAGTGGCCAGTTTTTGTGACGTTTTCTATTTATGTTTTTATTCCCCAAGAGCCTAAATGTTCTCATTAAAATATGCCCATTAGATCTTGATGTACATCACCTTGTGTGCAAGCAAACATTTAACTGGTGACAGTCAGAAGAAAAGTCAAAAGAATAATTATTTATCTTCCTTGGGGACTATGAATATTCATACCAATTTCATTGGAAAATTGGCCAGAAGTTGTTCTGATTCTGACTTCTGTAACGATGTTGTTACGATACCAGGGGGAGGACATAACTTTGAAAGGGTAGCTCTGATAGACACCATCCAGCTGTACTGTGGGAAATTTAGGAACTGGTGTGTTTGGAATTATGGGTTAGGGTTAGGACTGACAGTCAGGATAGTCTATGTTGTCCATTGTTTCACAGATTTTGGGTGGGGTTTTTGTTGTGTGGTTTTTAAAAGAATTTAAAAAAAATAAAAATTCCTCTTGTGAGTCTCTCAGCTGTAGGAGTGTAGTAAATCTCTGAAAAAATCAGCTTACAAATTTATGTATTGTCTCCCTTTGACAAGGATTTTTTTCTTTGTCCTGAA
>JAPQLA010000008.1:23788483-23800338 GCA_029822935.1 Naso vlamingii | reverse complement strand
ATTGGCTCAAACTCCTTGGTTACCTTGACTACTACTACCATTGCAGTTGGAACTATCACTTCGACTGTTTTTTGTTTGTTTTTTTTCTGCGCCGGACTTCCGGCACCGTGCCGGAGGTCTTCAAGCCCTGGTATTTTCAACTTTGACGTGAAATCGCTTCCAATCCCGTCTTTACATGGACTTTGTTTGTAATCTTGTGGCGAGTTTGGGTAAGTCTACAGGAAATATTGCGAGTCTTCTCAATAAATGACTGTGTGTATGTGTGTGTGTGCTATGTAAAAAAAAAAAGTCACTCCACAGATATTCATGTTTAATAACTTTATTCATGCTTCCACGACAAACAGTCACTGTAAATAATGACCATCAAAATGTTTAAAATGACATTAGAGGTAGGAGTCTACAACAGCTTGTTCAAATATTTATTGTTAATTGGGGTTGTTAGCAACAAGGATTCATGTTTGAATTGAAAAAAAAATATTGTGCTTTTCTTTACATCTCAGTACAAATGTTACAGCTTTAGCTTATTAAAGTTACGAAATTGAATTTTTTAAGTATTTACAGGATGATGACATAAATCATACACAATTCTTTAAGCCAGATGTTTTTCAAGGTCAAATAGGTTTGATAAACAACTGGACAGTCGACGAAATGTGCGACTTTTTAAAATTTCATTAACAAAATTAATTAGGTGAAATTTTGGACAAAATATTCCTATTAGTGATTTTCGTGTAGAAAAATTAGGACACCATTGAAAGAAGGTGAACAATACAGGAAGACAAATGTTGTACCAATTAATGTGCATAATGTGCAAATTCTCATGTAAAATCATAACGGCCATTGAACTACAGGATGCCCCAAAATGCAATTTAAAGACTTATCAGCAGGACAGAGAGGTTAACAACCCATTCATGAAATGTTAGAATTTTTGAACATGTTAGAAAAAATATTCCACTACTAATACTAATGATCATACTTAATAAAAACAGCCCTTCATGATTTATCAACCTGAAGGCTTCATTGGTCTGATTTCTAACAATTACACACAATAAATACACTAAAATTTGATTTCCAAGGTTTTTACAGCTTTGTAAAATCTTGTTAAACTTACATATGCTGTTGGAGGGGCAACACGACTTTAGAAGGAACTTTACTGTAAAGTAGTTTACGTACCAATCTGTGTAAACAATTCATTAAGCCATAATCATAAACATGCGTTTGCTTTGTTTTTTATATTAGTTGTTTTTCTTTTTTTAAGTGATTCTAAATTGTTATCTTTGGGTTATAAATGGGCAGAATAATCAATAATTGAGATTACTGTTAATTGCTGCCCTACATCAGTCAAATATCTGAGGTGGAAGCGGTACGCTGCTTGTCATTTCACTTTTTGGGTTAAAGTCGTTTTATTTTCCTCACTTGGCACAAATACTGGACATGTGGGGAAACTGCTAGCCTAGCTTCCTTGCGTGATCCCTTATCCTCTGCCACCTAAAACTGGCTAAAAATCAATTATTATAATTGTAATGTCAACTTGTCTTTATGCTTTTTGCACACTCTGTGTGGTATTGATTTAGGTTATACCTTCCTCTATCGACAGGGGAAAGTTAGACCCTCAAGTCTTTCAATAGCAAACATTAGATAAACAGAGGTTTGAAATGCAACCGGGAGTGTCTTAACTTCATTACAAACAAAACTAAACAATACACAAAAATAAACACAGGGTATAATCAATAATAGGTAAAAATTCTTAAGTACAGTAGGTAAGACAGCAGATTGTACAATTCAACGCAGACAGTGCTGAGAAAAACACACAGAACAACACGAGCTTATCTCAGAATCAGACACAACAGTGTCTGAACCCTCTGAATGGTGTAATGACCACTTCCTGTTAATCCTCCAGAGAACCTTATACACACTGTGGTGGAGGAACACGCTTCAGAGAACTTGGGACTGCAACAAAGTGTGCATTTAAATTATCTTATAAAGTGCATTATGGTTTGGTAAGTAGTCAATTACCTTCATCAAGTTTTTATTTGTTCCCTCCACTTGCTTTGGTACGGTGGCCCTAAAGGACAAAAACACGATGGCATTTCACAACAACGACGTTGCATTTTGTGAAATGTCGTGTTTTTGACCTTCAGAGCCACCGTACTTTGAAGACCACAGACAAATCATAGATCATGGTAAATAAAACAATGAAAAAACACAAAAGTGGAATTAATTTTACAGTGTTGTCACGATAGCTGAAATTATGGTGCCACTGCAGTGTTAGCGGGGAAAAAAAGACATCCTATACGAAATGATATCAATGATAACTTAGATTTTGTGTGAGTTGTGAAATTACAGAAATCTGAGTCAATTGAAAAAAATTTGAAGCTTTTGATCTCTGGAGCAGAACTTCAGTGTTAAGATATCATGTTTTGGGCTGAGAATCATTAAGAAAAATTCAATACCAGTACAAAAACCGAAATGTGGACGTCAGTAACAGTCCTGAACAACACTTTTGTGGGAATACCCCGCACTACTCGAGTAAGTGATCAACAAAGCAATGACGGAAGGCTGTTGAGAAATAAATCCAAGCAACATAAACGTCATTTGCTATCTTGACAAAATCAGACAATTCAGATGCTCTCAACAATCAGTGTGTTCCCTTCAGATAAGGCCTAAAATTTAACTACAGCTGCTCTGAGAGCGCAGCGAGTGGGGGAAGGTAAATTCCTTATCAGCGTCAACCTTGAAGGGTGAATCATTCACTTGCAGCTCCAAGGAAATGACAAAAGAGACGTGCTGATCAGGAATGAGATGGTGATTTGAGCAGACGATGTTTGGCGTGTTGCACCGACTGCGATCATGTTTAACTAAAACTGAAACATGTTTTAAAGACAAAACGGTTCTGTTATCACAAATGAGCTGGAGACTGCGTAGACGATGTTTAATGTACTGTGTTACAGTTCATATTTGGTGCTGTTTTCTCTTTATTTTTTTGTGCATGTTTTTAACTGACTTCGTGTCTGTACTGTGTTTGATGTTTTTGCTGAGTTTTATGAATTTTAAAGGCTTGCTTAGGGACAGGCATTGTAAATTAGCTTAGGGCGACATACGCTGTGGTGTGTGGCATTAGCTATGCCATACGCTCGTCCCTATACAAATAAATATTAAAGGTAGAGTCAGCAGCATTTTTTGTTGTGGCTTGAAAACACAACATTTAAACTGAGCTCAACGCCACTTAAAGTATCGTTGCGTGTACTTATACTGCTGGTACGTACACAGCAAGCTATGACGAAATATTACGTTTCTTTTAATGGAAAAGTCGATATTTTAGCAAGCTTGCACAAGCTAACTGCTTGTGTCTGGTAACAGAAAGCAGGCCAACTCTGCGTCGCTCTTCATCCCCAGCCTCTCCTTCAGTGCTCGAAAGCCAGACTGAGACTCACTCTTGTTCTGGAACGAGCTTTATCTGCTTGTTTCACCTCACTAGCGCTGTATCTCCTTTTCTTCGCTGCCATGTCAACATCCGTCATTTTCTCTGCTCTGAATGGCGTCCAGTCAGCATGTTTTATTCACTCTCAACCTCACTTGTGCACTTTCATTGGCTGGACAAAACACACCCTCTCCCCACCCAGAAACGTCCCGACTAAACCAAAACATCAAAATCCAGGAAGAGGGCGGGGCTCTGCAGACAGTCACCACCACACATGTATAGAGGCCCAGAAGTGATGAATGAGCTGAATGCATTTTCTATTAGTCTGTATTTATTTTTTTTCTAAGAAAATCCTGCTGACTCAATCTTTAAAGAAATAAATAAAATGAGCTGCAGCTGGCAGCAAACAGCACGACCTGATAGCAAAAAAACACTTGGACTATAATCACAAAAAAACTTTCACTTTCATGAGAGACTAGATCATGTTCTTATCTTAGTATGGAGGTTATTCTGGTGGTGATACTGAAGGAGACACAGCGCATCGTGATGTCAGCAGTTTGTTAGAGATCGCAGGTTAAGGAAAAACACATCAAACCATCTGAAGCTAGCTAACACGGCCCGTGTCAGGGCTGCTGTCGAGGACAGTGGTGGGGTTACTCAGCGGGCTGTGAGACGCTGAACGTCTTGGCCATCCCTTTGACAGAGGTGGTGTTCCCTCCACAGTCCACATACTGGTACATCTCCTGAGACACCTGCTCGGCATGACCAAAGTACGTTGTGGTGACAGTCACTCTGAGGAAAGTGGAGAGGGAGAGGAGGCCGTGAACAAACTGGACACACTGGAAGCTGTTAAATTCAAAATACGATTAAAAGAAACGGCCGAGAACTAACACGACTTACTGCATCATGATGACAATGTTGTGGACTTTGATGGTTTGCAGAGTGCAGAAGTCACTGGAAAAAAACAGAAGTGCTTGTAATTTTGGATGAACTATAAACATCAACAACAAATACGTGCACAGTATGAGAGGCAGTGACAGCAGATGTTGGTTATGATCAAAGACCCACTCTAATTAAAGTGGTGGAGCCTCCCACAACCAAATTACCAAACAATTGTTGAGTCATACTCCATGTAACAGACACAGAGTCTAAGAGCTAGACTTGGAAATCCTCAATATGAAATCTGTAAAAAGTTTATATTTGTCAAAGACTGCAGGGCATCTGTTAGAATAAGACTGATGTTATTTTAGATGTTTAAAGTGACGATAAAACCCCATAAGAAGACCAAAACTAGCAAATAATTCGACCAAAATGCTCATTAAGGCTGCAGTCAGTAACTCTGGAGTAGTAAGTACTTATTTATGTTTTATTTGGAAAAAATGACATAATGCCCACAGACAGCTGTTCCTAAGTGACGTGGTCTGAGAGTATGGTGAGATCTTTTTCCATCATGCTTCTGTACTCAGGTAAAAATTAGAGATGTTCCGATACCATTTCTTCCTTTCCGATACCCAAACTTGCTGAGCCTCCAACACCGAGAAATAATACCAGCGCATAAAAATAAAAATTCCTTTGAAACGTAATGTATAATCATTGAGTAAAATTAAAAAATTGAACAGAACACTATAAAACAGTAGTGCAACAGCAACTTAAAAACTAAAATCTAGGAAAATCCAAGTCCTTACATGTCACCTTTTTTCTGGTGGTTGGGACTTTCCGTTGTAAAATATTGTCAAACGAAGATATCTTGCTGCTCTGTCCAATCTCTCTGTTCTTCTTTGCCACTTGTAAATATAGTAGTTGACAGTGGCAGCACAGAAGTATTGATTTTAGTTATGTAACATCGGTCAGAGCTAACTAAGTTAACTAGGAAGTATCTGGGTACCGTTCAGGTGCTACTAAATGATATTGGATCGATCCACAGACCGGTGTCCTCGCTGAAGCTGAAGCTTCGTACGAGCTGATTGGCTGTTGAAACAAGTGACAGGCCCTATAACACCCGCCTCCGCCGACAATAGAGCTACTCAGTCCCACCCTTCTGTTTCTGGTCCATGGGACCTTAATTTGGAAAAAACAAAACAAAAAAAACAATGTGATCCAGTGGCAAAGAAGAAATTATTATCTGGCCCAGTTTGACTTGTGCCCTGAATTGCACATAAAATGGTTGGCAATTCAAAACTAAATTTTTCAAGTCAAAAAAGTCCAATTTTGTCATCAGACAGTAAAAACGTTTTTTGTGAGAACGCTCAGTGAACTACGTCTGTCGTCTCACACAGTATCCGTCACCAACACTAACATGGCTGTAAGTTCAGTTTCTTTGGTTCCTTCAGAACGAGGGAAAATGGATTAAAGAGGTGAAAATCATTCCAACATGGACACGCTGAGAGCTGCAGCTCAGCAAACACAGAGTTCGTCACTTCTGTCACAGATCCTTGTTCAGACATCACACCTCGACCGAGTGTGTCGTCTTTCTAAATACGGATTTTCAAAGTCTGATACTTCAGCAGTTGTTTAATAAACTGAAACTTTCTTGACTCGAATGGCATTTGAGATTGGTAGTGCAATTTAAGAGGAATCCAAAAGTAATTTGCTTTTTTCCATTGACTACCATTCATACTTTTTCAAAAATAAGGCATATATATA
The DNA here is from genome assembly GCA_029822935.1 of Naso vlamingii. Lineage (NCBI taxonomy): Eukaryota > Metazoa > Chordata > Actinopteri > Acanthuriformes > Acanthuridae > Naso > Naso vlamingii. The sequence goes on along the minus strand of JAPQLA010000008.1, from coordinate 23,794,277 downwards.
TATATATGTGTGTGTGTGTGTGTGTATAATTTTTATATATATATATATATATATACTGTATAATAAATATATTGTATTTATCACTGAAGCTGCCCGGCACCGTGGCAGCAAATCCAGCCCTTCTCACCCTGTTCACACATTGGTCAGTTGCATGTGAAAACATGCTTTCGGGTGACACGTGATCTTGTGCACGCACTAACGTCACTATCAGAAGGAGTGGCAGAAATGGCAGAGGAAAGCGAGGTAGAACAGAAAGCGAGAGAGAAAGTGAGGCACGGGAGATCACCACCCGATCATTTAGGAGGTGATGTGTGAAAAAAACAAAGGGAAAAATAACAAGTAACTGACCGAGGTGTGAACAGGGTGAGAGGGGCGGGATTTGCTGGCACTGTGAGCTGCTCAGCAGCACCGGGCAGCTTCGGTGAATCCACGCTGTGTGGCAGAAGTGAAGCACGTGTTGATTTTTGCTTGTCTGGGCTGCAGTCCATCCCCCTCAGTAAGCTCAGCTATCTTACCAGGGTACAGTGTTAGCAGGTGATTTTTCATGTTGCTTGTTGTACCATGATATTTCAATTCCACGTGGCAGATTTTGCAGATTATTTTCTCTTTATTTATTATTTGTCCCTTTGTTGGTGGAAATCCCAAAAAATTCCACACATCACTTCTTAAATGATCGGAAGTGGTGATCTCCCATGCCTCGCTTTCTCTCTCACTTTCTAACATTTCTACCTCACTTTCTTCTGCCATTTCTGCCACTCCTTCTGATAGTGACGTTAGTGCACTACATGCACAAGATCATGTGTCACCTAAAAGCATGTTTTCACATGCAACTGACATGGAAGTCTGTTACTACTTCTTAAAAAAACAAAACAAAACATTATGTCCAGTGCAGTGTATTGTCAATAAAATACGATGGGCAATGAATTCATTCAACTCAACTCAATTCATTTTGTTTATGTCTAAACTTATATTACAGCATGAAAACACCTGTTGGTATTGTCCTGTTACACGTGTCTGGTAGTGATTTTGTGTAATTGGACTGCCCTCTAGTGGACAGAACTTGAATAACAAAGTCATGCACAGTGTAACAGGAAATAGGTACATATTCATTGGCTAAAAATCATTAAAAAATCATTAAAAATTTGACTATAATTTGAATATTAAGAAAACATAGCAATGAAATTCAAATTGGATTTTGGAGGAAGAGTGACAGCTCTAGTTCGTACTTGGCTCTGTAAACAATACTTACTACATGTAGTTCATTTCATCTGCAAGGATGGTGGGCACCATGTAATCAATCTGAAAAACAGGAAACAGAGACAACAACATGAAGGAAGACTTTCATCCACACAGAGCAACGATGAACCGCTTCACAGTGACTGAGCTCTACCTGTTTCATGTCCAGAGGACTGATGGCCGTGGTGTTAGTGATGCGAGATTTACCAATCACTGTCTTGGCAAACTGCACCTGCGCCGTGATGTTGGCCACCTCCACAGAATAGTAGTTGTTGTTGGTGATATTGAGAGTGTTCTAGAGGAGAGGCAGCATTGGAAGAGTTCATTAAACCAAAACCCACCACAAAAACACTGTGTTTACTCAGAGGTGATTATCACCTACATTGTCTGGTAAAGCTAAGTTAAGCTAGAACTACCGCCTGGCGGTTATATGCTTCCATGCAACATGCAGTTAGTGGAAATCTAAACAGGTCATCCTTGAGTCCAAGTGGACCTTCATACCAAATTTAAAGAAATTCCCTCTAGACGTTTTTGACGTATCGCATTCACAGACTAGGAGGTCTGAGTGACCTTTGACCTCCAAAATGTAATCAGGTTATCCTTGAGTCCAAGTGGACCTTTATACCAAATTTGAAGAATCTACCTCATGGCGTTTCCGAGATATTATGTTCTCAAACGTGGCCCGGACAATCATGACGTCACAGTGACCTTGACCTTTGACCTCCAAAATCTACTCAGGTCATCCTTGAGTCACAGAGAACATTTGTGCAAAGTTTGAAGAAAATCCTTCAAAGTGTTCTTGAGATATCGCGTTCAACAAGAAATCCAAGCGGACGGGCGGACAGACGTACGGACTGACGGACAACCAGAAAACATAATGAAAAACATAAAAAAATCTGTTTAATGCAGAGATATCACATTACATACATTGCACTTTAACTGGACACACTGAAATGGAAAACATGAAAATAAAGTGCATAAGCGTTCTTTTGTGCTATTGGACTTCAGAGCTGGGTTTTGGCGAGGACCTCACTATACGAACCGTATCACGACACTTGGGTCACGATACGATACAGATATCACCAAAATAAGTATTCACATCCAAAGCTCAAACGCATTCATTCATTCAGCCACACACTCGCAGCTGGACACACACACATTTTGTATTTGCCATTTCATAACAGGCTCAGCTTTCCCTCCAAAGTTCCTCATCGATCGCTGCTTGCCTTCTCTGGATGCCTTTTAAAGAGAAAGACGGCGGTCAGGTCCCTCAGTGACGTCACACGAGCTCTGCTGGTTGGTGTTTTTATGCAGTAGGTGTCTAAATATTTTGGCTTATGGTCACTGTAAAGTGCACAGGCAGGTGGCTGTTTCTGCTGTGGAGTGATGTAAAGAGTCGATCTGGTTTATTTGTGTGTGCTGGTGTGACGCTGTTCAGAGTCCTGAAAGAAAGCCTGCAGAGACGGACTGATCAACAGACAGACGGACACATCCCGTCACTTAAGCCTAGTTCACACCTGCAGACCTCCAGACTTGTACTCGTTTTGTCTTGGAGTCGCTGTGTTTTTCAGACTACAATACAGAGCTCGATGACGCTCTGATGAGGGCTTACGCATCACATGACCTGTGTGTCACTGGAACAACAGCCCCGCCCCCCGTCAGCGGGTCTTCCAGTCTCTTGTGCTGTATCCGCCCAGGTCTGTTCTCATTGGCTGGGGAGCCCTGATGCCTCCAAGGGCAGGGATCAAATTTCAAACATGTTTGATATCACTAGGATGTCGGCAGCTCCTCTGCAGCTCCTCCCCGAGCACTTGGCGAGCTCGCTGGTCGGGTCTGTTAACGTTTCACACGTAACGATCCAGCGCACGCCAAGGCAATCCAGATTTGCTCGGGACGAGGGGAGAATTGAGGGGGATGTTGTCTGGGAGCACATCAGAGGTCACTCAGAGGGCTCCCAGGTCATTTTGTCTGTAGGTGTGAACTAGGCTTTAGTCGTTTTTTTTTGCCTGCTTGCCTTTTGTGGTTGTTTGTGGATGTTTCCGGCCTAATTTCATTTGCTACAAGTTGACAGGGAAGTGAAGGGACCGAGGGAGCGAGAGAGGAGGAGGTTTGCAGCCATGCGATCAGCCGTTTTAACGCTCCTGCTGGTTTTGAGTGATTATTGTGAATGCTCTGATTAACAAATGTAAGGAAATAAAGCTCAGTTTGTGGTGACATTTTTGTTTGGTTTGGTTTTAACTGTGAGCCCCCGTGTTGTCCAGTGTGCTCTGGGTTGTGTAAATTTTTGATGCGGCCTGTGATATTTTTCTCTCTCGCCGGAACAGCACCCTTACCCCTAGTTAGATTATGTGTATTAATTAAAAAGAGAAGGAGGATGAAAAAAAGTAGAGGGGGAGGACGGGTGAGACAAACAGGACGGGTCCATTAGCAAAAAAGTCCAGTTGTGTCAAAAACGTAGTCATCAAGACAAAATCTGAAAATCTGTGCACTTCATTTCAACAACAGAGAGATCTGTTTTTGTTTGTTCTTTTTTAAACAGACATAAGTTGCTCCATAAAGATGCTCTATTTACCACTGACTGCAACTACTTACAAGAGGACAGAATTAAGAATTTTGTTCAAAAGTCAGTTTTTAGACACAATTTTTTTAAAATTTGACAGTGTTGGATCATTGGAGAATAGTTTATTGAGAATCTGCCGTAAACTGTGCAGCACTGTGGGCTCAATTTTTGATGAATTAACAAATTGTTATGCGACATCTGCAGATGCACTGCAGTGTCACGTTGAGCAGAAATGTGGAGGAGATACGTTGTATCTGATTTACATTTAACATTTGGTCTACATTTTGGTGAGGTTGCAAAGCTGTGGCATGTATGACTAATTTGAAATGGATCTTTAACACTTTAAATGTTAGACAGCAGCTATAGCGCCACCAACAGGACAATTAGCCCACAAATCCAGGCGAGGATGCTGGCATAGGATTGAACTTATATGACAATTTCAAGAACATGAAGAAAATTTTTTAAGAAGAATTAAGAAGACGGATGAAATTAATGAAACGACAATTTATAGGAGGAAGAAAAAGGATTATAAGGAGAAGAAAAAAAGAAGATTCATAAGAACAAGAATGAGTGGAAGAAGGAAAAACAGAAGAAGACAACATTCGCTCATCATTTGAGCTGTCTGCTCTCTGACAGCGTGCGTGGACATTCATACTTGAATCACAGTTCAGTCAAAGATGTAAACTGACAGGGCTCAAAGGTTCCTTCAGTGACAGTATGAACACCTTCACACAAACAACTGAAGCCTTTTCTCTGTGCCTTTCTAATGTTATTGCCCATTTATCCACAAGGGGGCAGCAAAGTCACAACTTTGGAGGTGAAAGCTAAAGTGCCTGAACGGGTCTGGTTTTTTAACAACTGAATGATGTTGACTGTGATACACTCTCATTTTTGGAGAAGACGGTTGATGTTTTTAACACAAACACCACCCTGTGTATTTGGCTCCAGGTTAGTGTTGCATCCAATTTGAAGTTTCCCTTTCTCCTTAAGAAAACCATTACACACATCCCTTGTGTTGTTGCATTTTATGGTTTTGACCATTAACAGAGCTGAAAGGTCTTTGAATCATACTGTTGGTACCAGCAGGTTCAAGGTGTGAGGCTGATCTCACCGTGATGTTGAGATAGACGCTGCGCTTTTCTTGGTCATAGCTGACAAAGACAGACTTCACCCCAACGTAGGACACATCGATAGAGCGAGGGAAGAGGAAGAAGACGGCCAGACTGGACAGCAGTAGGCACAGCACCACTGATGCTGATACATACAACTTCCTGTAAAGGAAACACGATTAAAAACACGTTACTTTACTGGACACTCAATGTGAGCTACACAGTGTTCCACAAATTTCATTTCACATTTTTATTTCAACTTTAATCTCTTGATTGATTTAAAAATTTTGATGGTATGTTTTGAGTTAATATGAACACTGCCACATCATCTATAGATGAAAATGACTGTTTCTAGCAGCATTCATTGCAGCATGTGTAATGTTCTGATGATACTTTTAGTCTCCTTCTTGTCGAAGACAAATGGACCAGTGTGGAGAGACAAGGAAGCTCCTCAAAATGCATGGAGGGTCTCTTCCAAAGTTTAGCATCCTGAGACTGTACGCTAAGCAGAGCGATGGAGGCCAAGGACTGGTGAGTGTCGGGGCCACAACCCAGAATGAAACAACCAAGATTCAGGAATACATCGGAAAAATGGCTCCAAAGATGACCTGTTAAGTGAACACCTCAGGCAGCAGAAACCTGAAAATGCGGGGGAGGGGGATGAACCATCAAGCCCTGACATTGCACGTCCCACCATCAGACGAAGTGGCTGATATCAAGAAATCCTACCAGTGGCTGGAAAAGGCTGGACTGAAGGACAGCAGACGAACTAATCATGGCAGCACAAGAGCAGGCACTGAGTACAAGATCACTAGAGGCAGGGGTCTACCACACCAGACAGGAGCCCAGGTGCAGGCTGTTCAAAGATGCTCCTGAGACAGTCCAGCAC
>JAPQLA010000008.1:23766053-23781416 GCA_029822935.1 Naso vlamingii | reverse complement strand
CTTATCATTAATATTAGGCCTATATATTTTCAAATCAGACTGAAAGAAGTGGGCGGACGGCGTTCCCCCGCGTCCCCGACCCACTACACCCCTGGTTATGATATCCAAGTCACGGAGCAAACGCTTCCACCCTTGTGTGGTGGGTGGAGTTGGATTTTATTAGGATTAGCTGATGCAGAACATCAGCTGTGTTTGTTTATTGCTTACCCAGTGTTCACAGTCATGGACCCGCAACATCATTTGACTCTTTGAGAAAACAGTCAAAACAACTCATGTAAAAACACTTGACTGTTGACTTAAACTAAATTACGTAAAATATTGATACAATCAATGGATAATATTTACTATTTACCTCTGCTAGAACACTTTTATCAATAAAAGTGCCATTTGTTTGTTTTGCTTCTCGTAACAGGCTGACTTAAAAAGAAAACAATTAAAATGAAGACATGGGTGGAATATGTCATGTTTATGTTAAGCAAATATAAATGTAACGAGGTTTTCATCATTATTGAAATTTTTTGTTCTGAGCTCAACATCGGCCTGGCTGCTGTGACATGACTCCTTAGTTAGATAAGTTGTGTTCAGTTCTGTTTATTATGAAATTTCATTTCCTGTTTTATTTTAGTATTTACCTGCATTTCCGTCTTTTAGATCCGGTCCCCTGTGTTTTCCGCCTTGTGTCTCACCCCCCTCCTGTGGTCACATCTGTGTGACCTCAATACCCCGTAATTTAATGTCCCAGAGAAAAGGCATTTGGTCACCTGTTCACCCTTTTGGTGTAACCAAAACAATTAAATCTTTCTTTTCTTTTCTTTTTTTTATAAATAGATTTTAACCACATCTCAGTAGCTTCATTTAGTTTACCTTACTGAGGTGAATGGTCACCTCTCACACTGTTTAAGGATGTTTCCTGGTTTGAGATATTAATATCCTCCATGATCGTCCTTTTGCCATCAACTGACTCCTTGTCAATGGCCTCTGACTCCTCCTAGACAGATGCTTATTTTGTTATAAACTATGTTTGGGAAGAAACTGAACACCCCTGCTTTCTTTTACTAATCCTGAGATATCATCTGACGCAGCGCACACTGCATTTCCAATAAGTGCACAGACAGAGTGCTCACAGACTGGTGCTTCCCAAACGTAGGATCAGGGAGCCAAGATGTGTTTCACTGGGTCATCAGCTGTCAGAATATAATGCAAAATTCATATGTAATTGATATGTACAATTAAATTAATTTGTAGACGATTCTGTTTTTCATATCAACTCAATATTTTCATTTAGTTCCTTTCTGTTTTTTATCGGCATCTACTCATATTAAATGTGTAACTACAAAGGGTGTCATTTAATTTATATTAAGTCAATATCAAACACGGTTATATTTTATTACTTTAATAATATTGCTTGTAATCTGTTGCATTAATTTTAGTGAGTACACATGGTGTAGCTTCTCTTACAGTGCTGTTTCTTAACCCCGCCTGACACTTTGGAGTTCATTTTCAATTTCAAAGACACATTACGCAAGATTCCTGATCAAAATAGCTCAGGAGGTAATTGGACAGACATAAAACCAATCAGAGCAATGAAACTAGTGACATCACTAACATCACATCACAATCACACAAGCACCACAAATGTTCTCAAATAAATGTAAACAAGAGACTAAAATTTGAGAGGTGGTTCCACCAACAGCCAATCAGAGCACTGAAACGTGTGGTTGTGATTGGTCCAACGCAGGCCGGGGTCAAATGAAAATCTGTGTGTGTGTGTGTGTGTGTGACCACGAGCCACAAGCTTTTCAGACTGCAGGTTCCCATGTCACCATTTCCCCTGCCTTAAATGAATCTGTAATGCCAAATTTGTGACAGAGCTTCATATGAAACGTCCTGAAATGCAAAATAAAGCTGAACCGTTGAAGAAGAACTGCCTGAGGTTCAGTTCAGGTTCTGGGAAGCTCCAGATTACAGGTCAATCAAATATGTCAACTGGCCAGCCAAGCAGAGGATCGGTGGCCAAAGGAGTATTTTAGATGTTTCTGTCAAAAGTCTTTTATTTTGTTTTTTTCATTTTCAGTGGAACTGCAGGAGGAGTTGATTCTCTATGAATCTACTGAACCATGTCTGTAATTTTTCAAGATTGACTTAACCCACAAATTTTAGTGGAAACTGTTGAATAAATTTTATTATTCTTATCAACACAGCTGAACCTTTATATTCACTAAAACTGGGTGAAGGAGATTGTTTGGTTGGCCCATTTTGGAATTGGCTTTCTTTACCATAAACCCGCCTGCCGTCTCATGTGTAGCACATTTCTAGAAATGAACAACTTGAGCCACTTCTTCCTTTTCATGACCTGGATTTCTCACCCGTCTGCAAAGTCCAATGGGTATTAAGATCCCTTACAAAACCCCACAGAATCTGTTGACCCATTTTTTTTTTTTAGACAAGTCCATACATTATTGTTCTGGTTGTAATACCTCATGTATTTCTCATATGGATATCCACGTCATTATTATGGATAGGACATGAAAATAAATTTATGGCTTAAATTTTTCTCATTGGATTTGCTCTGGGTTTGCACAAACATCATTTGGAGAAACTGGATTGAATGAGGCTATAAATATAATGTAATCTCAGCTCCCCAAGCTGACACGTTGTGACACTGATATTGGCATTATGCTGAGCTGATTTCATTTAATCTAAAGCAAGTAGCACTGCATATCCAGCCCAGACTAACTCTGACGCACAAGAACATTCCTAAAAGTAAGAACTAAAAATGTGTGACAAGTCAGTGTTGACTGCATGCATCCTTTGTTTGACTCTGAACTGGAATCAAATGTCTGTTGATGCAGTATTTACGTGTCGATGAGAACAAACATGGCAACATGTTTTTCTTTTTTTTTTTTCTGTGCACAGCTTCACAAGGCAGGCAGCTGTCATGCCCAGGGGTGGCAACCATAAAAACCCACATATTGTGCAATTTGCCAATTCGGTAACTCTTTGATGTGGAATCATTCGGTGCTGAGCATTTGATTGGTGTTAGGCAGCATGACACAGAAAGGGATTGCACCAGACCTGAAGGCTCTTGTCTCTAGGAAGGAATGCCGCTGTAGAGCTCTCATTGGCAGAGCCCTGAAGATCCTGGGGGGTCGTGGGGAGTGCAGCGAGGGGTTCGGGTGTTGGGGGATGGGAAGGAAGGGACCGGAAAAGCATGGGGGAAAGATGAAAAACAAGCCTGCGTGGTTTCTCAACCTTGTTACAGCTAATATCTCGTCAACTGTAATTAACGCTGCCATTTTTTCTTTAAAGTTCTGTCACTGGGGTCTTCACAGGCGCCATCTCATTACTACACCACTGCCACGGGTGCATCAATGAGATCAAAATTTAGAATTTATTAAAAGCTGGTAAAACATTCAACACAAACTTTACAGAAAATATGTCATTTTACAGGCTAGACTTGTTGAAAAAATACAGTTTTCTCAAGAATTTATATAAAAATAAACGCTTTTTTGGCTGTTTCGTGGCTCAGCAGCAGACACACAGACTAATTGATGGGATCTTTTAAGATCCTTGCCGTAAACCATCAATTTCCCATGGAACATGCAGAAAGTGTCCCTGAAAGACTCCACCAGAATGTAGGCAGTTCCTAACTTGGAGGTTCAGCAGACACCATGTACCCCCATCCTACAAAAACACAGATACAGAATCACTGTGGTGACAGGCGTGTAGCTGCCATTGAGGAGAACAAGGTCACGTCATTTGCATTTTTGCCTCAATCTTTTTTCAACTTTTTGATGGTTGGTTACATACATTTCTTAAAATGATTAAATAAAATGACGTTGAGCTGTAAGGTGTCTCGTGAACACAGGCTGTCATTATCCCACCAACATGAGCAGCTCCGCGTGTGTAACTTGTTACATAATGTGACATACATGTAAGGGATTGCACACACACTACAGTCCTGCCATTTAATTCACTCAGTGGGTGAGGGGGTTGTAACCTACATACACAGTACTTCAGATAAGCTAACACTCAGTATGTTTACATGATGTTAGAAAAAGCTGATTTATTGTGTTAGTCCAACTAAAACTGGACTTACATACATGTTAACATGTTAGTCCCACTGAAAGTGTACTTAGTCCAATTTCTCAAAGTTGGACTAACACACCTAGATATTGTGTTTTTGGTTTGATTTACTCTTGCATGTGTACCACTTGTTCGGCCCCTGACTTACTTAAGTGTTCTGCACATGATCGATAGTCCCTTCAATGCTGTTCTACCTGAAACTCTAACAGCATGCATTTGTGGAAGAAAGGTTTGTACAAAGGTTTGTACCAAAAGTAAAGTGCTGATATGAAAAAGCTGGCCATGTTTTCAGCATTTGACAAAGAAATCGTTAGCCAGTTGCTAACTTGTTTGTGGCTTGTTTGCCACGTTAACCGATCAACTGTAAGAAGGTCTAACAGCAACCAGCTGAACGGAGCACATCATCACCTACTGTGGCGGAGTCACTCGTAGGTCGGTTAGTCTGTCAATAAATCGATTCTCCATTGGCACTAGCACACTGTGACAAGGACAACAGTACCGTAGCACTTTCAAAGCACAAAATCCTCTTAGAAAATTTAAGAACAATACTAAATGACAATCAGGAGAGGCAGGCCGGTTATATAGCCTGAATATTGCCATGAACGATGGGCCTGGCTCCTGCCCACCATACTCCACCTGATCAAACAAATAAGAACATGTTACACCAAAATAAAATGAGCAGCTTCTACATTTACCATTAACCCATATGCTTTCAAAGCATGTACTTCTGAGCATCTGCCATTTTTAAAAAAAATTCATATTGAAGCTGTTATTTTGTTGCTGTGGAAGTAACAAACATATGCTTCAATATGTAAACAAGCTGGCCTGTTAACTGAAAACCTGCCTGACCACACAGACGGAGTAATCACTTAGGGCACTTACACACCAAACCGTTGTCAAAGAACTAGCGACAACAAAAGCTGTCACATTGCATTACGTCACCTCTGGGGTTTTTTTTGTTTGTTTGTTTTTTTTGGTCCAAAAGCCACACACTGCAGACTGAAGTCGATGGTCAACTAGTTTGTGTGTTCTGCGCCTGCGGTGGATGTAAGTGGATATAACTCACCAGACCAGCAGGTAGAGGTCGTCTGCATTTATCATTGACAAGTAAAAGTAGAGTGAGAAGAACTGGAAATGAAAAAAAAAAAAAAAGTTTTGATAAAGCAGTATTTACTAACCCTCACATCACTCTTGTCCACTAATTCTATGGTTTCAATGTATAAAGTTAATTGCTTCTAATGGAAAATGCCTGTAATAAGTAGTAGAGAGGAGGGGGGACGAAAAAGGAAACATCCCACTTATTTAAAATCATGGATATGACAACAAAAAGCCAAAGGGCAAAACAGGTGATCACCTGTGACAGTGGACTTTGTAGTTGTGGAAAATAGTCACACATGTATATCAACAAATTTGAAGTCACAGAGAAAAATGCTGTAGGAGTTGCAAACCTCTGCAAACACACACTTGTGTTGCAAACACAAAACTACAGTTATGCCTTCTCAAATACTTAATCACAGGAGCACAAATTCTATTCCACGAATCACAAATGATGTAACTCATATGTCCACACTTTTGCTACAATTTCTGCAGTAAATATGGGTCGGAACACATCTGCACACCTGTATCAAATAATGTGAAGCTAACGGACAAAATTTGTACCCCTGCATATCAGGATGTGAATTTGTTCGATAAGAGTTACAAACTTGCAGAATATTTTTCTCACAAATATTTTTTTTTCTTGGTTACTTTTCTAGTAGAAATACAAGTCAATCACTACAAGTGTTTGAATCTGCTGCTGCAAGTCACAAATGCTGTAAATTAGCTCATAGATACACAAAAGACTTTTGCACCAAATATCTCGTTACGTGTGTGGAGCAGAAATGATTTGTGCACTTGTAGGGCAAGGGGGCGGGCGCTGGGCTCAGCACAGAACCCTTCTGACCAATCAAAAAAACTGTTTGAGAAGGGTCCGGACCGGCTGAACCTCATTGGTTCATTTGGGTGCCTGTCCTGCCCCTTGGATCGTGAAGGAACCAAAAAATACCCCCAAAAAACAAAAACAAAAAATGCTCCAGCCCCAAGTCGTAAGGTAGATAACCTACCTGACTCAGCAGAGGAGCTGGCACCTGCAACGAAAAGGTATGATTTTCTACCATCACCCACCATTACACTTGTATTTATACGGTAGTTTGTGCTGTGGTCACCTGTGTCGGTAATTAACTTTTCTTAGTTGGGTCAGCTGGCTAGCTAGCTGGCTTTTTTTTTGTTGTTGTTCAAGTATGTGTTTGCAGAAGTTTCCAACTCCTACAGCATTTTTCTCTGTGATTTCATATTTGCTGATACACATGTGACTATTTTCTACAACTACAAAATCCACTGTCACAGGTGCTCACCTGTTTTGCACCACATGTATCTTCATAAAGGGGCTCTCCAGAACTTAAATGTTAAATGAACCCTCTGATTTCGAGGAAGTAAAAGTATTTCTGAGGGCGAACTCTGTGTTTTGAAATATGACTTTCAAGTGTCAAATTCAGTCTGTCAGTTTGATCACATAAAGCATGTGCTGACAACATCATTGTATTTATTTGCCAGTTTGATCTGAAGTCCTTACTGAGTGTTAAGGGCTGAAGTGGGCCAATCAACTGGAAGAATCATAATGGCTGTAATGCACTGAGCTTCCTTGAAAGGAAGGCAAGTTTTCAGACCTGGAAAACATAAAAAGGTCAATTATGTCAATACATTTTTACAGAAGATTTACTCAAATTTACATCAATGGTATTTATTTATGTATTTATTCTTTTTTCCATGCTTTAAACCAAATGGCTTAGGCTTATTATTTGAAATGTAGGGTAGATATTCTATTACCAGTGAACTCATTTGTGAATTTAAATGAAAGGGAAGGTTACATGATAAAATACATTGATTTTTTATTTATTTATTTTTTAATAGTGGCCTAGTTACTGAATGTGTATAAAATAAATAAATCAAACTCTGGAATTAATCTTTTTTTTTGTATTTATTTTTACTTCTTAACTAGCCTTCCTCCTGTGACCTAGCACATGGCAGATGCTCTTTTTAAAAAGTGTCTCAGCATCTTTTCCCGCTTGTGGCAAGAGTAACCAACAGCGGGTAAGTTGTGGCCACCGGTCCTCTGCGTGACTAAACGATGAAGAGTCACATGTCAGATATCTTAAAAGTTCGCCACTCCTCTGATAGACCTGCCATCCCTAGCAGCAAGACGCAGAACCTTTCTGCTCGCTCCTCTGTTTTTCACTTTGGATGTCTCAGTCTGTGGAAAATAATGTGTGTTGATTAGTTGTTTTATTCTCTTATTGTACAAAACGGGAGGCTTACTTATGACAGCGTGTCACAACTAACCCTGCTGTGAGATGGTTTTCTTAAGCCTAGCTAACGCTGGCTATGAGTTGGCTACATGTTTCAAAACAGTGCTATGTTTTAGGCAACAAGACAGTTATTAAGATGAGCTGAAAAATTTGTATGATAGAAGAAATCTACTTAAATAAAACACGGTAAAAACAAACTTTCCCTGAGATATTGGAGAAAATATACCCATAAAAATTAGCCGGAAATGCCCTGCTGTCATTGTGGTCAGATGACCGGAAGCACACCCGCTCAGGTCCGTGTTCCATTTAACCCCACGTCAGGTTGTTCCCCGTCCACCCCTACGTATCCTGCACTGTGAGTCCTGGAGAGGTGACAGCTGGTGAGTCGCAGGCATGCCTAGATTTGCCTTTACAGCATCAGCAACTCTCCAAATCCCACAGGGGATCCAAGACCGGACTCCAGCGCTGCGTGTTAAGTTGCAAACCATCCCGCTAATAGTATTTGCTTGAAACAGAATTAAATTAACGTCCCAGCAGAGGATGGAGTCGAGGCGACATGCAGAAGGCCATGATGAAAGTCCTCCTCACCCTCACTGCTGTGACAGTGCTGTTTGTGCAATTACAAATCAATCAATCAAGCCCAGCATGTGGGAGATGAGATAAGAAAAAAGCTGGTGTACAGGGCATCTCGTGCTTTCACTGACACTGGAATGATTTAGTGGGGCTCAATTCATTTCTATATTATTTGGCCAATGAGCATGTTTTTGTGTCTACAGTGCAAATTGGATTTTCAGCCGTATAGTAGTGAGTTTTCTGTGCCAGTTAGCCAGAAGAAGATTTACTTTTTTCTTTCATTTTTCTTCTATCCTTGTTGTTGAGGTTACAGTTAATACTGGAGAAGAAACAACAAAGAGAAAAAGAAAAGAACTGACTGAAGAACAGGAAGGCTAAACGGGACAGAGACAGAACACGAGTGAAAACATGAGTCAACCTTGGACGTGCATTCGGCGTTTGAAGAGAGGTGTGCGATTTAAAAGGATTTAAAAGCGATCCCGAGCTGGCCCTCCTCCTCATCAGCAGGTATGTATTATATGTTTTTTGCTTATGGAATAAACTGCGAGTCGTGAGACGGTGTCTTACTTCACTATATGAGTTCAAGTTGGTGGCTAAAACAAGCTAAATGTAGTTTATGTGAGCTGCATTTCTTGAGCAAAGAAAATGCTGCAAAAATGTCTGTGATTGTGAGCTTGATGACAAACGTGCACCAGGAGATCGTTTGTACTTTGTATGAAGTTGAGAGGTGAAAGTGTGACTGGTTGAAATGATAATTCATTTATTCTGTTGTATGTTAAAAAAAGAAAACAGTGTTCTAGATTCATGATCAGTGATGATATTAAGATGGATGATGAGGTTAAGAGATTGTATGTTCATAAATACATCATAATGATTGACCATAGGCATGAAAAGGGTTAAAAACTGTTAAAATGCATTACATGATTTAAAAACGGTTGAAATCTGCGAAATGTGTTTAGTTCACATGTTTATTTTGGCATTTGTTGTAAATCTATGCAGTGGACACGGTGTTGCTCGGTAATCTACACAGTGATCTTAATCTGACAGTCTGAGATCGATTGTTCCGCACACGCGGGGATTTGGCGGTATTTTCCTCGTTAGATTGTGGCAGCGGCTGAGCTTACGCCACCACGTCACTTGAGTGATTATTTCTCCCCCATTTTCAGGTATGTTGTGAATATAACGTGTTAGCAGTAACTTGCTAAGATATGTAAGAGTTGTAAGATGTTTGAGGATGCTGAAATGATGTTTTGATGTATTTTCAGTAAGTTAGTGTACGTTTGAAAATGTGTGTGTGAGGGCAAGTTGCCGCTTGTTAACTGAGTGAGCCACACGCTGTGAGCAGCCACCGTTCAAGGTCGAATGTAAACGTTGTGTGCTAAGAGTGAATTTAAATATATACGTATTGTGTCTTATTTTGCAATGCAATTTTTTTGTGTGTGTTTAATGCACTTTAGCAGTGTCTTGGTAACATATTGGATAGTTTTGTAAAAGAACTGTAATAGTTTAAACTACACTCAGTGATAAATGAGGATGTAATACTTCTGATGAAGACTGAGTACTTACGTCACTTAAACTGGATGTGTATAAGTTACTAACATGCCTTGTGTGTGAATATTTTGAGTTATTAATTAAATTAGACTGAAGCAGTCGCTGAGGTCACACCAGCACATCACTTGTGTGATTACTTCTCCCCGATTTTCAGGGGTGTAACAAGACCACCACACACACCACGCGTGTGTGTAACGTTCACACGTTTTGACTACCCATCCAAACAGCTATTTGAAAAAAACAAAAAAGTGCAGTTGAGCAAGCACTTCACAAGTGTTGCGTCCCGCTCTTACTCTTCAAAAACAAACGCATGTGGTAATGGCGGACCGACCCTCGGCTTTACGGCACCAGGCGGTGAGTGGTGGTCAAATCACGTTTGTCCAGAGTGTTCACTTGAATCCAAAGAAAAGCCAGAAAAACAAAACAAAAACAAAAAAACCCCCCAAAAAACCCCACCAAGGCAGCACTCAACACGCTGCAAGATAATGTTTTCTTCATCTTCAGAGCATGACTGTGGTGTGTCCGAGGTGCTGTGTCACTTCGCCCAGATAACTAGTTCCTCCGTATTTTCACCCACAATGACAATGTCTCTGTGGTGTGGTGTACGGGTGAAACGATTCGTTTTAACAACGATACGATGCCTATTATGATACATGGTCGGCGATATGATACAAGAATGATATGAGCGATTCAATATGATACGATTCAATGACTAGAAGTTGATATAGTTAATTTTTTCTTTTTTTTTTGCCCAAAAATAGAGTTAAAGAAAAAGCCTGTTCGTGTGCAGTGGTAGAGGAGGTTAAACACTGGAAAAAGTTTGACACACTGAACTGCACAAACATTCAGTTCAAGGCCTCGATTCAGTCTGTGTGGAGCTCAAACGCCGACTGAAGATCTCTGGTTCTCCTGCTGCTTCCTGCCGTGATCCACCATCATCTGAAGAGACGCTGCTGACACAACACACACGAGCAGAACGTCAGAGAATGACCTCGAGTAACCTTTACAACTATTTACCATCATGACTGAGAAAAATACATCCACATGACAACGTTTGACGTGCTAAATACAAGGCGCTGATTCTTGGTATGAATACAATTGATTTTTGAGTTGAAAATGATTATAGATCGATACAAGTCACACTCTGCAGTTAACCTATCGATGTAGTTTGATCGTAGGAATATAAAATGATACATCAATACACCCATGTATCGTTACACCCCTACCGTGGTGAATGTGCGTAGTCACAGAGTTTTGGATGTGTTTCAGAGGCTGTAGACGGAGGTAAAGGCGTCTCCCTATCACTTCCATTGTACATGCAAAACTGCTCGCTCGGGTGAGTATCTCTGACCTACTGAATGTACAGAGAGGGGAAAGGTATGGATCTTTTTGTCTTTCATATGTGTTTTGGATGAATGGGCTACATTCCCAAAAAAGGGCACTTTTCCTTTACGTGCCTCTGTTTTTAATATAAATGAGAGCTGGCAGCAGTTTGTGTTTCTGTATTCCCTCTCCAGCTCTTTGCAGATGAAGGGCACCTTCTCCTTGTGCACAGGGTGCTGAAGGACCCTCCTGAGTCTGCCAAAGAGCGTGTACTTGTGTATGTCACCAGGCCCTGTGAGCTGCAGATGACAGCGGGGTCCTATCATACAGCCAGCCACCATACATCTGTCAGGAGATGACAGGGACAAGGCTTACCTGAGCATTTCACCTTGTCTGCAGGGCAAAGTCAGCTTCGTCACCAGACGGTCGGCTCAGCGTCCAGAGGATTTGTGAACTGCTAAAGACTCCTCTGTGAATTTAGCCCGTCTCAACAGACACGTGGCAGAAATGTTTGAAATCAGAGGCAGTTGAAGGATTCGTGCGCAGTGGGAGCGTTGTTAGTTACACTGAGCAGGTGTTGAGGTAACGTCAAAGCGGACAAGATCCTGACACGACAGCTGGAGCTGCACTAGACACACACACACACGCACACTGCTGGCAAATATTATTTCAAAATGTATATAAAAATGTTCAGTGTACAAAATATGAAAACATCAATATTTCAGTCTTTACATTTTGCTATTTAATACAAAGCAAACATCAAACCTTGGCACTTTGTATACAGTCACGGCTAAAACCAGTTTTCACTCTCTGTCTAAACACACCTTTGGAGGAACGCAGGGTTTAACGTAGAAACGTAGCGCCTGGGCCACACATCTGCGTCGCCTAATTTCTTGCTCATTTTTTCGGTGCCCATGTTAACAGATCAGAGCAACCACACAACACGCATGACAGGCACGTGACACACACCTCTTACACACACCTGTAGTGACACTGCACACTAGATCTCTGGAGTCTCGCCTATTTTTTGTGAGGCGCGCACATTTGTCTGCTAAAATAGATGGAGAAATAACCTGTTGACAGTCATATGACATCATACAGCAACATTCGCTGTAGTTTCAATGCCGACAAGACTTGCAAACATATTTTTAAAAAACACACTGGACCAAGTGAAGACGGATTGCTGGATATTTTTTCTATTAAAGGAGAAGGTAGGATTTTTTTTGTTGTTTTTTTCACATTAAGTTTTATAATAAGGATATTTACAATCATATACGATGTTCTACAGCATTATTATGACAACTGGTTTAGTCCTGAGAGCTGGAGCTTATTGCTGACCATTAGCTGAATACAATGAAGGGGCATGTGCACTCAGACAATCCATCAAAAAATATAGAAAAGTTCATTTTAAAAGACCAGAAACTTGCCGGGTGTTTAGTGGTTTCCTCTCATGTACTGACACTAAAACACAAAAGGAAACACGCATATATGACCCAGAAACGGCTGTTTGTTTGTATTGTGAAGCAGCTGACAGAGCCGCTTTTGGGTGAAACTCAATATGAATCAAATTTCTAATGGAATGACATCAAACACTTTATTAATGATGGGAATTATCAAAGGAAAACTTTAAAGAAAGATGGGCTGGCAGCAGGAACACTACCTGTGTGGACAACACACGACCACCACGCACACACGCTGCGGAGCTACACGCAGGATGTGTGGCCCGAGCGTAAGTGTACACTGCTGACATTTTGGAGAGAATTGATCACGTGGTAGCATTCACCAGTCAGGCCTTAACACATTCATGTACGTTGAACACAGTCATTTGAACACGTTCTGGAGGTATTTTTGTAGTTAATGTCAGGTTTCAGATTCCGTTTGACTGTCGAGCTAACTCACCCTCTTTGAAGCCTTAAATTTAACAACCATAAAAACCTAACGTCGCTAAATGAAGATCTTCTTTTCATTCGTTTGAATAATCAGTTTGGATTGTAAATGTGCAATTCTGTAGGTCTGAGTTGGCCAGTATGTAGTCTAGGCAATATGTTTCACTGTTAACTGTCCAGGCTTCAATGAATATGATATGAATAGGCCTGACCTTTTTGTTAGGCTAGCTGCTGTACAAACAGAATGGCAGTTTTTTTAATCCAATGCACTGAATGCCTTGATAAAGTTTTGTCAATTTCTTTAATTTTGATGTTTACGTTGGCAGCCGTTGACTGCCTTATTTCTGTTATTTGCACTGATGTGCTATATTAGTAGCATAATGTATTGATGTAAGACCTACATGTTTTATGACATTGATCAGAGATAAATGCACTGATTGGGCCCTGACAAGGTCTGGCCGTTTGAATTATCTGTAGCCCGCCCTGTTTCTATCATTTTTGAACAATGTGAGAAGCACAATGGAGATCTGTTCTGTTGTTTGGCAATGAATGACATGGCAGAAGTTATTCTTGTCTTATTTCACCTAAACTATAATATAACAAATGTAGGCATATAATAAGTGATGCAGCAGGTATAAAGCATAGGCCTTGTGCTTTTGTAGTGTTTGCTGTGGGATAAAGGAAAATGAGTCAAGTGAATAAATAAGTCAAATGAATTTACGCCTGACAGTGAAAGATCAACATTAAAAATGCAGATACAAGAATGGATATTTATTGCCATTGCACACAAGGCCCTGTATTTTGTCAAGAATCATTCATTTATAAACTGTCATGTTTTTGATCTTATTGGATAATTAACTATGACAGGAAATAAAAACTGACAGTCATATCTTTAATTTGGGGAAAGCTTAACCCTTGTGAAACATAACATGCGTTCATTCTCTGCTCATCAAAGTTGATTCTAAATGTTAAACTGCCGCAGTGACGTGCAAACCAGTTTTAATTTCAAATGCTGGCTTTTTAATTATGACATTTTAACAGAAATACTAGGGTTTGTCACAGCAACACAAAAACTGTCAATTCTCAACTCGATCTTCAGCTTCAGAGAGAATAAGGAATTTAAAATGTTTTTTTTTCTAATTTCCCCTGTACAGTCATTTCATAATCACGTCTCTGCTGCAAACAATTTGTCTTTTAATCGAGAAACTCCTTTCACTCACTAATAAACTGAAGTTTTTCCAAGCTAGCAGTTTTTCCAAACCAGTGATATGAATGAAACAAAGCACTTACTGCAAGATTAAACTCAGTTCTCTTTGCATCTGAATCAGATTATTAAAGAGAAAATGGGCAGAGGCACACTAATTGATTTGCACACAAACTTGACTGAAGAGGACACAGAGGCGTTGGAACAGTCTCTGTTTGCACAGTAACAGGCTGCAAATCAATCACTGCTCCACTTCCTTTTGAAATTCCATACACCCTGCAAATATTTAAACCTTTTGTGTATACAGTATATTTAGACACGTTTAATTAGAGATTATCAGTTAATGACAAAAAGGGGGGGTGGATTAAACTATTTACTTCTCACTGCTTTCTAATATGTGAACAGTCATCAAATGTTGAAATATTTCTTTTGCTTTATGCTTTTCTGTAAATATTTACATTTTTTCTGTCTGTCCACAGTGCTTTTTTAGTTAATTTTTTTTTTATTATTATTTTTTAAACTATTTCTTGTATGTGTGTCGTTTCTTGTTCTTTACATCTTTAAAATAAACATTTCAGTCAATGTTGGTTATCAAAGGTTGAGTTTATTTGTCTTTTTTCCCCAACAAACTTTTTTTTTTTTTTTTTTAAATTATCAAAAACACATTTTTAAGCTTTCTGATAATGGTATATGTATATGGGTCAAAAATCCAGAAACTGCTGAATAATAATTAAAACAATCCTTTCGAAAAATTATGTATCTATTAGATCTGTCAATTGATTGAAATATTTAATCGCAATTAATAACTGCCTGATAGTCTATTGTTAACTCCCAATTAGTCGCAAATTAATTGCACGTTGTTTTTCTTTTTTAATCTGTTCTAGATGTAACTTAAACGGATATTTTTCAAGTTTTAATACTCTTATCAACGTGGGAGTGGACAGATATGCCTCTGCTTTATGCAAATGAATGTTTATTATCCCTGCAACAATCCAAAACAGTGACAAATATTATTGAATAGAATATTTACCGCCTTAGCTCTCACTGTTGAGAGTTTGTTGCTTGTGGAGTTATCATGTGTCTCTGTTGTAAACTATCCAGCGTGGTCTGCCTTTGACGGAGTGGGGGGGGCCTCTCGGCATCAGCTGTATGTTTGGTCAGCAGGTGGGATACTCGACAAACTCTGGTGGAAACTCAGTTCACATGGACTGGAAATGTAAATGAGTTTGGTCTTGTCGAAAGACGTATCTGGCAGAGCTTTGAAGCTGAACCTGCCGTTCAGATAAACCCTTTTCTTTATCCATTTGTCATCATGGAGGTCCACATCATTACTGCTGCATCACTTCCTGATTTCCTGATTGAATGTAGGCACCTTAAAAGTAATTTGGGTTTAAAA
>JAPQLA010000008.1:23734207-23744792 GCA_029822935.1 Naso vlamingii | reverse complement strand
CCCGGAAGTAGAGCGGAAGAAAGCGTACAACGGAGTCCTATGGGAGTGTCGCCACTCTGTCTATTCTATCACTCTGCGAATGGTCATCTGGCCTAAAGTACGATTTTCTCTGCACACATGAACGATGCATTCTTCAAGGAAATCACAAAGTACAGCTGGCTGCTTGAAACGTCATCAGTGTTGCTGGTATTTAGTCAAAAATGTTGGATAGAAAATGACACAAAAACTTGCAATAAGTGTTTTTTTCCTGCTAACTTTCAACTACATACAACAAACTCGTCTGCATATAGTTGATAATTAATCCATCCAGCAGTAATAGAGGAACATTAATATTTATTAATGGTGTTGTGAGTAGGGACGAGCATGATTAATCAATGATCGATAATTAATTATTAAGAATTTTATCGATCACATAAAATTTTTATTGATCACACATAAATATCAAATAGAGGTCGTGTTGCGTAGTTTGCGTCTGGAAGCAATGAAATAAATTTGACTATGTGGCATCAACGAGACGTCTTAACAACAGGGGGCGATATTTAACTAGTTTAGGAGACAGAAAACGGAAACACTCCGAGCCTCCGAGCTGACGCAGATATCAAACGTAAACATGAAGAAGTCGAGGCAATGTTTGGCGTGGGACCATTTCAAACCAAAAAATGACAAAGTTCGTCGTAAAGTGTGAAGCCGTGTGCAACTACAACACGACAACATGACGTACGACTGGAATAACATAACGTTACATCCCACCCTGGTTAACGTAAAAGCATCCTCCTCTCAACCTACCGTCACCTCAGTCTCAGCACGGAGGAGCCGCGATGCACAACGGTAAACAATGTTTTTTGATTGAGTTAGTTTATGGTTGTTTTTTGGAATCGTTTCTGAAGGAAGCTTAGTTGTGTTTAAGAGCATCGTAGCTTTGGCTCATTGATCTGCCAGAACCTTGGACTTGGCTGCTTGTCCGTTAGGTGCACCGCATATCTTTTTAAGTTAAACTTTAACTGAATTATCTAAGAGGATTGTTGTTGGACTAGAAGTTCTTCTTAGAATAAAGATTTCTCTAAAAATTAAAAGAGGAAAAACACGCCGTATTTTGTATTTTCTGTCACAGGCATTTTGGTCATAGAGTTTCGTTTGCATCCTTGATGAATACCAACTCCAGAGAAGAATTTTTTGCCTCTTTGGCTCTTCAATGCTCTGCTTAAATCACCTGCCAGACGCACCATTGGTAAAAACAGCAAGCTGTTGTGATTGGCCAGATAACTTTAAATGAAGAGCTGAAACTTACTGTAAAGTTCTGTAACGTTGTTACCTCTGAGATGTTGTTTTTATAAAACTGTTGAATTTAGCTCCTTTAATGGTGGTGCTGGATGAAATATCTGGAAGTGCTAGAGCTATCGAGATTCATACTCTGAGGGCTATGAACAGAGTTTTCCCACTGTAGTAATTTCATCTTTAGGTACGGTTTGACCTTCTATTTCCTTGATTTGAGTGTCTTTAATTAGTTTTTAGTTTCCAAACTTGTCAAAATCTATCATCTAACACTCATCAAAAACAGTCTTTGCCATAAAAAGCTGACGACAGACAGACCTAACTATGGAAGGAGGAAGATAAAACTGGGGCATGCCAGGTGAGTGGACAGGGCCAAGATGAAGGTGTTGAATGTCAGACAAATGTTTGTGTGTGGGTGCAGCCAGTGGTTCAGAACAATACCAGACCAGCAAACCACATAAGAGTGATTAACGATGTCTTCCTGCTCTGAGATAAACCCTTGTTTCCCTCTTGCTAACTCAAACTCCCCATGTGGCTTGATTAGCCCTGGGAAACGTGCCGGAGGATTGACCTAATCAGCATAAAGAGCTTTTCGTCTTCCTCTCAATGCCGTCCTCTATTAGCACTCACTTCCTTCTAACCCTTACCTTACATACGATCTAAAACCAAGACGCTAAGCTCACTGTTGGGTATCTTCAGTCCTTACACAGAGACAGTGAACAGATTGATAGAGTCTAATATAAAAGTGTGGTTTACTGTGCCTGTGCTGACCTCCTGTTATTTCATTTATTCCAGGTATAGTATGTGTATCTAAGCTCCTTCCCTTTAAGACACACTTGGAACAGTGCCATAGAGGTCACTGAGGTTATGAACTCACAGTCTCATTTTTCTCTGAGAATGTGGGGATTCTGTGTCAGAGTTTCCGGGATAAATGTATATGATATATAAAATAATGAAAATAATCCCTTTAAATCATCAGTTTTGATTCACTCAAAATGTGTGGTGTTTCCTCTACAGAGACCCTGGTCTCTGTATTTTCTTATTTGGCTGTTTCTGGGCAGTCACACTTCCAGCCTCCGTTTGGTAACTGCGTGGAAAGTGTGAGGTTGGGACTATGAATGCAGCGACCAGGTGCCATAGTGTTCAGTTAAATGCTTCTGGTGATACTGTGTCAATGAGGAGGGGTCAGCTTGTTCTATTTTGAAAATTCTACAATTTAAAATGTAAACAAACTGGTTATTTTACAATAGGGTGACCAGACGTCCCCGATTACCAGGAACAGTCCCCGTTTTGGTTGACCTGTCCTCGGAAATATCCCTGATTTTAACTGTGGCTTAAGGAAAGATGAAGCGACACAGACACTGCAGCTGTAATTCTGGAGCAGCTTCTGCCCTTACGAAAACTCAGTACAGTATTACTCATACTATCTACTGCTACTATACACGGTGGTATTGTGTTGTGTCATGCAGGGCCGCTCCTCCCTAAACGCAGAACACACACTGTGCAGGGGGCCTCATGTTGTGCTGGGGGCCTCATGTTACGTGCACTGCCGTGTCCCCAGAGCCAGCAGTTTGCAAGGCCTCCAAGTCGTAGCTCGCAAGGCCCGCACGTGCCAAGTCAAGTCATTTGAGTTTTAGAGGAGAGAAAGGACGTGTGTCATCTACTGCATGCATCGCTGCAATGAATGACTGTCAACATCAGACCAATCACTGCTCAGAGCCGGGCGCCAGTGCAGGAGAAGAGGTGTTCACAAATAGACACTTTGAGTCCGCTGTAGGCACAGACTGCTTTCAAACTATGGTATGAACCCCCCCCCCCCCCCCAGTAAATGATTTCCATTGTGATGTGTTCAAGCACTATTTAGTAAAAATGAGTATTTGCTGAAGGTAACTTCATCATGACTAGTTCAATGTAATTTTGTCAAATGTAGCGTTAGGTGAAAAACTAAAACACAAAGGCAACATTTGTTTTAAGAAATATGTTTCAAATAGTTTTTTTTAACAGAGAAGAATTCAGATATTTATGTTCTGAGCTTGTTGAGCTGCAGGTTGAGGCTCACGTAAGGGACTGTATTTATTTAAATTTTATTTAGAAGAAGTTAATTCTTCATTTTATAGCATTTTAACTTAACATACGCGTGTACTGTTTCAAATATTCTAAGTTTTTTAAAAATAAATTAGATTGTGTTGTTTTTTTTACCCAGATATTTACAAATAACACATTTTCAGATAATTGCATACCACACAATATTTTTTCTTCAGGTTATCATACTATGAGAATCTCATACCCGCCCATGCCTAATTCGGTGTTGTGTCGTTGGTGCGTGTGGGGTCGGGGGACGCATGACAAAATTTTGCTCAGGACCTTAATTTGCCCACAGGCAGCCCTGGTGTCATGTAAGGGAGTTCAGACTTCTGGTCTTGTTTTGTATCGGTTAAAATTGAGATCAGTTGAGAGTAAGAAACAGATATAGAAGATGTGAAATATTCCTTCTTTAGATCAGCAAACACTGAGGAAACTCCCTTAAATAGCAGCACTTTGACTGGAGTCATCACTGTATTATTCATCATTTCTTGGAGGCAGCTGCTCCCTGGAAGACACAAACAAAGTTACACCAGTCATCCTCGAACTAATGAGGCCCCGAGGAGACCACTGAAGTCAAAACACGACCAGAGAGCAGCGAGAGAGCTTTCTGTTTCACAGCTGAAAGAGACACACACTCCCTTTAATAAATGATCCTCTCGAGTAAAACTGAAATGAAGAGACACTCTCTCTTCTGAATGAGAGGTTAAATTCAGGTCTAAAGTTACAGTATAAACATTCACTGGTCTCGTGTCAGCAATTCTCACTTTCTGGCTTAATCTCAACTTTAAGTGATCAAATCAGCTCACTGAGATGAGAGGATGCGGTTTCCTGAAAAAGGAAGGAGCTTGATTGATTACAAGTGACTAAAATTATGAATTTTTATCATATTAAAACATAAGATATTTGGTTTATTATTTAGTGAAAGAGTTGTTTAAAATGTAAACAACAAAAAATGTGAACAGCTTTCTCTGATCACGATGGATTTGGACCACAGCGTCTCGCATCTCAGCTTTCCAAAGTGTACTTTGAATTCTTTTGGATCTTGTTGAAATCTGAGTGGAACACTGCACTTAAACTCATGCTTTAACTTCTACTGGGACAATTCAAGCTCACTTTTTCGTTTCACTTCAATTCTTTGCCCTGCTTGTAGTTCAGCAGCTTTTAACTCAACCCCTGCTTGTATCTTTTCCTGAACTTCACTCATATTATCCAACACGTCTGACTTCATTCAGTGTTTCACATTCAGCTACATCTTAATTTCCTTCTTTGTCAGCTTTACTGTCACAACATTTTTCAAACCTTTCCAAAACCTTAAAATATTCATAATGCTGATTTATTAAAACTGCCACTGGAAATTAAATTTGTGGGCATACCTAAGATTTCAAAAAAGAAAGAACACGTGAGAGCAGCGTTTTGAACCCCACCGGCAGCACCTTGGATTACAACTTTGTTTTGTTTTTTCCCACACACTGAGCACATCAGTTCCATTTTCACTTTATATGTAAGATTTGTTCTGAAAATCGATCCATTTCTGTTTCAATCAACTAACTGGCGGGGGTTCGTTATTCAGATGATAATGACATCAGTGGCCTCTGACTGTATTTGTATTTAGTTCTGTGTCACTGTGACACTGTAACTGGGCAGGTCCCATACAAGATTAAGTTTCAGAAAGAAAGATCAAAATCTTTTAGTGTATCAGTTACCCGCCCTTATATGTCTCGAAATGAAAGATATGTTTTGTCCTTCCAGCGTTCCTCCACAGTAAACAGAGTTTTTCCAAAAGAGCAAGCTGCTCACGTTAGCTGCTTTTGCTGGCAGTCTATGGAGATACAGTTTCAAAACCATCTAAAAATGTCCATCCAGAACTCTCCACAGCTTAATGTGGTATAATCTGACTCTTCTTTATCATGTCATTGGCTCAATACTTCCACAACCCTTTAATTTTAGCTAAAAAGCTCCTAAATCCAACTCATCTGATCCAATGTTTTGTGTCGTGTGTTACGGTTATTCTAAACGTCGGTGAACTCCAGCTCAAATAAATATGGTTCCACCAGAAAAAGCAGAAACTCCTCTCTCCCTGCACCAGACATTTTCATTCGATTACAAGTTTGTGAAAACTTCTTAGTCATTTTTAAGAAAAGAACATAAGGATAAGAGAATGGAAAGGGCTGGTGCAGCGAGGGAGGAAGTTCTTCAGCTTAGAATAACCACAACACCCGACTCAAAACATTGGATTGGACGTGTTGGATTTAGTAGCTTTTAGCTGAAATCAAAGTGTTTTGGAAGTATTGAGCCTATGACACGATAAAGAAGCAAACCAAACAAAAAAAGCAAACAAATAACTTTATTTATTTTTTGTCATACTGTTAATGCTAGGCTGAAGTTAAGCTTTATAAAAGATGTATATATTTATCAGTTTGAATTATTTTACTTAAATTTTTTGATCAATGCTACTTTGGAACATTGCTTTCTTGCAGTGACCACTGAGGCTCATGGGAAATCAGCGGACATACCAAATGACAATAAATTTGACTTCTCAGAAGCAGATGTGAAGCATTTATAACTAGTTGTTGAAACATGACGTGAACAGGCACCTCTTCTCCTTTTCTCTCCTGCTTAATGTTTTACTTTGTAAAAGAATTTGAATTGTTTTGTAATTTGAGATGGTTACATCGAGGGGACGTGGCTTACCTGCACTAATGTTCAGTTTAGTACAACTGACTTTCAAAAACCAAAAAGTGCTTTGAATAGTTCTTATCTGCGTGATAGAGCGTATTCATATGTGAATCTGGGAACTGCTCACATTTCTTTGTGGGGTTTTTTTGTTTGCAAACAGCAAATCTTTAAATTGTATAACTGCTTTTAGCAGAGCGTAACCAGGCTTATTAAATGCTCTATAATAATAAGTGGGTCGCATCTCATTTCATGAAATACACACAGCAGATGACCAAGTCAGATTTGGCAAAGTGACCATGTTAATTTTACTACTGAGAGATCCTCCTACAGCTGGTCTGAGGAATTTGCAAAGACAAATTTCTTTCTAATAATAAACAATACTGGTGGAATTTTGTACAGAGTGAAAACACAACTTCTGTAAAGATAATTAGCAGGAACAATATGTGTCAAATGACAAAGGGAGCGTGATGATAACAGTTGGAACAAAGCTGCAAGAAAAGGAGGTTTTCTTTCGTCATTTCTTGGTCTCATGTTAGAAGTGAGATTAAAGCTCATTTCAGACAACATATGTCTTCCTCAGGCACAAACGCTCATCTACTGTAATCACCTGAACACAAAATTCAGGAGCCAGAAAACTTTCGTTTATTTTAATACTTACACTCAAAAACGTATTCCTCTACTGCCACTGCTCCGTCCATTACGTTAGCTTGAAAAAAAATACATAGTTGCCTTTTCTTCTTCTTTATGTGTATTGACTGACTGCAAACCAACTATGTGCATACCACTGCCTACTGCATCGAGCGTGCTCGTGCGTGGAACAACGTTACTGATGTGAGAGCGGGTCAGCGGGGGAGGTGAGGGGGGAGCAGTCGAGCTCGGGCACAGTACGAAACAATGGTGCCTACTGAGAAAACACTCCAACAGTACTTACCTGCTACTTACCTGTTAAAACACATTTACATTTGGATTGGGGTAAAACAGGTACCCTCTTCACCATCTTCATGTGCAGTATTTTTTTTTCAAAACTTGGACTACAAGGATGAAAAAGAAGCTGAATTTAGACAAAGGTTTATTAATCAAATGACCATGCTTACATTTATTCCCAGGAACTGGTGATACGCTCAGCGGTGCATGAATGCATTACAGATGATTAATGTCGTATTCAGAAACTTTTTTTTTCTTTTATAATGCTTTAAGAGGATTTGAGCTCTGGGTAGTATTCACGTCTGTGCCTTATTTAAAAGCTTTGCTGGCCTGCTTTAGAGTTTGATGAAAGGTGTGCAGTCATTTGCATTAATCAGAAACTGACAGGCTATTTACAAATACTCTGCAATCCTACCAGAGACGATATTTAGAGGATTGCTCTGGTTTTATCCCGATTAGCCCATTTTCTCATGCCCACTGTTTCTCCGTGTGTCTGTGGAGCTCATGCTGACTCTGTTTGGCTGTCCTGATTACAACATGTCAAAACACCTTTTTACAGATGTAGTGTTTGTCTTATGGCATTTTGAGTGAACTTAACACATGGAAGTTTATGTGCTTTCAGCATTTAATTTCAGGTCGGGTCTGTCCTGATAAAGTAATAGTGTTTATTGTGTAATTTTCACACATACAAAAAAGTTTTGTCTCTGCATTGCAAAATAAGGATCTTCAGGAAAAGGAAAATGCTAAGATGACGACAAAATTATCACTGACAGATCACTTAAAAAGTTTCTGATACTGTACTTTACTGAATGGATGTCGGTTAAAACAACTGTTGCTGTGTGTGAATACCGTGGAGCTCCAGCAACACGACTTCAGACACCTTATGAACACAGACACAGCGTCCTTAAGTTTTCCAGTGTTTCTGGGTCTTCCACAACTGATATTCTGCAAAAAGGATGATTAAATCGGCCGTGGATAATGATCGAAAATGACAAGCCTCCTTCCTCCTGCGGCTGCTAGCTAACGTTAACTGTAGCTGACACAGAGCTTTGCAACACAAGTGAACAGGCTCTGGATGATTTTATTAACCAGACACAACATTGTTAAGTTTTCTAACCTGTGCAGGACCTCCACAAGTGACATAGAGCAGAAATGATGAATAAATCTGCCATAATTAATGACAGAAAGTGACCAGCCCCCCTCCTCTGAATGAGCTCATATAAGCAGACTGTGTAAAATGTGCGACTGACACGATTTAAGCGACTAAAGCGATGATCAAAAATATGATCCAGTTATGATAAAGCAACATAATGCTGGTGTTCCTCGTGATTACATTGCGTTTATCGCTTTCAGTCTGAGCACACCTTTAGCCCCATTCTGGATCGAGGTTGTGTCTGGTGTCTGTTGTCCTTCTTCAGGGCTCAGAGTTGGTTTACAAGCCCTGTGCCTTGTCCATACTCACCGCATGAAACGTCCTCAGTGTTACATCCTATCCCTTATTTTTTCCTAACTTTAACCATGGGGGAAAAGGAAAATAGAAAAATCATAGACTCTCACGGTGTAAAATAAATTAAGCAAAAGGAATGGAAACATGAATTACAATAGCCTACAGAGAAACAAATCATTGTCTATAGCCTAAATTTTAAAAATGAAAAATGGCCGCAGGTGACAGAGACTGCTGAGTGTATTATTGGAGCAATGGGATGTCTGACCAGTGGGCATTCGTCTGACTATTGAATGGTTGGAAAATTGGGGCGTTGGAAAAACGGTAGTGGCCGATTCTCTGGCCTCCACATTTCATGTTTCACTGTCAGGTCAGAGTGCCGAGCGAGGTGAGGTCAGTTATGAATCTTAACATCTGTGCATATCCAGGCAGAGAAAGGTCACACCTCCAGAATGTTATGTGGGCAGGCCTACCTCTCTAAAAAGTAAAACTTCAGGTAGAAGGTCGCTCCTGAAATGTGTAAAATATTATTAGCTATAAACTCTAAAAACATTAGCACTTAATTTTTTTTTCAATACTTCAACCAGCTTTCATTCCAGCCTCGCGTGGCCGCACGTCTGCTTGTGTCAGAGCCAACGTTGTGTCTGCACACTCTGCCAACGTTGTGTTGGATCTCTGAGGTGTGTGTGTGTATGTGTGTGTGTGTTTCTGGAGTGACATTCCCTGGTGCGTCTGTTTCGCACCACTGGCCAGACAAATAAAATGGTCTGCATGCTGTGCTGACACATTGACACACACACTCGCACATGTACAATCACACTCTACGCATACGTTGCCAATCTCTGCCTGTTTCACTCTCCTCTCTGTAACAAACACACACACACTTGCATCATAAAGGCTCTGTTTCTGTGGACTGCTTTATTCAGTCGGGCACTTCACAACCTCAGTGCTACAGAAAATTATTTTTCCCCCTTCATCATTTACTGCCGGCCCATTAAACAAAATGTCACACATCGTCTGGTGCTCCACCTCCTCAATAGCTGTAATTTGCTTGCCACTTGAGTGGCTAATGGCAAGCAAACATGACACTTGGAATTGGTAAGTGTTGGTGTCTGGCTTGCACTAAACAAAAGGGCAACGGTCTGGGCTGTAATGTTTATGTCTGAATGTGCAGTCATCAGATTCTGTGTGGAAAGGGGCATGAGAGGAAGGCACAGTTCAGTGTTTTTGTTGTGCTGCATTTAAGCAGTAAACTGCCTCTCTGTCTCTGTATGCAGCCTGAGATCACCGCTATAAAATCATGGTACTTTTAGTTTGGTCACGTCTGTTCTGCACATAATTAACAGTGTAGATACTCAGAGCAGCGCTGTAAGATCTGTAAATATATAGATTCCATCCAAATTGATACTTTAATGATTGATTTGATGATCAATATGAACAGATTATAAAACAGTTCCTTTTAGCTGCCCTGACGGACTGACAGATACTGTCGGCCAAACATCACAGAGATTATTCATAAGAGTGTGCAGACGTCTGTGAAACAGTAAGTTCCTCATAACAATAGAAAACTTTTAATATTTTATGATCTGTCACTTTAAAGTGTAGGTTTAGTTGAGTAACTCAGGCAACTGATACAATTTGGTTAATGTTAAAGACCTCCAATGTTGACTGTTGGGAGGAGATACGAACTTTCCCATGTCTCGTCGTCTGTATTAAAATTATGGTGGCGGATCGAAGGGTCAGTTTGATACTACCTGCCTCCAGGGGGAGTATCAAAGCTGTGTCGGAGGCGAGCTGGGGTTTGTGTAAATGGGAAGACGGGCTGGTCAGGTCAGGGGTGCAATTATCTTAACAGAGGAGAGATTAAGCTCGAAGGAATTCAACACAGGGTGTCCGCGGAGCTTTAAAAAGTCTAAAAAAGTCTAAAATCCCCAAATCTTCATTTTAGGCCTTAAATTGTCTTAAATTGTCTCTTTTAAGTCTTGAATACAATTTTGCAGGTCTGAAATAAAAATTGACTAACGTTACTTTTCCAAAGTTACAAAGTTAAGTGTCACTTTTATTTTAAAAAATGTTTTGATTATGTTGTAACAAAACTACAAAACCCAACAAGCCTGGAACCAACAATCATTACTGTTAATTGCAGCTCGGTCAGACTTTATCGGAGCACAGCACAGCCAGTAC
>JAPQLA010000008.1:23698689-23712088 GCA_029822935.1 Naso vlamingii | reverse complement strand
TGAAGTCCAGAAATGAGGGCTGTGAGGAGATGAGCTACGTGTAGAATAACTATGAAACTGATTTATTTTTGTTTTATACAAACATGTCATGGGTAAAATTAGGAAGGATTCTTTTTAAGGCACTGTGGACAAATAAACTGATCTGGATGTGGTTTACTCAAAAAACACTGAGGACGCCTAGTTTCAGAAACAGAGACTGAAAGGAACTTTTTGACGCACACAACTTATTCTTACGGCTCGTTTCTAGAGATGGTAAGTATGTTCAAATTTGGTCGAATGGCTATTAGCAAATTGCACATTCATAACTATTTCTATCATCCATCTTGTAGTTTTGGGTATTTTAGTGTTTTACATTTTATTCTATTATATTACTTAAATTTATGTCCTACTCCGTTTTCCCTGAGTACAATTTCCACCGTTGTGGTGTTGTTTCTTGTTATGCTGCTCTGTCCATCAGAATTTCTCCCACAGTGAATTAATAAAGGCAAAGTTTATCTTATCTTTGTTACAACAAGCGCAAACCCGCAATAGCTTCAACCCGCAATTAGAAAAATTTAGAAGTTTTTCATCTATTTGTAACAGGCCACTCCTACTGCCACACCCCCATTTGGTCTGAACAGTGAATCAGCTGTCCTTTGGCTCGTGACCGACCTTTCCACCAAATCTTATGCAAGTCTGTGAATCCGTTTGGAAGTAATGCACCTTTTTGCAATAGGCCACTCCCATTACCACGCCCCCTTTTAGCATGAACATAAACACACACCTTCATACACACACACACACACACACATACACTTGACCTCCATGGCCAATTTCAGCCTCCTGCAGCGACAACTGTGGCCAACAGAGTGACTGATGCAGTGTTTAAGTCTGACGTAACACCCTTTCAAAACACTACACGTGGGTCCAAGCCCCGTCTTTTCAGTATGCTGCAGTGCTTTGTCCCGTGTTGTTTTAACAGATCTGAGTAAAAATAATGGTCAAACTTTCATTCTACCACTTTTTTTTAGTGATGAAGAATTGGCTTTGTTAGCTAGCTAATGCTAGCACCCACTCACTTAAACCCAGCTGACCCTGTGCAAAAATCCCTCACAAAAACTGTTTTTTATAACGTTATGTTGTTAGAGGCAGGCTACAGTAATCCTAACTGCTAGGCACTATCAGCTGTGCTCTTGCTTCGTTTAAACAAAAGCATAGTTTAATGCGTTACCATAACCTTTATGAGGGATATTCGCACAGCGTCAGTTACATTTAAGTGAACAGATGCTAATGCTAGCTAGCTAACCTTAGCACCCACTTGCTAAAGCCAAAGCTTTTTCTTCATTTACCTAATGTACTTTATCAACTGCAGCCATGTTCTTTCGTGTTTCTCATTGGTAGAAAAGCAGCAGAATGAAAGCATGATGTTTATTTTTAAACCCAGATCCGTTGTAACAGCACAGGACACAGCACTGTGGCATACTGAAAAGATGGGGCTTGGACTCTGATATAGTGTTTTGGAGGGATGTTCTGTCAGACGTAAGACCAGGTACAGCTGCTGCTCACAGCTAATAATTCACTCACAGAAAATTGATGTAAAATTGAAACTGGTAGTCAAGGAACTAAATCCTTACTTTTGACTTCAAGCAAGAAACAAATAGGCTACTGCTGTTATTAGAGGAGGGATAATTATGCAATGATCCAACACACACAGAAGACTAGACAATATATCAGAGTACGTCTGTGACCAGGAGAGACGCTGGTTTGTACCTGTCACTCTGCATTTTAATAGGAGGAAAGTCTGACTTAACACATGGAGCAAAAACAGCCTGAGGAGGCACTCCAATTAAACAGAAACACAAAAATCATTTGCTTCCTCTCTTGTTCAGCAATAACTAAGAGCTTGTCAAACATAACAAATGAAATATTCATCCTTCAGGCCCTCGCAGCATTCACCTTTTCACACTTTTACTAAAAACTACAGTTCAAAGATAGTTCAGAAGAACCAGAGAGCTTAACAAATTCTGTCTCATTTCAGCTCAATGAAGAGTCTGATTTAGGCCTGGAAAGTCACAGAATTTTAAATCAAGTCGAAGCAGATTTGAGCCCCTGGGTGCAGTTTGGGTGCCGTTGTGTTTCCACACACGCAGGGAATCCCCTTGTATCACTGTCTCCACCCCGCTGTGCTCCCTGAGCTGGGCAGCCCTTTCCTCCACCTCGCAGGCTGACGAGGCCGCTCTGATGAATATTCAGAGCTGTTTGGAAGCTGTTTCAGAGGAAGGAAGGCACAGCATGCTCACTTATGTGACCTTGTCGTACAGTCGCTGATCATTAGTATTCAAAGCACAGAGGATGGTCACTTCTATCTGCTTCATTGTTGTCGGTTATCATTAAAAAAACCCGTCAAACAAACCTGTAATAGCTTACTGATCACTCTTTCCTTAATTTGGGATAAATGTCATCATGTGTCATTTTACTCTTTAGGATCGATCTCTTGCATTCCATCAGAATAATTAAGAATGATCAAAAAAGTCAAATTCTTTCACAACCAAAACAGAGTTGACTCTTCTAACCTTGCACATGTTAGTGTGAATGATTCAGCCCAGTAGAAATGAGGCTTTGTTTCTTTTTCTCATTACTCAGTTTGACATATTTTACCAATAGATGCTATTTGTCCCCTGAGAAGGATGGGGACATTTAGGAGACATAACTTTAATACAAGCCAAGAAATCAATTTAACAAATTCTAAAACTGGGAGAGAGGAAACAGTGAGAGAGGAAAAGAGAACAAGCCTTCACTGAAACAAGAGAGACAGAACTTTATTTCTAATTGCTTAATTAACTCTGTTCTTTTCTTAAATCTCATTTTAGTAAGGAATTACACAGTTTTCTGATCTGTTCCAATTTTAATGTGTCCTTTATACTGATTGCTATTAATTCATTCATATTTAACTACTGACCCTTAAATACATACGTCTGGTCCTCAGTCACCTGTTAAACTACTCAACCCCTTGTTGTCCTCAAACTATTTGTTTTAAACAATGTTCTGATGTCACAATACCAAAAACAGGATTATTTTCATGTTTTTATTTTAAAGATTTATAGGACCACTAAAGAGTAGAAGCATGTAAAGGCTGTTTTATATTTAAAAGACTAGTGTCCGTCGACAGTGTCTTGAGACAAAAATGACGTTAAAAAAAGACGTAAGAATGCGTCTTCCAACAGTGTCTTGCCCCTTTTAAGGTTGCAGACATTGTTTCAAATTGTCTTACACTATGATTGGTTGCCTGGACCGGGTGCTTCATCGTTGCTACGGAGATGGAAACAACGGTCCACTTGCTTTGGCCGAGGGGGAAGAGAAACGAAAAAAAGGCTTGCAATGGATGGCTTTGAGGAGCGACCGGTGGATGAGGTGAGAAAACATCCTCAGCTGTATGACCCATCCTGGAGGGATTTTAAAGACAGCCAAAAACATGTCAAACTCCTGCAGGGAAATAGCTTTCCAGGAAGTAACTAATTCCCCTCACTCCTCTCTTCTGTGGTTTATTGCACAAACCACAATCTTTACCTCCTTCGTCTCCTCCTCCTCCTCAGTAAAATTAAATTTAAAATGTCCTCTTCCTCTGTCATCTGAGATGTATCACAGTATCTAGCCATTTTTCATGAACTGCAAGCCGTTACCACTGTACTACCAGGCCATATGGAGAACGAAGCTTGTGCCACAGATGCTGTCCGACACTTCGTTTAAGCATAAACACGTTTGTGTCACCAGACACTTTTCTGAAGACACCTGCTGACACATCTTTCAAGCATAAAAAAGCCCTGAGAGGACATTTTTTTAGTTCAGCCCTTTCTCATCATCAAATACAACAGGTTGGTCTGAACCTCAACATCACTTTTTTCAAAGAACCTTCACGGTTCTTCTAAATCCATAGAATGATGGAGCATTTGGTAGATTGGTTGAGCCAGCACAGGACTTTCAGCCTGAATACCATTGACTTCCAAAACTCAATGTTCTGCCTAACCTATAAGTAGTAAGAGGTGTCAGTTGTCGTGCAGAGCAGAGTAGCATACGAGGCATGGACAAAAACTTTGGAGACTGTTCCTGTGGTGCTTGAATGGAGCGCTGCACAGTGCAGCTGGTGGTGCAAGCAATAACTTCTGTGAGTAAAGTCCTTTACACACTACGTGCGTTTTTTTCATGAGATTGATTTGCACGTCAACAATATTGCTGGTGGTTCATAAGTACTGTCACAAAAATAGTGCAAATGTCACGCTGTGAAAAAGTGACAGCCCAGGCGACAGTGTCTGACCTCGGCAGCTCAGAAGCTCCGCTGTAGGTCCTGCTGTCCCACAGTCGACTCACAGTGATAATGTGATGTGATATGAAACCAAAAACATCTATTTGTCTCTTTCCAAGATGCATGGTGGGTCAGAATCTAAATAATAACACAATGTAACAACATCTATGCGATTATCTAACAGCTTGTTGAAAAGTAACTGCCAGCCGTCTGTCGGTTTGGATACTTTGTGCCAGCTCCTGCCGGGACAGCATCCATCCTCGGCAGCGAGACGCAGAAAGCTCTGCTGTGGTGAAGTGAGCTGTCAAAAGTCTTTCACAAATTCACATTCCTGTGTTTCTGTCGCAAATTCCTGTTGCTGATTATTTGCATCCAAACAATTTGCCTTTTCGTGCCTTTTATTCATTACACACACATTCTGTAAAGGCCTTAAGTAAGTCTGAGTTACATGTTTGGTCATCATTAGTCCCCGAGTCACACACATTTTGTGAACACTTTCTAGATATCCAAGGGAATCACTGATCCTGTTTTATCTTGTCATGATGTTGTGCCCATGTCGTGAATAAAGACACAATAATTATTTGGTCTGTTTGCAAACTGGCGTACTCCACAGCATAGAAACATGTGTAAGAGTTCTGTTGGACAGTTACAGATCTCACATCCATCTGCTCCGCACAGCATTAATAGGGTTATTTCAAAGTGATTCCATATCCTGTAAAATATTCCACATGTCAGTATAGTTACCATGTTCTTTTGCTCAAAAAGGCTCCATATGCCTTCGTGAAGCTTTATCTTGTTGACTTAATCTCCATCTCAATGTTTAATCCCTCTGACATCTGATACAGAGCTTTTATTCTAAACCTGCCACTGCTTATCTTACTGCCCAAACTTCTGCCTTGTCATTACCATGAATTTATATTTTTATTTAAAACTGAACCTGTGCTAATTTGTCATTAAGTTATAACAAAGCTTAAAAAAAGATTTCAATCCTATTTTAAATATAATCAATTAAGTTTATTGTCATGAACAGACTGATCAGCCACCAGGTGGAATTTAACTATTAAGATGTCTTTGTGGACCTGAGCATCGCAGACTTTTCTCTTCTAACAGATTCATCTGTTTGTGCTTTGCTCTAGTATCCCTGGAGTCAACAGTTTATTTATTCTTGCCGTTGGCTGGTGCTGATGGAGTAAATGCATCTGTGTGGTATTATTTTCCTGTGTCCTGACAGTGAGCAATATTTATTTTCTGAGTAATAAACTTTTGAAAGGAGATAAAACTGATGTACATGAACTGAATTCAGATGCTGATTTAAGATAACGTAAAACTTGAATAGTGTGCATTTTGAAAGAAAATAAATTACATTCAGATTCTTTTTACTGAAATATTAAAATTAGTTTTTGCCAAAATATTAAAAAAATGGAAGCTTAGGGTCAGCAGAAAACAATGTTGTTAAAAGTTGAAAATATAAAGTGTTCAAGTTGTTCAAATCTGTTGGAATAAAATGAACATCTGACGACTCCTGGTGTTATATGTTAAAGGAAGGGGCAGGCTACCCCTTTACCATCTGTCAGCAACTACAGTAATAATTACTTCGTAATATTTGTGGATTACATGTTATTTAGACCAGGAGAATTTGAGTACTAGTGCAAAGATCAATGATATTCCTCTAAACCCAACCTGATAATTGTGGTTCCAAGTAAGGTTATTATTGTTAACGAAAACCAATGAAATTACAAAAACTAGAAGGGAAAAACATATTTTCATTATCTGAAATAAAAACAAAAACGACGGCTTTCCAAGAAAAAAGATAACTAATTAATAATGTATTGTAGGTTTAAAACACTAACTAAAACAATAATAAAATAATGGAGAAAATATCCTTACTTTTCTTTTTTCTCATGTTGGGGTGGATATTGCATCTGTCTTTCAGCATCTTTGATCCTCCTTCCTCCTTGTCCTGGTGTGCCAGTTGGTCCACGCCCCTCTCCTGGTAACATTGACCAACCTGGCTGGCATCATGGTGGTGAGCAGGCTCGGACTGGTTATCTGTGAAATCTGGCAAATGCCAGATGGGCTGGTCCACCTTGATGGGCCGGTTCAAATGGAAATTGTTAGGGCCGAATTTTGTTCCCTGTCCGACCCTGGCGGCGAGGGCTAAAGAAAGTGACAAAGATAACATGAAGGCTGCTGCAGCTACAGCTTCAGTCTGCAGGCAGCCTTCATGTTGCTTTCAGGAACCTTCGTGAATCACAGAGTTGAGGCAGAGCAGTCGGAGGACATCAGAGGGAAAACTGGAGGCCTTTTTTATCAGTAAAACATGACCCGATTTTACTAGAATTGCTGTTTTGTGCGACATATTAGTGTGCATCGTTAAGTTTCGTTTTTCAAAGCCATGGGTCGCTGTCAAAGTTACATAGTGTTGCTTTAACACAGTCACTGTTTCACGAGATTCATCATGCAGGAGGGCTTTGTACATTGCAAACAGACATTAAAGGGTTAGCCAGAGTTTTGAACAGTGGTCCCGTAGTGGTTCTGCATGAGCGTTAATGAGTGACGAGAGAGAATGTGTTGACCTATCAACAATTCTACAGCTAAAGATAGAACAAATACAACAAACACATTTTGTCACAAGTTTTATACAGGAGCAAAAAAATTTGACAAAGCAAAAATAAAAAAAGAAAGAAAAAAGTTTATCCATTTATTGTTGAACTAGTCATTAAGAATGACTCTTTGAACTGTGATACAATTTTTGGTTGGATTAGGTTTGATATGTGATGCCTCTGTCATGTATTCTCTTTTTGTTTGTTTTTGTATTTGTTCATCAGCCCAATGTATAAACATAATCAAACAGGTCCTTTTTTTAAAAAATGGTGATTGTCATCCTGTCAGGATGACTTAATTTTCTGTTTTCCTGCCGTATCTTAAATTATGTGCCTGTTATAGGCAGACATCCCCTTGCAACAGCCGAATCCACCCTCTTTCTATCCTTTGTCTCATCTCACCTCACTCCCAGTGACATTTAAGCAACCTGCCCACCCTTCCCAACCCCCCCATCGCCATCATCCCTGCCACCCTTTGTTCCCCACCAGTCTGCAGAAGTCTCTCTCTGCAGTGCATGTCTGTGTCTCCCTGCACCCTTTCTCATAAGGCTTTAAATCCCATTTTCATACAACACCTGCTTAAACATCTAAAACTAAATTTAATAATCTACTGATGTCATAATATGCCAATTTATGTGATCAATACGAGGCTTAAGCTTTCATTAAGTTCAGGACAGAGCGGCAACGTCCTGAATTCACTGAACCCTGATATTAATATTTTAATAACTCAGCCCCCATTACTGACTTATGATCATTATATGAGGATACCAAAGAATCAGAAAATGATTATAAAATCCTCCCACATTCGTTCATACTTCTTTGATTTAGTCTCCCTGCACGACAGGCTTTAGTCTTGAGGATTTTTTTTCTTGCAGTCAACAGAGGGCTTAGCAAAGCCGATTAACTAGCATACGGATCAAACACATAACAGGTACAGTAGGTGGTGATGAAGACATGGTTATATTATTATTTTAGATTATTTCATCCAGCAGCTGTTTTCCCCAACATGAAAAGAATGCTCAGTACAATGTGCTCTTAGATTAGCAGCGTGTACATTTATTAGAGGTTGTTGGTTGGCTTCCAGTTATTCATATTTCTTTGTTGGAAGTTTATGCAGACTACACTAAACGAGATGTGTTGACTGGTCTTGTGTTGGATGGCCCTGGGTCTCTTTTTTATTTTAACTAACCCTAAGCAATTGCTTTTGGATGCTGTTAGCCTGGGCCCAGACCAGAGACTCAACCAGCTCCACCGAGTGGACTTCATTCTCTTGGT
This sequence comes from Naso vlamingii, assembly GCA_029822935.1. Classification (NCBI taxonomy): domain Eukaryota; kingdom Metazoa; phylum Chordata; class Actinopteri; order Acanthuriformes; family Acanthuridae; genus Naso; species Naso vlamingii. Next base: position 23,703,931 of record JAPQLA010000008.1, on the reverse strand, counting down.
CTGGCATTGCGCTTTCAAACTGTGGTTTCTCTGGTGGAAAAGGAGATAATCCAATAAAGGCCGGGGGTGAGGTGCTACGGACTAACATCCGACATGTCAACCGACAAAGCTACATTACAGGATGAAAAACAGTACTGTGGTTGTATGTGGTGTGATGGTGACGATATGAGTTCCTCCTTCTGCCGGAGAAGAGTCAGCATCTGTCCCGGTCTGTCCTCGGCAGGAGGCAGGAAGTACCGCTGTAGGTCCTGCTGTCTACTCACCTCTTAATGTGATGTGATTTCAAGTGAAAAACATTTGGTCTTTCCAGACACATGGTGGGTCAGAATCTCACAACATGATATAACAACATCTCTGTGATTATTTAACAGTTTGTAGAGACATTTTTGGATTTCGGTTGTCTCGCTTAGCCGGACTTCTCTCCACACACACTCCACAGAAGGCAAAACATCCCCTCGCAATGCAATGACCTTTTGCGCAGATTGTTTTGAAAAGGCAACAACCGATGAGGAAGGGTTAGGGAAAATCTAATCCCCTCCCTCTGAGAATCGCTCAACGTGAAGGCAATGCCAGACCAAGAGAATCAAGTCTACTCAGTGGAGGGGGCGGAGTCTCTGGTCTGGGCTCGGGCTACGATGTTGTAACAGTAGTTGCCATAAACAGGTAATGTTTGTAAAAAAATAAAATAAAAGTGAAATGTAATCCTAGGTTTTCCAATCAGAATCACCAAATACAAGCGTTCTCGTCTGGCAACAAGGTTGATAGGTGTCATGTGTCTTTGCCAAAACTACCTTAAATCTCCTTCCTGTGGGTTTGATAACATCATATTTGACCTCCATTTTATATTGAGATGTACTGTGGCACTGTATTGTGGGAAGGTTTTATTGCATGCAATTACTATGAATATATTGGATTTATAGGTGGAAAAGAGCAGGGGAGGAGCGTGGACTAAAGCCACAGTTGGCATTTTCAGTTTGCCAAGGAGTCGCTTATTATCAGATCAGCACAAGTGGATTAGTGCCAGTCCCGACTGCAAAGCTGGTCACGACAGCAGTAGCCACCAAGCTTCTCCAACACAAACACCCACTGGTTCGGATTCTCCTCTGCATGTTTTTTTTCCCTTCACTACACCCCATCCTTTCCCCCATCCTCAGGGAATGTACTTCCCCATGTTTTCCAGCTCAATCCAATCATGTTAGCCTCTCCACTCCCTGGTCCTGACTAATGCCTTTTCATCTAAAGGGCAGATTTCGTGAAAGAGTCACCCTGCTATCTTCTCTCTGATGCCATTTGTCCTCTCCCTCTCCACCAACTCACTATGTGTCTGTCCCTCCTCTTCTTCCCTCGAGGCTGCCATTTCTTTTCAGATCAACCTCAGCAAAGTAAAACCTTCAGGTGTCTTGATAGGGTCGGTACCCACTCAAAGCATGATGGTTCTTCATATTTCCTCACTGCTTGGGGATCATCCATCACTGCAACACCTATTTCCACTTTTTTGTTCAAATAAACCTGTAAAATGTCACGTTTGGGGAGGGGGGGTCAGCCTGTGTTCACCATGAGGACATTTTTGTCAGCAGCTATTTTTATTTGTTAGATTCCAAGAGCAGGCAGGCTAATTTATATTTCACAGATCTTCAGTGTTGCTTCTAATCATTTATATCAGCAGCTGCTGGTTAAAGTGGCAGATGAAAAATGCAGAATAATTTCATTTCAGAAGAGCAATACTAAAACATTTTAAACCTACTTGGTGCTTTATATTCATGGCATATCTCACAGTTACAGCCGCTGTGTTTTCTGCTAACCTTGTGATGAGGACAAACACGGTCCCCACTGGTTGAAGTAAAGAACAAAGGAGAGATTTTTCACATCTGGGGGCTGGTGGTTTTTAGGGTGGGGGTGTGAGGAAAGAGAAGGGGTGGGATGGAGGGGTGGGCTGGCGGTTGCTATCATTAGGAGAAAACAAACAGTGTTGTTTTCAGTTGAGCTCAAGCTGTCACAGCAGGCATGGTCAACTGGTGTGTTACTGATGAACAGACCTGCAGAGCAGGGTTAGAGGGATACCCTCACCTTCTACTGAAATATTGTCCAATGCTCTTATCACTGTTTTCAGCATATGGCTTGATTTAACCTGAACCACCTAACATAACTCTGCAGGTATGAACAAGAACATGTAACTACACCAACTCCCTGTAATCTGTAAAAAAGGAATTGACTACATATTGCAAAAGGTTATACAGTTTGAATCTGCTGATGTATCGCTGAAACAATCTGCACAGCAGTACACAGTGCTAGCATCAGTGGAGTCATAGTAAGAAGTGTCAGTTGTAATGTCTGTAATGCACAACTGTTCAGTTGGTGGATAAGCTGCTGATGAAAGAAGCAGTGATGGTAAAACATGAGTGGCACCAGTTATAACAAACTTCTCCATAGACTCTAATTACCCTGCAGTCACCTTACAGAATAAGAAGTGTTAGCTTAGTCAGCAAGACTACCAGAAATTAGCCTGATCATTCTTTTTTTGTGTTGTGCTTTCATGTATTTCTTCTTCCTCTGCTGTTTACTGGCATGTACGCACCCCATGGTTTACTTCTGGTATGTATTTGTTCCTAAAATTACATTAAGTCTGAGTCACAACAAGCACACAGGACTGTTTAGAGTTGCTGGAACGTTTATCTGATGACTTTAGGTGGAGGCAGGCTAGCACTTCCCATTGACTGCCAGTATTTAAGCTAAGCTAATTAGCGGTAGGTGAGCTCTGAGAAAAAAAACAAAAGTAGGTACAAAAAAAAAGAATAAAGCATAGACTGCAAACAACATGTATGGCGCTGTAAAGTTTAGCATGTTTTCAGCATTCGACATGAAAGCCACTTGCTAACGCAGCTTGCTAACATGTTTGTCATTTGATTGGTATGCGACATAAATTTAAATAATTAATTATTAATTAATAAATTTAAACTGCAAATAACAAGCAGTGTTTTTAGGGAAGGTGGAAGGATCAACAATAATAATGATCACACCAACAGAATGGCAGGAAAAGTCTTAATATTATGGGACGGAAGGTGGATGGAGAGGCTGAAAGAGATCTGCTTCCTCTTGGCCCATAATTGGCCTGGTACCCACAATACACTGCTCACATGATCCTCTGTCCCAGTGCTTTCTAGTGAGCATCAGTCAGTAGACTTGTTTCTCCTCTCCCCGCATTGGCACCATTAAAGTACTAGTGGCCTCTGCTGAGAGTAAGTACAGTGGATGTTTTCAGGCTTACCCGACTAATGTCGATGTCGGACTCACATCGTGTACTGACGGCTTTTCTCAAAGCTTTCGTGAGCAGAGAGGTTGCTCTCCACCAGAGGTGGGAAGTAATGAGGTAGAAATACTTTACTGTACTTAATAGATTTATCAGGTATCTGAACTTTACTTGAGCACTTATATTTCTGACAGCTTTTGACTTTTTCCTCTCTACATTTGAACACAAATGAGCTAAACTTTGTCCTTGTTCCATTTTCCAAACAGGCTCGTTACTTCAGTTTGAATGGTTTTGTCCTTGTGGCTGAGCTCAGTACGCTTCACCAACACAAAATGTCTCAATGAGACATTCTGGGAATGAGACTCAACAATCAGCTCATTTTCTGGTGCGTTCAGGAACCGCTCGGACAAATCCTACTGATTCTACCTGTAAGTTTAATAGTCTTTGAATCACATTAATATGACGTGAGCTTCAGTTAGCTTTGCACAGAAAATGTCTTTCAGAGGGAAACTTTGTACTTTGATACTTTGAGTACATTTCACAACTTGTACTTTACTACTTTAACTGGAGTAAAGAAGTTTACTTCTACTTTTAACATAGCCTTTTTTACACATATATCCATACTTCTACTTTAGTAAAGAATGTGTGTATTCCATCTCTGCACTCCACTGCTGGAGACAAACGTTTAACTTCACCTCATTTTATTCTCTCACGCAGGAGAGAGACTGCGAGATGCTTTCAAATTGAATTATTAATGAAGTAATGCTGTTAATGCTGAAAAGTGTTTTTATACGTGATTTAAAACGTATGGAAAAGTAAAAGGTTGCACTGAGATGCATTAAGATCTACAATTGTTTTTATCATTTCTTTGTAGTCCTCGCAATATGAGGTGCCTAAAGATCCCCACCCCTAGTTCCTTCAGACCACACAAACGCTCGAGTCTTTTCTTTTCAGAAAGGCTTAAATAAGGACACGACCTTCCAAAGCTTTTAGATACTGTGTATCTCTCTTACATGAGCTCCATTCTCACTACAGCTACATGTCTCACATAAATTATCACACCATTAACCTGTAGCTATATCTGTAGCTAATCAAGGCCAGTGAGTTCATCTGAATTTAAATAGAAAATCACAGATGGGGTGTAAATAAAGGCTTTTGCTTACCCTTCACAGTTAATGTCAAACAAATTTTTGAATTTCCTCCTTTTTTGGTTTTAGTTTATTGAAGTTACTCGCTCAGCAGAATAATACAAATCAATAGAGTGGAAAAAGGTTGATCTCTGAAGAGAGATCCACAGCCACAGGGGAGGACAAAGAGCTTATCTCCTCTGTAGCTCGCCAGCACAAGAAAATTGAGATCTGTGTGAAATGATTTCGCCCCCCAATAATAAGCTGGCTCTTTTTTGACGCATCCTACCCTGCACCCCCCAGACCTCCCACCTGATCTCCCTCGCACTTTTCTCGTGGTGCCAAACAGAAGATTGGCATTGGCATTTACAGGGATAATGGAAACCAGTGTGAGATGTGCATCCCACCAGAGGCTTTTGGAAAGAAAGGCGAGAGAAATGAGAGCTGCAGCAGGCAGTCAATCTGTATTCATATGCTGAACACATGTCTACGATAAAGAGACTGTGAAAAGGTCATGGATTTACCAGTTACTACAGGATGCCCTCATACAGAGCCAATATTAACATAACACAGTAAAGTAAAGAATTCTTCGTTTAGCTGGAAATCCAATAACAGGAAAGCAACAAAGATAAACAGAAAACAATTTATTGAGTCCTTCCTTCTGTATGTTCAATTTTCTGGAGCCAAAGACTCTCCTGTTCTGAAATTTTTTTATTTACACGAAGTCCTCCTACAATAGAGTCTTTGACCCACTGACCTGCTTACACATTGCCATGCAAACTGTCAAGTGATATTTAACATCAAGTGTTTTCACTTTTGATTTCAGAAAGTTTTTTAAAATAATTCCTTTTTTTTGTTTGTTTGTTTG
>JAPQLA010000008.1:23674570-23691429 GCA_029822935.1 Naso vlamingii | reverse complement strand
ACTCAAGACTGCTTCCTGTCTCCTAAAGGGGCGGGGCCGTGGTGAAAAACCATGTGACACTGATACAGGAAATGAACGGTCAATGGGAACTCTCACTTTCTATCAACCGTCTCAGGATGTATTGATTCCTTGAGCTTTGAACTTTTTTACATTTGTCTATGAAAAGTGAATGTTGCAAAAGATCGTTTTTTTTTGGAGCCTCAAAAAATCATGTGTTGATCTCACTGATAGAATAGCTCTTTACAAAACTGTACCGAAAAACATACATTTACTTTTGTGTAATTTATAAAGAAATACAAAACAAAAGATATACCTTCTGTTAAATCAACCAATATTTTCAGATAGACCTATAACGCATGTATTTGTCGGTGCAAGTGTAAAAGAAAAACATCACCACTTTCCACTTTTAATAAGGCCATAGATTAAAAATAAATAAAATAACGAAATATAAGTCTAACCTTTTTGAACATATTCATCATACTAACATTCATATTTATATATTTTACTGTTAAAGATGAAGGTTTAAATCATCACAATTCACCTGTCTTAAAATCCAGCTTAAATAAATTAATATATAAGATAACTATTCTCATAATCTTAATCCTGTGAATGAGTCTTTATGAAGTCTGGACCCAAAGGCTCCAGATGAGGCTAATTATATGTGCGGCTGCGCTGTTCCTCACATGAGCTCATTTTTACGTTGCTGTTGTATTGATTGAGCCGTCAGCGGCTCTGGCTCTGCATCTGCTTCACTCCTAGCAGCAGACTGCGCCCAAAGTCAATGTTTCCTTTCAATGAAAGTATAATTGCTTTTTCTCATAAATCCTAAAGTGCAATCACAGTATTGAAGGAGAGTGATTTAATAGAAAGTCTGTATTTGTCGTTATTATTGCAGGCAGAAGCACTTAAGTTTCTGATATACACTGTGAAAAAGACAGTAGTGTTGTCTGCAGAAGAACTTTTGAACCATTAATGACATATTTTTTTCTTCCTGTGAAAAACTAAATATTGTTGAGATGGGCTTTTTGTCGTCAGCTGGTACTGACGGTGACTGAATTTCTTTTTCCAGTGGAATCATTTATGAAAAGCTGACCATGAAATACATATCAGTATCCTTTATATTGTCATTATATCCATCCACTCTCGAAACCCTTTAAGCTAAGTTAAAACAGAGAGAAATTCTCATTTTCAACATGAATTTATTTAGAAAGGCCAAGGTTTTTCCATTCACAGATTTCATCCAATTCCTCCTACTAAGTAGTTCAACCAGAGCAGCTGCTTACTCAAGGGCTCTCAGCAGTGACTGTCAAAGAATTCTGGGTTATTACACCTTAAGTCAATGCACTCAACATAATATTTGCAAGGCCAAAGTCAGTTTAGATGATCTAAAGCACACTATTTGGAGGCAAAACTGAGAGTGCACCTCAGATGCTGATACAAGGGAAAACTGTAAATGCACAACATCGGGCCATGGAGTCAGCCTGGACCTGCAGTTGATGTTTGTATTTGACAGTTTGGGTTATAAATTTATTGTTTCTCTCAATGTGCTCTTCAGATTAAGTTGGGTAAACCTCGAGGTTTGTTGTTTCATAGTTCAGCAGCTTTTTTTATTTAAAAAAAAATCTATCTGTTTTGAACTTCTTTCTTGCGATGTTGATTTGTTGATAAATCCTCAAATCCTTTAATAATTGTGCCGTCCATTGACCAACGTTTGGTCCAGGCGCATCCTTTGTTCCCACCCTCCACCAGATTTGGATACATTCCTCCAGGTTTTTTTCACCCATTGCTTTGAAAGCATTCTACAAATACAAAAAGACCCTAGAGGAACAGATCAATATCCGCCCAAATAATTTTGATGAAAAACCTCCAGGAGTCCTTAGGAGGGCAGAGGTGGATAGCTCTTACTCTCTTACTTCTCTAAACTGAAACCATAGAACAGTGTCACCTCTGCTTTTCCCTGACCTCTGTGTTCTTTCGCTCTGTGCAGGTCCATGGGGTCGATGTATGGGCAGTGAGTGTGGACCCGGAGGCAGCCAGAGCAGGGCCGTGTGGTGTGCCCACTCTGAAGGGTGGACCACCCTGTACACCAACTGCAACCAGACAGAACGCCCGAGCAACCAGCAGAGCTGCTTTAGAGTGTGCGACTGGCACAAAGATCTGTACGACTGGCAGCTGGGTGCCTGGAATCAGTGTGTCCCCGTGTCAATGCGCAGTACGGGGGTGCAGCGACCTGCTGTGTGCACCCGAGGAGAGGAGGGTATCCAGACTCGCGAGGTGGGCTGTGTCCAAAAAGCAAATGGTGAGCCCGCAGAAGATGCAATTTGTGAATACTTTGAGCCCAAACCCCGCCTGGAGCAGGCCTGTCTCATCCCCTGTCCGAGGGACTGTGTGGTGTCTGAGTTCAGTCCTTGGACTCCCTGTTCTAAAACCTGCGGGATGGGTTTACAGAACCGGATCCGCTTTGTTCTGGCTCCTCCGTTGTTTGGTGGCGCAGCCTGCCCAAACCTGACTGAGTTTCAGACATGCCAGCCAGGGCCCTGTGAGGGAGAGGAGAGTTTCTACAGCCTCAGGGTTGGACCCTGGGGGCCTTGCTCCGTGCCGATGCCAAGGCAAGCCAGACAAGCAGACACTCTACCTAGAGACAATGACCAACCATTAAAGGAAACTGATAAACCCTCCACAGAAAGTGACAAACAGTACAAAGAGGGTGAAAAAATGCCCAAAGGGGGAGAGAAACAAACCACTGAGGGTCTCAAACAGCCCGGTGAGGCTGACAAACAGCCAAAGGCAGGAGACAAACAGGACAGAGAGGATGACAAACAGCAGAGAGAAGGACAGAAAAGGTCAAAAGATGGTGACAAACCATCCAGAAAAAACAGAAAATTGGACAGGGCGCACAGGAAACCAGACAGGCCATCCCGACAGGCAGACAGGCCCAAACGACAGAAAAAGGCTAAAAACAAAGAGAAAAGAGAGAAAATGAGAGAGAAAGTTCGAGAGAGGTTAAGAGAGCGGACTAAGGTGAAGGACCCTGAGACCAAAGAGCTCATCAAGAAGAAGAGGAACAGGAACCGTCAGAACCGACCAGGAGGAAAGTTTTGGGATCTACAGGTCGGCTACCAGACCAGAGAGGTTACCTGTGTGCATAAGAACGGGAATGTTGAGGCTCTCAGGTAAGAACGACTCAAATAAGGTGGCGCGATTCATTATTCACAGCCTTGATTTATGTCTATGTTCATCTACAATCATGTGTTTCTATTTATTACCTCTGTGTGACTGTGTAAGGCCAGTCTGGATAACGGTTAAGTGTCATTTTGGTTTCATTTATCATATTTAAAGTGTTTCAGCAGAAGGATGAAGATGGGAGCTGATTTAATGTAGGGAGTGAGTAAGCCTGTGATTTCAAAGGGTTGGGTTTAGGGATTGTGGGTAAGGGACTGCGTGAAGACCTACCTGCTGTGACTGCAGGTAGAACAGGAAAACACAGGCTTCTTTTTACTTTTTTAATTATGTCAGCGTCATGCCCTTTTCTTTTATGAATGCTTTTAGGGAAAGTAAGTGATGGAGAATAATTTCACGGTCTGGATCTGTCCTTAATAAATTGCTTGACTTCTTATTTTGATAGCCCTTAATCACAGTACATAAGTTTGGGGCAAGGTCTGAAATTCAAGCACTTAAAAATAAAGCCTCTCCTCTGACCTTTTACTTGTTTGATAAAGTGATCAACCACTCGGCTTCTTTAATGCGCATTACAAAACAAAGTCGAATTGTATCCTTTAAGAAAACCTTCATGCAGGCCCTCATCTCAGATAGCATCAGATCAAACCGGATCAGTGTTTTCACATTTTACCTCCGAATCAGCAGAATGCTCTGCGTCACTGTTACAAATCAGTGTTTAAAGATAAATCAGCTTTAAGGTGTTGGGTTTAAGCACCAAAATAATTGTTTATTTAGGATAACATTTTGGTTGCTTCTTTGAATGTACAATTTCCAGAAGCTTTGTTATTTGACTGTATATGTATGTTGTTACGGGCGTTTGATAAAACAACTGATGCGATCATTCTTCTCAGGATGACAGAACTGGCTTTGCTCTTAGTCTTGAAAGCAGTCAGTCAGAGTATTTTAATTAGAGCATTAACACACAAATCTGATATATTTTATACTGTACTGTGCCCAAAAACAACAAACCCAGCAACTTTGAAGGCCAAAATGCAGAATTTAATAAAAATCTGATGGCTTATTTGCTTATCTTCATTGGAAGATTGTGACCCACCTTCAGTTGTGGCAAGCACAACCTACAGCACTTTATTTAAACAGGAATAACTGCACAGTAACCACAGGATTTTTTTTTTTCCCCTGCTGGATGATTTCACTCAACATTTACTTTCACTGCAAGTGTTCAGTCAGAATAAAGAAGATGGTCACAAAGTGAAGGTGTGATGGGTGGGAATGTAGTAAAAAACATCACATCCCGTCATTAAATGACTGAAGCAAAACAAACATGAATAAATATGCAACATTACTTGACTGATTTTTTCTCTTTGTACAGAAAAATTGTCACATTTCTCTTATGTACAGTAAACGTCCCTATCAGCCCAAGTACCACAAAAGCCCACTTGCGATTTCTGACATCACTGTCAAAAAATGAAATGAAATTTTTAAAAAAGTTATCATTTTTGCTTTCTTGCGATGCAGCTGCTGGTTACCTAAATGATACTTTTTATGAACAGAAAATCAGATTTGTCAATACTGAGTTATGGAAGCACATGTGTGACATGTGGCTGCTGCTCCAAGAAGAAGCTTCAAAAAGACATAATTTCTACTCCTGTTCTTAAGAATAATACTGATGATTATGATAATAATGGATTGGATTTATATTGCCCGTTTCTGTTGTCATTAATAGTGATAATGACGTAGGTTAGACGTAGTAGAAGTTGCTCTCACTTTCAGTTCGTCAGTGTTCAACATCATTTGATCTCCTCCACTTCTGCAGCGTACACACGGCTCTTCAAAGCTCAATAACACTGGAAACAAAGCTTCACCGTGAGATCCATCCGAGAACGTACAGGTTTTGTACGTGTTTTTCAGTAAGGTCAATGTCCATGTGATGTCTGAGAGCCATGCTCTTTGTTAGGAGACGAATGGCCTCATTCTGTCTCACTGTGCTTGCTCAGCTCTAATAGAGGCCACTGAGCAGCTTCCACTACGTCCTCAGAAAATCAAGGCTCTTACGATACATTTGCTTTTAAATGCCCAGGAGAAGATCACAATTCATACATCATTCAAACACGTCGAGCAAATGCCACTGGTCATATTGCAGCATTCAAGTCAAGTATTTGCATGATACACACTCAGACTGATATCTATTTTGGAATATTTATCCAAAAGAGAGCCACATATGATACTGAAGTTTTAGCACAGATGGCTGAAAGCTTCAAAGAGGCTTTATTGATAGTCACAACCATATTAATGTAGGCTGCAGCTCATGATTAAGTTAATTTTGCTTAAATTTGGTTCCCTCAGTGTGGGAATTTCTAATTTTATCTGAGGGTTTAACCTGCTAATTATCCCCTTGGGTCCAATAATGATGAGCTGCAAATTCCACCGTGACCTTATCAAGTTCTTTAAATATAAAAACATGGTGGATTTGTTGAAAATATTTTTAATTGCATTGGAAAAGGTTGCAGGGTCATACTGTTTAGGCTCAATTATTGAGATTTCCATGCACATCTTACTATTTGGATGCCAAATTATTTGGGTGATGAACCAGGATGTTTAACAAGCTGTCAAGCAAAGATTCTAAATGTTAAGACATTTATTTTCAAGCTTCTGAGTGCTTTCCACACTGCTATAAAATATGGATGGATGGGTGGCTGGACAGATATATAGTTAAAGTTATTTTGTTAATTTAAGTTTTGTTTATTTTTTCATTGATTTAGTTTCCATGTTTGTTGATGAACACATTAATCCAGTCATGGGTTGGAGGCTTTGGGCCCCTGAAAGAAACTTGATTTGTTGGCCAGCCTTACATGCCTTCATGCTCCCACTCTTTGATGAATGTGTATAACATTTTGTGCAAGAATTACTGGATTTTACTTTATGGATGTTGTTGGATGTTATGATGTGGTTAAAAATTTACTACTTGGAGATTGCTGTCCAAAAGAATCCCCCTTTCCTTTACTTATCTTGATTTACTTTTAAAGGGTAATAGAATTCATGTAGCATAGAAACATATTCCTTTGTTTCTTTTCTCTCAAAGGAGATCACAAATTTTCATACACGTCTTATAGTTGAGGAGCTATTCTTGTTTGATTTTGAGTATATAAATTAGGCCTTTCTTTTTTAAAGAGGTTAAACAGATTTTTTTCAGTGGCTGAAATGTGAACTAAAACTCATGGCCTCCAGAGGGTGATCCTAATCAGGCCATCAGTTTCTTTATGTAACAGGGAGATTATCTTTGGTGTCACATCCAGGACAAATTCTTATTTCTCAATCACAAAATGGATTCTTTTTAATTACTTTTAAGACTACCCAAATTAATTTTACAAAAATTCTCAATATATGACTTTTTAATATATCATTGCTAAAAAAAATCAAAGTCAACAAAATGTCATCACACCAAAACTGTCACATTTGTATGTATAAGGCCTCACAATGCCACGTACATGTCTGTAAGAAAGGTTACAAAAAGAACCACAGCGGCCGCAAGAGAAGTGTGATAAAGACTTTAAGACAGGCTTGAAAAGACAAATATAAGGGCAGACACCGTCTGTTTGCACACAAAGCTTCAGGAGGCTCCACGTGTTCAGGGGAGTTTAAGAAAAATGGAACAGTTAAAAAGAGAGGCAGCAATAAGAAGCAGTGTGTCATTATCCCTGATGGCCTATCAGCCAACAAAACAAAGAGAAAAAACAGAGTTTTTCAACTCCACAGCAATCCCATCATCAAACAAAGCCACAGCGCTGTGAAGCAGCTGCTGAAATATGGATAACAAATTGTTTGGGTTTGTAATGAACAACTTTCAAAGCCCATTTGCCACACCGGCTCATTCAGTCAGAGGAAAGCTGTTGGCAGTGCAGCAGTACTTCACCCGTCTTGTAATCCCTGAACTACACTTCACTTTATTTGATTGACAACAACCCACTTGCTTCTTGCTGTCTCCATGCTGCGCGGCTTTCTGTGGACAATGTGATGTCATTGTGATGCCTTTTTTTTTTTTTTTACAGTTCATTTGCACAAGGCTTCTATTCAAAGCCAAAATGGCATAATTATATACATTTAATACATTTAATTATATACATTTAATATTAGAATCCTTCAGACTTCCATTACAACAAAATCATTTGATACTTCCTCTCTCTTTCTTTCTTTCTTTTTTTTTTTTTTTGGTTTATCCTGCTGGGTTTTTTTTATGTCAGAGAGCTGGTGTTGCACTGCACGCCTCGTCTTTTTGACAGGTTCCAGCGCAAACATCTTGCTGCAGACCTAAAGGTAGACTGGAATTGATGAATGTGAAAAATTATTTGGGCACAACACTCACTGAGGGGCAGTTTACATGGTGCAAGTTTTCACATCAAATGAAACACTTTTGTGGCGGTTCAGCCTTCCTTTTACACAACAACGGCATGCTGGGGTCCCTGAAACCACAAATGTTTGAAAACAGGTTCCAGAGTGGAACCTTTTGAAACCACAGCACGATGGCGATGTTAATGCTAATGCTAGTACAAGTCAATGCATTCTACCAAACTTTGAACAAACTCTCCACAGTGCACCGAAAGCAGGTCGAATATGACGGCAGTCTGTTGAGGTGAATGTAAGTGTTAGTAGCATTAATTCAGAAGTCAATCTATGGCGAATTTCTTTAATTTGTGGCTTCTCAGGGCTTAGCAACAACAGGAAGTTAACAACTTCAGCAGCTCCGATAGTATGTCATTACAAAGTTACACTGCCAACTACTGGCCCGGCATGCACACTACAGTACTTTTGGTTGTTTGTGTAAACGTGGACATATTTGAAAGGCGCAAAGGGAAGACCTTTTTTTTTAAAGGGCTGCTCTCATGTAAATGTGGTCTAAGAACCAAAACGTATTCCTGTGGATTTGCTAAGCTACAATAGCAAACAGTGTACAAAACATTCAGGCACAATTTTAAAATTTTTTTATGCTGTGAAAATGACAAATTTCACAAGCCACAGGTCATATCAACTTGCGTTAATTAATGTTAAATCCACAAGTAACTAGCCTGGGCCCAGACCAGAGACTCTTTTGATCTGGCATTATGATTTGACATTGTGATTTCTGCACTTAAAAAGGTGATCATCCAATGAGGGGTGGGGAGCCATGGGCGGGACTCATGCAGAGTCTGTTAAGAAACATCCAACATTTCAACCAACAAAGCCATGTAGCCCTCAAGTAGCCTCCACCCATGGAAGCAGGAAGCACAGCTGTAGGTCCCGCTGTCCCACATCCACTCCTGATCACGTGATGTGATTTAAAGCAAAGAAAATGTTTATTTGTTTTTTTCCACAATGAATAGAGGGTCAGAATCTCAATCATAACACAATATAACAATATCTATGCGATTATTCAACAGCTTGGGGTGACGTTTTTGGATTTCTGTCCTCTCACTTAGCCAGACTTCTCTCCACACTCACTCCACAGTAGGCGAAACATCCCCTGGCAACGTAATTACCGTTTGCGCGGATTAAATTTGAAAAGGCAAAGACCAATGAGGAAGAGTTAGGGAAAATCTAATCGCCTTCTCTGAGAATCGCTCAAAGCGGAGGCAATGCCAGACCAAGAGAATCAAGTCTACTTAGTGTAGGATCAATTAACTCAGCATTAAAAAACTGTAACTACTTTAACTAAAAGAGGATACTCCGCAGTCTCCACAGTCCTCTTGTCTTCTTAAATGATATGACACAAACAACTTTGGTTGCTCTGTAAACAGATATATCAGTTTCTCTTCCTCTTCTTCTGCTGCTGTGTTTTCTGACCAAGTGCCAGCTCAGGAAGTGTCTGATGCCTCCTGTAGCTGACACATAGGTCATTTCCTAAACCTATCACTGGAGACAAACATTGATTTTGGGTAACAAAACAGATAACGGTATCCATGTGTATCAAGAAGTTTCTATATGAGTGATTTTTATTCTTTGTTGGCTGTTTCTTGCTCATAATTGTTGCTTTATGTTACGAAGGAAAGATGAAAAATCATTACTCTTTTAAAGGCAGTTACATAGCTCTTCTGGAACATTTGGGAAAAAACAAATGGGCACGAGAGATTTATTAATACCAGTGATAAACCTACATATTGATAAAGTTCCAGGTAAACATTTATCTCTCTTTACATTCTAAATACTTTGTATTTCAACTGCTACACAACAGTTTTCTTTTGGATAAATAAAGTTTTAAGTACCTTGTAATTAGTAAAACAACATATACCTACTGAACAAGAGGGGCTTTTTAAAAATACTTTAATGGATTTTTTTATATTCTTGAAGTAAACGTTTTATCTTGTCTCATGGTATCTTGTTTTCTCATCTCCAGCCTGTGCTCTCAGGAGACACTTCCAGTGACCTTCCAGGCCTGTGTTATGACCAAAGACTGCGATGTGACAGAATGGTCTGAATGGTCAGCTTGCTCCAAGGAGTGCTACGACCCCAACGGGCCCAAGGGGCAGCGCACCCGCACCAGAAAAGTTAGCCAGTTCCCAATTGGTGGAGGAGCAGATTGTCCAGAGCTGGAAGAGAAGGAACCCTGCAGCCCTCAGGGAGATGGAGTGCCTCCTTGCATTGTGTAAGTACCGGTCACAGACACAAAGAGTTCTCTGCTAGTTTGAATGCAGTAAATGAATGCAATAAATGAATGAATGAATGAATAAATGAATACATAAATAAATAGATAAATACATCTGCTATGCTGGAAAATGCCTACTGTATTTCAGTGCACTTATTTTCATGTTGTTTTTTCAGTGTAGGATGATTGTTCTAGGGCACACGCTTGGTTGTACAACCATAAAGCAACATTTCTTTCTATAAACACATTCATCAGAACTCAGGATACACTCTGATGTTTTTGTTAAGCATTGTTAGTGTCAGCTGTTCGACAAGAACTTTGAGTCATGCTTGTGGCATGGCTCTACGAATGGTGATGTTGGTCTGTTAGTTCGTCAGTCTAGACTGACATACCTAACAACTAGTCGATGAATTTCCACGGAGTTTGATTCAGACATTTGTGGAGCCTGAGGATGAATCCTAATCACTTTGGCGATCCCCTGACTCTTTGTGTAGTGTAACCATGTGCTTGTCATTTGTGGTAGTAGAATAAAGTTAGAAACTGTCTGTAGGAGCTGTAACCCTCAGATGCCCTGTCAATTTTTATGACGTCCATGATCCTTTAAATGTTCATTATCAGGTCTTTGATTTTGAGATTGGACTCCTTAAGAGCAGCTAGACACAACTAACTGAACAATATAGTGTTTAAATCTTTAGAAAAGTGTGCCCTCTCTCTTCCTACTATTTTCTACATTCACTTAAAATGGTCTGTGTAGCTTCCTCCTCCCACCTTCCCTTCTGTGTGCACGCCTCCGTACTTTGCTGTACTTGCAGCCTCTTTTGTTCAGTTACTGACACAAAAAAAACACAGCTAGGACACTGATAAAATGTTACTAGCTTGTCCTTCTCACTCTTCAACACTACAAAGTAACATGGGAACAGCAGTCCTTTAACAGCTGTTAATCCAGCTCGTGCTCATGTTTAGGTAGTAAATAAATCCACAAGAAACAGGAACGCTCTCAACTTCTGTCTGGTGCTCGCCTTTTCAGGAAAGTTTAACGACGTTAACTGTCCTTCATTCATCCTGAAAAAAAGAAGAAAAAAAAAAAAACTTTATTGGAGCCTTCTTGAACAAAGTGCTGACAGTAATCCCTGAAGCAGAGAGCAGAGCGCAGCAATGTCTGAGCAGGGCGGGGGAGGGGGCGGGCACAGCACTGTGTGCATGAGCTGGCCTGCCCATATAAGGAATTCCAGCATGCAACATCAATGTAATAACAGATTAAAAAAACTGAACAGCCTGCAGGGCTCACTTCAAAATGCATGCACCTCATTATGTGTTGTTTGACTTTTAACATGAGTATCCAACTTTGTAGCAACATTTATAGGTCAGAAGAGACAGAAAAGCCCAGTAGCTCTCCTTAAAAATGGTGAATGGGTTGCATGTTGTGTGCTAAATTAAGAATCTTAGCGTTGTCATTGTGAGCATGGAGCAAGCTGAGCATTCTGGCAAAGGCACTGTTGCATCTAAGTACATATTATTTTACCAGGGATTACTTAACCACAGTGCCCAGATTTTTAGCACAGAGGCTAATAATCTACTGGGCATGTGTTTAATCAGTTGACACTGACAGTTAAATTAGCAAGTGACCTGAAGTGCTATAAGCTTCTCTGCGTCCCTTGACAGACCAGGATGAGAAAATGTCAAATTCATAACTGCCAAGGTGTGCAGACAGAGTGAGGCTGTTCAAATGATCTGGATGGGGTCAGTGGAAGAGGCTTGTTGGGTTTGTGTGTTTAAGCAGGTGTAGTCGAAATGGCTTGTACTTGGCTCAATGCCAGCAGGAATACATAAATTGATTTTCTGAGAGGAGGCAGCTGCAGCCTCAGATTTCTTTCTACCACTCAACCATGCTGTCCCACGCTGACCCACCACCTTGGTACACCATCACCTGAAGGGAAATTCAGTTACCTTTAAGCTCCTTCGAAGTCACGTTTGTTAGCAATTGAAATGCTGAAAAATGGAAATGAAAATGATCTCCACATTTCCATTGATATGATTTTGACAGGAAAGGTTATAAAGAGAGACAAAGCTTAGTGCCTCTGGGTTAGCTGCTGTCTAGTCTCTTACATTCTGTGCTGTCTTTCATTGAGGGTTTCTTTTGTTGTTTACTTTGTGAATGAATGTTGCTTTTGTTACAGTTCCAGAGTTGAGCCAATACTTGAATAGATCTTGCTTTTCAAATTTTAACCCTTGACATTTTTAATACTTAAAGCAATTATTAGTTCGGGATCCTTAAAAAAAAAGGCTCCCATGAAGTTGCTCCAGTGCTCACTTCTTATTCTGACCCCCTCTTTGTAGGTTTCTGTGATTTTCATCAGGATATTGTGGTGCTGTCACAGCCATGTTTCAACTCTGGCTACCACTTAGTCAGATCAAATAACAGCTAACTCACAACTTTATCCTTGAAGTTACTTTAAGTTTTTCACAAACTCAGCAAACAGCCTGACATCTGTGGTGTTAAAGTCACAATACTGCCATTATTCTCAGATGTTTGGTGTCATGATTATTTGCTCTGTAGAGCTCAAATTCTCTGTTTTCTATCATTGAAAGACACCATAAATATTCCGCTGATTAGGTCTCAGGGGTAAGACACCTACACAATGTAAATATTAAATTTTAACATATCTTGTACTCATTTAATATTTCTTTCACCACCTTCTTCAGTCCAAACTAGAAAGAGATTGAAAAGTTACATCTCATAACCACTATCTAGCTGCACTTCATTTACATTTTAAATTGCTGCTTGGGAATGACATGAAAAGATGGTGCTGGTATGAGAGCTTTCACAAACAACCACAGGCATTTTGACAACTGTCATACTGGCATGAGCGTTGCTTTTTAGTTAATAAAAACTTTTTAATAAAAACTAACAAACCAAAAACCTGAACAATAAATTAACTAAAAACACACCTACTATCTGGAGTGAAATGCATGACAAGCTCTTTAGTAAGAATGTGTGTAAACACTGGATTTATTTTAAATAAATAATTCCCTTAATCTCTCTACAATCCATATATTTAATGCAAGATGTGCTGATTTTATTGCTCTGTTTCATTGTCAGATGGAATCGGTCATAATGTGAAACAGTAAATCAATATGTATCGACTGCTGGTGGCGTCTGGCAGACAGCAGGAAGAGGAGCAGCAGTCTGTCCAAGAAGAGCCGCTCTGTTTGAGTGTCCCCATCTGGACAAGTGAAAGCCCAAAGATGCAGGGCCTTCCCTGGGGCCTCATTGCTCCGCAGCAGTGAAGAGGCAACTGTGAGAGAGAAAGAGAGCGAGACAGAGAGACTTTGCTCATGAATATGGAGCCTTTCATTGGCGACGTCAAATGAATTCCATTATCAGCAGAGATGGAGGCAGGGTTTACATTTTCTGACCTCAGGGAGAAAACCACAATGCATTATTGCTAAAGCAGACTGCTGCCAATTCACTAACCAGACACAAACCCGTCTATGAATAGCTGCTGCAATTAACAACCTCCTTTCAGCTTCAAAAATCGAGTCACTCTAGTTAAATTCCAAATCCTGGGGGGTTTTGTAAACAGAGATCTGAGGTCAATAACACAAAAACTCTATCTAAGAACATTCAGAGATGCCTGCTCAGCTATGCGGGTCAGTACCTGCGAAAAGCCACACACACAAAGAACGAAAATATGATGTCATTTGATCCAATCTCTTTTAAATACAGTATGACAAAGTTAAAAAAAATACAATACTTTATATCTTACTGTTACTGGTTGATACTGTGTAGATAACAAGGAGGATTTGTAGCAAAAGTTCAACTTAGTAATAACACGATCAACCTGGGTCACGTTTATTTTCAGTTATATATCTGCTTATTATGTTACAGACAACCAATCTAAAAATCTCTAAGCCTAATGTAACACACAGAAAAACTGAAACAAGGCAAATGACAAATTTCTAACTGAGAAAAAACGTCTGTGACAAAGAGCTTCACACTTTGAGCGATCAAGATGCAAATAAATAAGTAAAAAAAGAGAGAAAAAAAAGAAACAGCTTAATTGTCTACCAAGCTCTACACAGAGAAAACTGGCTCAAAGAACTTCTGAAATAGAAGCTGTAGTAACTTGGAAAAGAGCAGTTTGTAAACAGTAGGAGTGTGTTGGGAAAGAAAAATAAAGGGACACTCACATCAGGCAATCCATACCGTGCCTAAACATTTTTCACTCAGCTCAACAAACTCCAGTTTGTTGGATACTGTGCCCAAGCACGCTTGCTTTCTTGGCCCTGACACGGTTTTAGGAGGTTTGCTTCGGCACAGTACAACTGCACTATTGCAGGCACTGATACCTAGTGGCAACAATTTTTATTTTAGTTTATTTTTTTAAGTAACGCTGACAAAGAAACATCAGGCGGGTTTGCGTGAAGTGTGCAGGTAACAGCATGTGTAGTTAATTATATTTAGAAAAATCTGTGACCACCTTCTTGAGTTCTGATACCAGAGGACAATGAGGCTCTGTTGGGACAAGATGAAAAAAACGACAGTTTAACAGTTGAAATCCTTTAATCAGGCAGCTAATGGACGACCAAGTGTGTGAGGCTGGTGCAGTCTGAGTGCAGGCCAGCAAAGGACGGGGGGGGGGGACAGTCACACTGGAACATGATATGCAGCACTGAGTGCGTCCTAAACCTCAAAACACAATTTTATGTCCAGACTCAGCATTAGAAGTACATGTTCCGTAAAAAAAAACAAAAACATACAAGGTTGGTGGCATTATGGCCAAATGATCAAACAAAAAGATAACTAAAGACACGCACATCCAAAAGCCAAAATTGGGCCAGTTTATATAAAGAACAACCCTTTAGATACATGATTTAAATTAACAATATGTAACTTAACCGTGACTCACAGTTTCGAAGACAAAACTTAACGATGCACGTTAATACGTTAAGATGCGCTGAACGGCAATTATAGCTAGTAACGCCTCATTTCCTCTTTTGTATGTGACTGATGTCCATAGATTTGTAAAGATTTTTGTCCCACATTAATGCTAGAAACTGCATTTTGTTGCAGAAGGACAGAGAAGGTAACTAGCAGAATCAGATTCACCTGTTAAAACTATGAACTTATTCTTTGTAATTACACAAACTCTCTTCACAATCAAATGAGCAACTGAACTGAAGCAAATAGCCTGTTAGCTATAGCAGCTTGTAAGCTAGCTCACTGTAATGCGGTGTCTCCAAAATGCACAGCCAAAAGTTACATTTTTTGAACGTACGTAGGCAAATTCTGGACCAAAATATTACGGAGGGGAGGAGTTTCATAGGCACATCAGATATCATTGAGATTCCTGTAGGAATAAATAGATTTGCAGTTGAATCACCCGCGTACACATACGAAAGTTGAAATGAGGCGTAAAACCGGGTGATATTTTATGATAAAATCTCCTCTGGTTTTCCCTCTGACATCCTACGACTGCTCGGCCTCAGCTCTTTGATTCACGGAGGTTCTTGGAAGCAACATGCAGACGGAAGCTGCAGCTGCAGCAACAGGGAAAGAAAAGAGACAGTGACCGAGCCAGAGGACAGCAAGAGTTATCTCAGACTGGCAGGTAGTTGTTTGCAACAGCTCTGATAAATAAAGGCTGTTGCAGGACAGGCAGAGGGAAAAAACAGAGGACATTTTTTCCATAAAATCTGACCAATTTTCATTAAAATTGCTGTCTTACACAGCTTAGTAACATGCATCATTAAGTTTTGTTTTCAAAACTGCAGGTCTCAGTCAAGTTACACATTTTAAATTTAAAATAAAACAAAATGCAAAAACATCAAGAATCACAAAAAATAAGATACGTGTCGTTTGACTCCACTGCTGATAATTCAATGATAAGAGACAAATACCCCTCTGTGTAATGTAAGAAATGCAGCCATTTCAACTTAGGAAAACCTAAACATGCAAAGATTGGGAGTTCAACTGAACAGAGCTTTGAGATGGAGATGAAAAATTAACAAATGTGTTAATGACTCATTGACATTGGGAAATGTGAAAAAAATGTTTAGATGCATCTTACATTTACTTTTGTGATTCAGATATTATTGGAGGTAAGGCTGTATGAATTAATCATGAACCTGGACCTAATTATCTCTCTCTTCTTAAATTTTTAGTTTTAGTTTAGACTGTTGTCATGTTGTTACATAATTTTCTTGTTGTGTTTTCTGTATGTGCAGCGCATTTCTTCATGCGACATACATACCATATATGTTAATTTGATTTTAGTGTTTGTGTGTTTCTTCCTGTGCCATTTGGGCTAATTTACTATTATACTTTAGTGAACACGACATTAAACTAAATACGTTTTAAATGTTTGAACTGAACTGTAATAGACCCTCACATGTGGCTCTAGTTGTAAAATTCATTGGTTTGTTGTAGGTCAGACAAACACACATTGTGTTATGCATAGTTTGTCCCTGTGAATGAATTAAATAAAACTGTAGCTTTGGTAAACGTGTACAGGGTGCGTCACAGGAAGCAGTGACCTTCGATCTGCTCTTTGGTCAATACGAATTGTATTTGGACTCGACCAGCAGACCAGTCCAGACTACCTGTATGGCAGCGACCAGACACAGACACAATGTTCTCCTTTTCACTTATGTTTCTCTTTAAAGCTGGAACACGTGAGCAACATTTGCAACACCTGTTGTATTGATTAATCATATTTTCTTGAACTTTTTTTTTTTTTTTTGGTCCACCTCTGTCTGCAGTTATAGCTGGAAGACCACAGAATGGACAGAGTGCAGGGTGGATGTGCTGCTGAGCCAACAGGACCGTCGGCGTGGAAACCAGACAGGGTTGTGTGGAGGCGGTATTCAGACTCGAGACGTCTACTGTGTCCAGACCAGCACTGATACACCACCTAACCTGGGCTCACTCAGGAGCAAAGAAGGTGACTTTCCCAGCATGCCTTTCTTCCAAGTTCTTTCCTGTCCTCTTGTTCTTTTATATTTTATCTACTAATTTATTCAACATTTCTGCGTCCGTTTTATCAGTAAAAAGATCCACCAATAT
>JAPQLA010000008.1:23654702-23667419 GCA_029822935.1 Naso vlamingii | reverse complement strand
GTCAGTGAGTAAATGAGACAAAGGGCTTCATCAGTCTCTGCATATTGTAATTCTCTATGCCAATGTGCAATTCAAATTGACTGGGTAACACATCGTGGAGATAAATGGATGCAGACAGACATACATTCGGAGTTTCCTTCATTTTCAGGACATTATCACCATTTCATTACACATTATTTAGCTGGACAGGTCAAGTGGATTTGATTGCCTTTTCCAATTTTTTAGCCATGTTAAGCGGGGTACACACTACAAGATAAGATAATCTAGACAAGATAAGATAATCTAAACAAGATAATCAGGCCAATTTTGGGAACGATTCTCCCCTTCTGATCAAAGTCAGCAAAGGCCTGATTATCTGATGGCTCTAAAAATGATCTTGGCAGATGTTCCTGTGGTGTGAGGCGTGCTGAGAGTGATTTTACCCTTCACTGATCTGCTCGGGGCTCGGTTTGAAATCAGAAATATTAAACATGTACAGTATTTACGATCAGAAATCCTTTTGTGTGGGGGGAAACTGAGAACAGCCGAGCATGCACCTGTGGATTATTATCGCATGGAATGAAACGATAACCAATCAGGAAACAAGCTGACTGAAGACGGAGGCACAACAAACAAAGCCATGGCGACGATGATAAACGTATAGCGTATAATAACGTAGAAACGTAAGTGAGATTGACCTTATCAATGGAGGACCAACTTGTTAACAACACAAATGTTTATACAACGTGTCCTTTAAAACAAACCACAATCAAATTGACAAGGAGAGAAGTTGGATGAAATTCATACTGCAATGGATGCGCCGGGTAGCTAACCTGGCTAACCAGGCTAGCTGAGAAGTAGTCCGCCATGTTTGTTTACTCTAAAGTTGCGTTTGACCCTGCAAGATTTCAAGTTTTGAGAGTTGAGACGCTGGCTGTTGGTGGACAGAATCTGTTAGTGTGTGGTGTGCTGTGGTGGTCGTCTCGTAGCACACCACACGCTGTAAGAACAAAACAGTTAAATCTGTCAGTATTTGTCGTCACGTGTCGGGTCTCTCACATTTTCAAAATCGGTCAAGATTTTAAAAATCTTTTAGTGTGTGACAGGCTTTAGTGAAGCTGGTCAAGACAAAATTTTTGGTTCAAATGCCATGAATTTTTTTTTTATTACAAACCTTCAGTGTGGTTGTATCAGAGTCATCTTATGATTATAATTAAGGGTACATGTGCACTATTGGGTCGATACCTAATACTGGTATCAGTATTAGTGCATCCATAACTTTGATATCTCAAACATGCTGTTCTAATACAGTGCAGAGAGCAAAAACAGGCTGGGGTAAAGTGCATTATTCAGAGCAGTGTGGTAATTAATCACTGTCTTCTCAGCCAGTCACATTATGGTCTTCACACCGTCTGCACAGCTGTGCCGTCACAGTGTGGCACTGCAGAAATGATTCATGTTACAGACAGCTCACTGCAGAAAGTCGAAAATAATAATATTTTGTGAAGGTTCAAAATGGAAAAATGTGAAAACACATGACACCACAGGTCTGCAGATGGATTTTAAAATTTGATATCGAAACGGTCGCACATTTTAATTGCCGGTTTTGCAGATCTCTGACCTTTAATCAGAAAACACTTGGTTCAAATTAAAAAATTAGCAAAAGCTGCGAATATAACAGACAACAATTTTTAATAGTGATAACACAGTAAGTAGCTCATATAGGATTAGATAAGGGCAAGAAAGTTGCTTTAATGAATAGTTTTGTGCATAAAATGACCATTAAATGTTAATACAACAGTACATATTTTCTATATGGTTTGTCAGGCACAGTGTTAGCGCTCCTGTACCGCAGTACACAGATCCTGGATACCACTGGATCTCCATTTTGAGGGTCTACTCCAACAACCCGATAAGAGGACTCGATCTGAAGGCTGGATCCAGTGAAATAAGTCTCCAAATCAGTCAGTTCAAGTCTTAATTGTTAAGCTACTGTAAAAAAAACATACACATCAAACTGCATAAAAAAATTAGAAAGAAAAGGATACTCAAGGGCATGCCACGTGTACACACAGTTAGTCGACACTATTAAATGATACACCTTCGGCCAAGTGGAGGCAATTTGCATGTGAATGAGGCTCGTTCCTGTTGTGGCACAGTGAGAATGATTCATCAGCTTGATGACCTTGCAGAGAGTCACCTACAGCTGTTTGGAGCTGAGGTCCACTGAGAATCAGGCCGAATGAAAGACTGGCCCGCTGTGCTGCTGCAAGAAAAAAAAAAAAAAAAAAGCTTTGTATTTCAAAGTTGTCTGGTTTTGGGAGACTTGGATTTTTTGGGGTGCTGTGAATGAAAGAGTCGACAGTTTGCATTATTTGGCTTTGATTTTTTAGCAGAAAGGATTTGTTTCTGCAGGGCTGTGAGACTCTGAAGGCAGGTTTGTTGGAGATCTGAAAGACAAACTCTTTTACATTGTACAGATTTAAAATAAGTTTGACAAGTAGAGCTGAAATACTGTAGCATCTGCTCAGCACATATGCATGATCTTCTACACAGCTTTGACAATAAATGGAAGCTCCTGATGTGTAAGCTGCAAACTCGTATTTTCAAAAATCAAGATTCAACTTTATGTGATGGTCATTTTAAAACCCAAGGTTCTGCAAGGAAATACAGTTGTTCCCTCATGCTACAGTACTACCAGACAATAAAATTATGTGAATGTATGAATAATTTGAAAGGTTATTAAAATACCTCACCTCACCAATATCCCTGATGCTCTGTGGATGTTTACCGATGATTAGATTAGATCATATTATACTTTATTTATCCCACAGCGGGGAAATTTACATGTTACAGCAGCAGGAAGAAAATAACAATATACAATAGAATAAACCTATGACTTAAAAGTAACAATATACAATAAAAATATACAATAAAATAAAATAAACCTAAGTACATGATCATGTTCTTGGCAGTTTAAATCACCCGCTGCAGAGCTTCTCTGTCCTGGACTGCGCATGTCACTTTGTGATGTTTCCCGTGGGAATGCTCTCTGTAAAAGTATAAGTATATGTATAATCTCCATGTCAGGTGTTTTGAGATGTTAAATTTCCAGTCATCTAAAACTATCCACTGCTCCCCCTCTGCTCCCCTGATGTGGACAGAGGTGTGTGACTTTCCCTTTTTTTCTAAGATCAGCCATGGTATACAAAAGGTAAACGGACTGTATTTATAAAGCGTTTCATTAATCTTTTGACCACTCAAAGTGCTTTTACAGCGACGTGCACCGGCTCGCCTCAGGGTTGTGTCCCTTCCCCTCTCCTGTGCATCTTACACACAAATGAAAGTCGTAGCCAGTATGACGGTAGATTCATTGTTTAGTTCGCTGATGACTCTGTAATTGTCAGTCTCCTCTGTAGTGATGAAGTTGGTCATTACCCAGTCATCAACGATTTGTTTCCTGGTGCAGCAAGGCTTTTTTGGAACTTAATGTCTCTAAAACAAAAGACACGTGCATGGATTACAGGCAACCTCCCCCCATCTGACCCTGCCAAGGGTCTAAACTAAATACAAATATTCGAGCATTTCGATTGACAACTGTCTGAAATTTGACACAAACTCTGATATACTGTGCAAGAAAGGCCAGCAGCGCCTATTCTGCTTAAGAAACTTCCAAATTCCAAATCGATAAGACCCTAATGACACTGTTCTACAGAGCTCTTATTGAGTCTGTCATCTCTTATTCCATCATCTGTTGGTGTGGTAACTTTGGTATAAAAGACAAAAATTCCCTTGCCAAAACTGTAAAAGAGGCAAGTAAGATTGTGGGGGTGCAGTTCAGAAGTTTAAATGATCTATTTAATAAGCAGGTGTTTAAAAAAGCATCCGCCATCCATTCTGACTGTACCCACCCCCTAAATTTCACGCGTGGTTACCATCCGGACTACGCCTGAGCGCTCCTGTTGCTCAGAAAACAGGTACAAGAATTCTTTTATTCTGATTTCCATTCATGCTTTAAATGCTAACGGCAGGAAGCGGTTACTGTAACTGGTTGAGTTGACGATGGATGATGATGATGATGATGATGATGATAGTAGTGACAGTAACAGATTATATTGTACTTGTATGTTATATTGCAGTATCAGCCTTTGTGATGTGTGCTGATGCTGTTGTTTGTGACTGTCGTGACCCGTGATGGTGAATGTATAGCACATCTACAATGATTTATTATTGGGAAATGTTTGTCAGTATTTTAATGCTCTTAAATTATTTTTAGACCCCATGGAGTTATGGAGGACACTCATTAATCTGCTCCTGTGGAGCACAAGTGACTTCTGTGCCGAGGTGTTAGTCTGCCTGTGCACAGGTTAACATTATTGTTAATACTGTGTGTTTTTATGTCATATGTGTATCTGTATTTTATGTTTTGTTTTTTTATTTTCGACATGTGAAAAAATGAACTGACCATATTTGTGAGAGGATTTTTCAAGACTCACTATCATTTACATTTTTTAACAATCTTACAGCCAAAATAATTTCAGTGGTCTGACCGAGGCTTAGGAGTTCAGGGGTCATGAACAAGCAAGACAGACGATATGTGAGGATGGTAAGACTTGAGTTCAATGAAGGATGCGCCTGTGCCGTACTGGGATCCATTTATGCCCTGGAGGAAAAGCTGTTCACCAGATTGATGCATTTAAGTTTAAAAATTTTGAAAATTTCCTCCCCCTCAGAGGGTCTGAAGTGCAGCAAACACAGCACTCCCTGACTGTGATTGTATATTTTGCACACTGCTGACGCTGCTGTTCAAACCACAGCGACCACAGACACTGACCCTCGAACGTGTGCCTGGTGTGTAGGAGCCCTAAAATCATTTCTGCAGTGTGACATTGATCTGTCTGTCTCCACAGCACTGCGACCGATGGACAGTGACCTGTGTCTGGGTATCCCTCCGAACACGACCCAGCTCTGCCACATCAGCTGTCCTGTTGAGTGTGAAGTGTCTTTGTGGGGTGCCTGGGGACCCTGCACCTTTGAAAACTGTCAGGACCAGACAGCCAAGAAAGGTAAGACTTCACTGTAGGAATGATAATAAAGTAGTCACAGATTTACTTGGTCCCAGAAACAAAACAAAACCATTCCAAAAACTTGAAATGTGACTGTCTTTGTGCTAACTCTGAATCTGTGTGGACATGAAAATTGGGCCTTTGTTACTGGAGGCTGCTCTTATGCTCAGTTTGATCAGTTTCATCTTTGTCCAGGTCAAGGACATGTACAAAGACTACAAACACAAACAGCTTTGCTCAAACGCTGCGTTCCTGGTTCCCTGAGCTAATGTTGAACCACCTAATCACCAGTGACAATGACACATACTGAAATTATATAAAAACAGCAGTGTGGAGTTTGGCTCAAACTGTGTACTGTGCACGTAATTCTACATGGATTTCGCAGAAAACCTTTAGTGGACAGTGTGTGTTGTTGTAGACTGGTTCGTCTATAATGTCAGGAAAAACGTTTTGTCTCTCTCCATCCACTACTGTATATATTTTTTCCGAAATAAGGTCCTGTATCACATGTCCCCAGGTTGGCCCCACTTGTATCAGTTAATAACCCTTTGCTGGTTGTATTTTAGACCTTTTGATTAGAACTGATTATTGTTTTCGAGTAGAAAAAAAAATATTATATCTCTCCCCAGTCAACTACTTGATTGCTTTTTGGGGGTAGTCCATATCTACTAAAATGCACCAGTTGTGAATCCCCTTTATATTGTTAATATTGTCCTGCCCTTTATATTGCTGCACACATATGTACATGCAAATCAGCAATGTCCATATGTAACAATAGACCCGTTTCCACCAAGAAAGTTCCTGGTACTATTTGGGGGCAGGAACTAATACAGGAACCTTCCTCTCTCTCGGCCCTCTCAGCCGCTGTGTTTCCACCGAGTAGGAAGGTTTCTGTAAAGGTTCTTGTAAAGGTTCCTGCGGGGATGGTTCCTGCAGTGGAAACACGCACAAACGGCCCCGGCCCCTTAAAATTACCCTGAAGTTCCTGCGGTGGAAACGGGCCTAATATAACATATCTGACACTGCCGTTCTGTGATTCTGGATTCTTCTGTTGGATCGTAGTGTCTTCATTAGGTATTTAACTCAGAGGCAGTGTATATGTTCAAAGTTCTGTCTCTGTGATGGAGATAGAGCAGGACGTAAGTTTGGAGTAGGAGCTAAATGTTCATCGTCTCCTCTGCCTTTGTGACAGTTGTGGCAGGTTGTGTTAGTCCATCAGCGAGTTATGACACGGTCGCTGCTTCAGCCCTTAATTATCCCCGGAACAGCGGCGTCCGCCATGACTAATGCCTGTTGACTCAACCTTAATGAAGCGCCACAAATGAAAGGGACAGTTGGAAATTCTCCTCCATGCATCTTAATGATGGATCTGCTCTCACTCGCTCATTTGCTCGCTACAGTACTTCTGCTCTCATCTACTGTACACATAATGTAAAGTGAACAAGAACACACACACACACACACACACACACACACACACACTAGCTCATTATCCAGACATATATGAACTCAAAATGTGTTCCTTTTGCTTCAAATCTTTCTTCTCTGACATGAGGATCATTCAGTTGCTATTAGAACACGTTTGTTGAAGAGCTATGCACACTTTCGGGTATTCTACGTGAAAATAATCTAAATTGGAAAGTCTCTGTTTTGGTGACCTGTCCCCGGAAATGAAAAACACAAAGTGAAATAGACCGTGCAGCTGTGATCCTGGTTGCACACAGACTAATGCAGTACCACCTTGGACCACAGCGTGGATTGTAGTGGCAGAGTGGCACTGTTTTCATGTTTTCACACATTTGTTCTAAGGAGAGAAGAGGAAGCAATCAACATTATTTATGAAGGCAGAAGAACAAATAAGTCAGAGTTGGATCAGAGTAAAGACCTATTTCACTGACAGTAACACAAGAGCTGTGTTCCAAATTGCATACTTCCGTTAGTATACTTCAATGCAGTATGCAGTACTCTTACGGTGTGGTGCACTAATCTCAGCAGCGTAGTGTTGTCCCAAATCCCGCACTGCCATTTTGCACTTATGGGAAGTGATGACTTTTTTTCTTAAGCACCTCTTCCTCTACTTTTTTAATGGCAAATCGCAAACAGACATAGCAAGGGGTGTGTTAGCTAGTGAGTGGATGCTAACATTAGTTAGCATGCTAACAGTACCAAATCATTACAGACCCAACAAACATTACTGACGGCCGCTATCTGACAACAGTGTGCAGTTACATTGTGGTGCTTAGTGCAAAAACACATATAACTCTTATCTGTACAACACGCGGACATTCACAGTCGCCTTGGCTGTAATAGCCTGCTGCCATTTTGAAAGTTGAGAAGTTTGTAGTAAACTTCATTAAGGTGTGATGTGTCCATTTGGACCATTTTGAGTGTTAAGTACAGAAGTATGCAATTTGGAACACAGCTATACTATCATTGGTGTGGCTGTAACATTGTATATTGTAAAGAAAATATTGTAGCTATTAGAATATTTTTGGACGTGGCTCTGTTTAAGGAGAGGATAATTAGTGATAGGTTGAAAGAAGAGTGAAGGAGACGGGAAAAAGAGCAAGAGAAGGAAGTGAGTGTGAAAGATGAATGGAGTAAACGAGACAAGGGAGGAGAATGCTGAAGAGTAAGGTGAAAAGCTAAAAGTGAAGAGAATCAAGAAGTGTGAAGAAAAGAAGGAAAAAAGTTCAGACGGTATGAAGAGAAACACGAGGAGAGGGAAGAGACGAGCAGACAGGAGGAGGTGTGGTTCTTTTAAAGGAGCAGAAATGTCATTTTAATGACATAAAAAAATATTATATGCATCTATTACCCAGAACAAGATGACACGATGGACTGTACCTATGCAAGTCATCAAATAAATCAAACCTAAATTGTCCCAGTTTTTGAAATTTCATGATAATATTTAATGATTTTTGTACGCCGAACTGGGAATGTTCACAGTTTTCATTAAAAAAAAAACCAAAACCTGTTTACCTTATCCCTCCAGCATTTTAGCAAGTAGATTTTCACACAAAATAGTTAAAATTCAATATTCTTATCATCATCAGAAGTTGAATTTCGTTGAAGCTGATCAAGTTAACATGTAGCTTTACATTATAGCTTAAAATGATATGATGTTCTCAAAGGTGCACGTATTTTTTCAGAACTTATCAATGGATCAAATGTGTAGACCTGATTAAAAAAAAAAGACAATTTGAAGATTTCTCTTATTGTGCTTATACTTTTTAAAACAGTTAATAGGTGCTTTTGATGTTAAATTTGTCCCGTGTATCTGTTTACACGTGTGCGTGTCTTTAGTCTGAATGAAGCCTCTCGCTCTGACAGCAGCCGTCTCTGCTGTGCTGCTATTTTGCAGCCGTGCCGTTCATAACACTACCCTGCAGATAGCAAGTGACTGATGCCTGATAGAATTGAATTCCCTGCCCCCCCAGTCTCATCTTCCTTCATACCCCCCGCTCCCCGCCAAAACAGATAAAACCTCCATCAAAGGGTCTAGACACACGGTGCTACATGTTCTGCTGACCTGCCTGATTAAATAAAGGTTTTGAGGGGAAAAGACAAAATGAAATAGAAAAGGGAAGATTCTGCCATCTCCACCCGAGTCCTGCAGGCACTCCAGGCCACTGCCGCCTTATCAGCCTGCAGCAGGAGTGTGGATTAGGGGGCGGGTGACCTTGACTGGGCTGGAGTTAACAGGCCCCCTTTCCCAAGACCTGGGTCATGGAATCCCGCGCCCTTGAGCAGTTGAATTAATTAACTCTTGCATGCATTAGTCACTTTGGATAAAGGCTGCTGTAATGAGAGTAAAAAGAACAGACATGTGCTCCTCTTTGAATTTCTGTTAACTCAAGACTAAATGAACTGTCACGTCAAATGCACTGTTAAAGTTATCATCAAAGGCATGCTGTGGCCACAGTGTGGAGTTAATATGCTACAGTCGCACATTGGATTATGTCTAAGTGCAGCAAGTTTTTCACTGAGCAGATCACAGAGGGGGGACTCTGGTTAATTAGTGCATGACTGTTCTGTATTTATGTACTTCATTAGATTCCTGTTGTTTTCTGACAGGCTTCAAACTGAGGAAGAGGAAGATTGTCAATGAGCCAACAGGTGGGACAGGGAACTGCCCGCACCTGGTGGAGGCAATACCGTGCGAAGACCCCAGCTGCTATGACTGGCTGGTGGTGAAACTGGAGGAGTGCATCCCTGATAATGACAAGGAGTGTGGACCTGGAACCCAGAATCCACAAGTGCAGTGTGTTAACAGTGATGGTGAGTAGACGAGTTAAACATTTTATCATAGTGCAGCTCTGTGAAGGCTGGGGAGAATAGAGTGGGATGGGGGGGTATCTCATATCCTGCTTTAGGTTGTCTCATATCCCGATAACGATACATGTCACGATAGAACAAATTTCTGTAAATTCAATTCAAACTTAAATTGTCGTAACAATATACTTATCACATTATAATGTGATATGTATGTTGTTAGTACAAGAAATTTTCATGTTATAACATGATAATTTCTTATCATAACAATATAGTTATCATGTTGTAATGTAATAATTTCTTGTTATAACAAACTTACCACATTATAACATGATAAGTTTCATGTTTTAACCAGTGCTTAAAGCAGGCCGGTACGCACCGGTGCCTCCACTTCTAGTTTTTACTCTCTGGTGCACCGGGACTTTCTACGGCCTGCCGGGACCTCTCACAAGCTCCGACTGCCCTTTCCTGTCCTCTCCATATCAGAGTGTCTCCGTGACGCTCGCCTCTCTCTTCTCTCATGAACTACGTGATGCTCACTCGTTTGTTTTCACGGAAGTGGAACGTCTCATTAATACTGCATCCATGTGCTAATACCGGGATTAGGGTTGCACTTGTGTGCTCTGGAGTGGCACCGCTGTGTGTTTGCTTTGTGCTCCATTATCTGTCAATACTCACTGGCTGACAGTCAAATATAAATAATCAAATACAGAGGCAGAAAACTAAAGGTAGGCCTTGTTTGTTTAGTTTTGTGAAAATCATTATTGTCTTCTGGTATCTTTTATTCACTGTAAAAATTCAGAACGTGGACTAATACTTGACCATGTGTGTTACTGGCTGCCCAGTTTACGTGCCAACAGGCGAATGAGGGGAATACTGGCACTTATTTTTTTCCCCTGAAAACACTGGTTTTAACTATACAAATAACAAATTGTTATGACAATAAAAGTTTCACGTTATAATGTAGTTTGTACATTGAAATAATGTGAAAATATGATGTTATAACGTAAAATTTAACATTATAAGGTGGAACCTTTATTGTTGTAACAAACAACCTATCATGTTAAAACGTTATACTGATCCATGTTTTTTTTAATGGCGTGGCAGCAGCACGCTTCCGTATTGTTGTCTGATGCCATAGTGAGTGTATCTGTGGGATTTCTGTGAGGAGGGGGAAGTGTGTGGCGATAGTGTTTTTGATTAGCTTGCAATTGTTCTGTTCAGATGGAGTGAGGTGGGGTGAGAAATTCATGATAAGGGGGTGGATGGGTTCATCTGGGTTCTCACACAAGTTTTGAGAAAACTTTTTGTTGTTGTTGGCCGCTGCTTCAATTAGACTCGTCATTCTGCAAGATCAAAGGCTGATTCTGTACCCAGACAGCATTACGATTGAGTATGTTGGGACCTTGTTCAAGTGAGGGCAACCTTAAAATGATATTTTACTGCAAAATTCTCTTTTGTATATCAACTACTCTCCCTTAGATGTGTTGAATTGATTTTTTTTTCCCTTCCAGCATTCCTTCACGATAAAAGAGTGATTTCAAAGTACGTGCTCCCTTTTGCTGGCAGTCAAAAGGCCATTTCAGACATGATGTGCAAGCTCCACCCCTCTGCTGTCAGAACCATTCTCTGTGTTGCATAGTGCGAGAGTCCTGCCTGCCGTCGAGCTGGGTAGAGTGTGAGGGTAGTGCTTTCCCGTCCTTGCACCTACGTTAAACAAAATTTAACTTGGGTGCACGTTTGTGCCGTATCCAGCGGTGCTATCTTGCACCCAAGCGCAGCGCACACTGCATCCTATCTAAAAAAGCCTTAAGGAGATACACTTGTGAAAGCATCAAAACTGTCCAGAAATGTCCATCCAAAACTTTCAACAGCTTTGTGTGGTATAATCCAATTTTTCTTTATCATGATGTCAGGCTCAATACTTCCAAAACGACTTCAAGTAGAAAGCTCCTGCGTCCGACACATTTGATCCGCTGTACTGTGTTGTGCACTGCGCTTACTCCAAATGTCGGTGAACTCCGGCTCGAATAAATATGGTCCTGCCAAAAAACTGCAGAAATTCCTCTCTCTGTACTCATCTTATGTTCTTTTCTTAAAAAATACTAAAAATTATTTCAGATTACTAGGTCAGTGAAAACAGCTAGAGAGGAAAACGGTTAGAGAGGAATTTCTGCAGTTTTTGACGGAACCATGTTCATTTGAGTCGGAGTTCTCAGAAGTTTAGAGTAACCTTAACTCAAAACATTAGATCGGATGTGTTGGATTTAGGAGCTTTCTAACTGTAAATCAACGTGTTTTGGAAGTATTGAGCCTATGACATGATGAATAAGATTTGGATTATACCGCATGAAGCTGTTGAGAGTTTTGGATGGATGCTCTCAGATGGTTTTGATCTTTTCAAGAGTGAACCTCTACAGACTGCCAGCAAAAAGGGAGCATGCATTTTAGAAATCACCTGTTTACTGTGGAGGGATGGAGAAGGAAAAAAAAAATCAATTCAAGACATCTAAGGGTGAGTAATTAATTGATAAAACAGAATTTTGCGGTGAAATATCACTTTAAGCAAGAGATTCACAGGTGGATTGGTTAGACAGAATGCAAGCGTTGTACCACACTGTGTTTAAGAGGAAGCTGAGCTGGAAGGCAAAGCTTCAAGTATACCAACACTTACCCATGGTCATGAGTTACAGGGAGCAGCAGAAATAAGGAGATTGTGAAGTTTCTTTCATAGGTTAGCTGGGCTCACCTTTCGAGACGGGTAAGGAGTTGAGATTTCTCGTTAAAGCTTGAAGTAGAGCCGTTGTTCCTTCACATGCTGGTTTGTTTTCCAGCTCGTGTTTCGACTGCTTTACTCACCTCAAGGGGCAGTAAGGTTAATCTCTTCTAAACTACTCTGATCATCTGCTGTGGAAAAAACAATGTGTTTTTTTTTAACCGTTAACCGTTTTAACCGTTTTTTTAACTCGACTGCCCAAGTAAGTTGCTATATTTTCTAACCCGATGGGGCATTTTATTTGCCCTATAGGCAGTCGGGCAGTCCTCATTGTTGAGCCCTGGTTACAGTGCTGCCCTGTCAGTTTGCTCATGCTCTTTATTCAGCGAGGTTCAAAGGAGATTTATGTTTTTTCCTTTCCAAAATCAGACATTGAGAAGTGTAACATTATGCTCTGGGCAAAACTGTTCGGTCGTTTAACAAGCACAGCTAACGTTACGTCTGTTTCAGCAGCCCTTCGATAAACACTGAGGCCATGTTACGTTGTTATTAGTGGATATCAGCTGCTTAATTTGAGTTTCTTATAGTTATTAAGAGTAGCAACCCTGGTCAGCTAAGCTGAAGTCTGTGGCTGCAGTCTGGAAACAGCAGCTCTCAGCAGTCTGCAGCGTTTAACTTGAA
>JAPQLA010000008.1:23640152-23654602 GCA_029822935.1 Naso vlamingii | reverse complement strand
TCCTGTTTGCACACTGTCACTGAACTTCTGCTGCTTGACTTCAGGGAGTAAAGGAGGATCATAATGAAATGAGCATTGAACAGAGGTGCAGATTTTACATCAACACTGGCCCACAGTCAGACTGTAGGCTGAGACAACTACATAGTTAGGCATTCTGAGGGAACTATTCCTTATTCTTTAGTCCATCCACACATAAAAAAAACAAAAACAAACATTGCAAGTGGTCTGTGGACCAGTAGTTTCTTTTCTAAACAGTCTCTTGGAAGAGCTGATATACAACACATAGGATCAGAGGGGAGACTGATATACTCTGTGTACCTGCGTACACCCTGCACTACACCACGTATTGTGAAAAAAAAAGTAAAAAAGAAGAAGAAGATGAAGAATAGAAGCAGGAAGCTCATCAGCATTTAAACCTCGGAGCTCAGAGGCAAATTGATTTGGGACAGCAGATTTAACTTGAGGTGGGTGAGAGAGACTTGTGTCTTTCCTCTCAGGGGGAATCGTCTGTTTATGTGGCTGCTGCTGCTGCTTTGTTCACAATCTGCTCCAACTCTCCTGCACCTGCAGGAGTCATCAAGCAAAAACACATGGACACTTTTTCAGTTGTTGAATATGATTGAATATGAATATATATCAATGGTAATGGAAGTACTGAACACTGTGTTTGACAGTTGCTGCTTTGTGAAACTTTCAGCCGTCTGTCTGGGTGAAGGCGAGCTTTTGTGTTCACGTGTAAACTGAACAGAAGATCCTGAAATAATCGGACAGCAGCACGATGCTGGATGCTGCGTGGAATCTCTGACATCACCGCGCTGGCCTCGATTAAAGGGGCCAGTTAGTGACAGTGGAGCATACAGAGGATGTATGTGAAAGTGGGAGTACAGAGTCAATCCATGGCAATAAAAGGTGTGTGTGAGTGTGTGTGTGTGTGTGTGTGTACTACATTTCATGTACCACTTGCTACTGAAGAAAAAGGATTTTTTGCTGCTGGTGTCAGAATCAGGTAGCTAATGTTCCCAATGTCACTAATTTCCCTTTTCGCTACTAAAAATAACAATTATGGATTACAATAAAATTTCCACATGTAGAAAAAGGATTCTGAGTACTGGAAAAGCAAAGACTTATTCCAGACATCCACAATTTTATTTCCAGTATGTATGACATATTAACAAACAATTCCGTTTCTGTCACTGAAATTACAACATTTATTTTGGGTCCTGTTCTGATGATCTGTGGCACACAGTCTACAGTGGAGGGTGCAAGTTCAGTTAGTGTTGTTCAAGTCCACTTTGCTGTTCAGACGGTGCATTATCCAGGCACAAAGTGAGGCGCAAAGAGGATGGATTTAGTCCCTTAATTAATCAGAGGTGTGTTTTTAAATCAGTGTCTTGTCTTGTGCTTGGACGAAGGCACGTTGCTATGGAGATGGCGGAGATAATTGGTGACACAAGTGAGCGATTTGCTCATGGGGGTGTGTGAGGGGAAAGTGCACGAGCAGATCAGTCATGTAAGGAAACTCCCTGAGGTGAGGCAGCGTAGAAGGAGAGTATCCTCGTCACCAGAACAATAACACGGAGCTGAACAAGGTGAAATGATGTCAGGAGGCGAGGAAAGCAAAGGCTTCACTTTGCTTTGTGGCTGCGCCTGTGTACACGAATCTATGTAATGCACTCTGTAAATAACTTCAGACATGTTTTTTTTTTTTTTTGGTCAACAGTGCAAACACTTTGTGGTGCCACAGGGTAGCAATGTTTCAACAACGCGCCTGACCACACCTCCTTTTAACACCAACTCTCCTGTCAGTGCACAGATGAGCGTGAGTAAATTTGGTATTTAAACGACGTGGGCGCTGGCCGTGAAAATGACAGCTGCCTCAGCTGGAAAATAGCAATGAGACTTGAACTGCGCTGTGCACTGCCTTTTCACCGGTGGAAGACAGAATTCTTAGTTTGTGTTTATAGGACATCTCTTGTCTCGCTTTAATTCAAAATTTCCTTTCCATTTCATCTGAACAGTGATGGCAAATTACTGAACACGCTGATGTAGCTGCCATAACATCAGACTGAAAGGTTAAATTTAAGTGCACTCTTGCACTTTAACTGGTCACACTGAAATTAAAAACATCAAAATTCAGTGTATAAGTGTTCTTTTGTGTCACTGAACTCTCGGGGTGGGGATTGGGAAAGACTTCACGATACGATGCGCATCACGATACACAGGTCACGATACGATACAGTACATCATGAATACAAATATTGCAATATATTGCTGTACCATTTTTTTTTTTAGCACAGCGTAGTGTAGAGCCAAAATAAAATAAATGGCTGTCTGGTGGCAAACTAAAGTACTGAAAAAAATCCCATATTTAGCATACAGTTGAACAGATTTTGATTTTTTAGGTAAGCATTCATACATGTGGAAAAAATATGAGTACAATGCCGACTTCAGCTGCAGCGATTTCTCCCTCGTTCTCCATCTGCAGAAGGTTGTAGACTGACCATGCATCAGAATCTCATACAACCCCACTTCAAAAATACTCAGCTATCCCTTTAAAGAAATGCCAGGGTTAGAAATTTGACATTCAAACTTTGATTGTCTAATTATTGATCACAGTAAATCCGATCAGAAATGCTGGGAAGGAAGCAGCCTTCCACTGAGGTCTGAGACGGAAACCCTGCAGTGAGGAGTCATCGCTGTGGAAATGTCACATTAGTTTAAACTGGCAGATTTACTCTCCTCGTTCTTTTTAAGTTCTTGTAGCTTCAGCTGATCTTGTTGTGAATCCATCATGTAAACTCAAACAAATACCAGCCAAGACGTAGGGTGTCGGCTGGGCTTGGAAACAATCAATGAGCATCGGCCGTGACAACCGATTGTTTCACCTCACATAGCGTTTCATAATGGACGACAACCGCCGCCACATCCAGGATGCCTCAGAGGTCAGTTGCGAGTGCTTCCTTGCTGGTGACATCGAACATGTTGTGAACTGCAGATGATGACTGACCGAGGAGCAACGTGTGGTCTGTCATGTCTCTCAGCCACGACACAGCAAGAATTTATGACTCTTAAATCGCCTAATCTGACACAGTGAACATGTAAACAGACAAAAATATCTTGTAGTCTGACCCCAGCATAAGAGACATGCAGGAGAAAAATATGGACGGATTCACAAGATGATCTCAAATCACCACACACCACATGAACAGTATGTATTTCTGTCTGTGTGAACCGCTGAAGGATATGTTTAATTTTTAAAAGCTGGACTCATCTCCTCTAGGGCTCCAATAACAAAAGACATCATGAGGCCATCAGTGTCATACAGACACTTTAATGATTTCCTCCAGCATCCATCACACACAAGTGTTCTTTTACCCGTCAAGGCTCCATGCATCCCCCATCACAAACCCCGCCCCCAACGCCATGTGGCTTCCCTCAGACTTTCTCTTGACTGGCCTCTTATTGATCCCTTGTTGTCTTCCTCTAATGAAAATGGATCTGTTTTTCCCCGGGGACTCAGACGTATCACTCAACTCACTGGTTCCTCTTCCTGCAGCCCTTCACTGTGAGATTTTCACAGATACGGTCCTTCAGTGACAGGATGGGATGAGTGGAGGGAGGAGGGCGCGGACAGCCTGCAAAATCTACATCAATATTGTTCCTGTCAGCCTCTCAGCACCCACACCAGTCCAAGAAAAAAAACAAACATTAATTATCTCAGTATAAACCAGTAACATACTGGTAATACGGTACTGGCAGTCAGAAATTTCAGACATCCATTTCCCCGACTCCATTAATCACGATGTGAAATGGATAAAAAACAAACAAAAAAACTGCTTTTCACAGCTACGAGAAATTCTTTGAAATGAAACAGGAACAAGGTCGTACTGAACGTTTTTTATTTTTCTTGAATTAAAAGTCAAGAAAAGTCTGGATTCGTTCTGTAATTTTCAATTCTGCACTTGAATTTTTCACTGTTGATACCAAGAGCATTGAACCACATACTGAAGCTCAGAAGCAAATTTCAACAATAATATTTCAAACGTTGCTTTGCAAGTTACGCTCCTTTAAGGAAAACTGATCTTTGCTTTTATTTATTGATTTTTTAATATAAGTTTTCAAAAAACACATCCAAGGATGCATGGATCGCACTCACCAACTTGAAAAAAGACAGAAAAGAGCCTCAGTTTCAACATTTTATTTTGAAAAAAAAAAGAAAAAAAAACAGCCAAAGTTTCGGCCTTAAAAAAAAAAGGCAGATGACACACATCAGTAAGTCACAGACAGGTCAGGAGAACAAAATGGCTGAACACCTTTGAAAGGTGATTTTTTTTTGAGGAAAGATCAGATCAAATTCAATGTTGAGTAAAAAAACCACAGCACTGTCTGACATCATTTGCTCTACTAAAAAACTGTATTAAGCTTTTATATATTATTGATAAGTAAAGTGGTATAATGTATTAATCATGTGAAGATTATTCATTTGGGTCAGTGTTATGCCACTCATGTACTGAAGGGATTGAAAAGTTTGAAAACACGTTTAGGACTCGAGCGCTTCAGCTTTACTGGAAAAGCTTTACTTTCTGTTCATTTTTATCTTCAGTGGGCACATTTTATGATGAGGAGGCTTTATGACGTGTTTGGATCCTCATGTTAATTTACATTTTATGTACAGACGTGTATGTTTTGTTTTGTGTTGTGTTGCTTTGCATTGTGTGCACAATAAACATCTGTGTGATTTGGCTCTGAAGAACAACACAAACACAATTTTTTTGTTTGGCGAGTGAATCTCAGAAGACTTTGCCAGACAAACTGATAAGTGTTTGTAGCAAAGAGTAATGTCATGGAGAATGAAAATATGCTGGAACGCGCTCCGTCTGTCCTGCTGTCGTCCTGTGTGAAACAAAACAAAACAAAACAAATAGCTCCTTCCTTTTTGTTCGAATGGACTGATACAAGAAACAGCAGCTCTTCTAGGATTTAATGCATTTCCCGAAACCTGTCCTTCGTCTCTGCTGATGAGCAGAGTGTAAAGTTCAGCAGTTTTTCTGGTACCATCAACATGTGAGGGGTCAGACAGCCCATCAGCCTCAGGCTTCAGCAGAGACAACCACATGGATTAGCTGATTAGATTTCATTTTCATTGTGTAAAAAATACGATTATTTTTCTGCATTAATGTTGTATAAAGTCCATTCAGACATTTTCTGCTCAGACAAATGCAAATCCTTTAATAGTTAATAGTTAATAATAGTTTGATGACTTTAACTAAAATTAAGTAAATCACCTCATCACGTTTTGACCATTACAGAGTTTTCTTTTTGAGTTTGTAAGTGACAGTTCCGGGTGTCCACCTAAGAAAACATACAGAATGCTCATTGTATTGCTTTAGGAAACTATACATTTTTACTTAGCTCCATTTTCTAAAATTTACATTACAACAGGAGAAGAAAAGCTTTCATTTTTATCATGTTTGTAACTCTAAAACAGACATCAGTTGAATTAAGCTAACCAACAGCAAAGAGCAAACTTTTACAAGATGAGTTTTTGATGTCAAAAACATTTGGCAACTTAAATAAAAATGTCTGTCATTCTTGATCCTGATCTCTGAGCTGAATACTTCAACATCTTTGTAACTGAGTTATTAGACTTTTAGATTTTTTTCTTTTTTTTAATGTCCACTGACACATTTTTAATATGCTAAATCTGCTTTTGTCCATCCAGGTGAATTTGTGGAGCGGCAGCTGTGCCGTGATGCCATCCTGCCCATGCCAGCCATCTGTGAGGTGCCTTGCCCGAAGGACTGCGCGCTGAGCCCCTGGACCGCGTGGTCTCTGTGCTCCCACACCTGCTCAGGAAAAAACACAGAGGGCAAGCAGACCCGAGCTCGCTCCGTTCTCGCCTACAACGCTGGAGAGGGTAAGAACTCCTCTGTCCTGCATCAGCAGAACACACGATACACTGAAGGACTCAGACAGATACAGACACGTTCTCACGAACCTCCATTCAGTCACTTTTCATCTCACATCAGCAAAGATACGGGTGACTTTAACCACACCCCCAACTCTGCTCCACCTGTCCAC
The DNA here is from genome assembly GCA_029822935.1 of Naso vlamingii. Taxonomy (NCBI): domain Eukaryota; kingdom Metazoa; phylum Chordata; class Actinopteri; order Acanthuriformes; family Acanthuridae; genus Naso; species Naso vlamingii. Next base: position 23,648,521 of record JAPQLA010000008.1, on the reverse strand, counting down.
AAATACATAGTGTCTGCTTTCAGAGTCTTATGTTGGTCCCGGACCACAGGGATGTTATCAGTGCAAGTCTTAGAGGCTACTGATGCACCGAAATGAAAATTTTGGGCCAAAATCCCAATACTGAAATTGAACGCGATTTTCACAGTTTTTCATTTATTTTGCCAATTTTTTCACTGTCGCATTTATTGAAGAATTGTGCTTTTATGCTTTTCAAAGAAAAAAAACATCTTTTACAAAATTACAGTTATCCTTCTGCTTTGGCGCTGTCAATGGCATTTTTTTTGCCTTTTCAAAGACATCAGCCATGAATGGTGTTGTAAATATATTTGAGGAAAATGTTTACTTCATAAGGATTTATAAGTTAAGTAGAAAAGGCATTTTTTAGATGAAGTTGCATGTGAATGCTGAAAGCTGACTGGCTGACACTGAATTGTCAATGCTGAATCTTTGAATGTTTGTTGAAAACTGAAGCCACGCTGATGCTGGTAAAACGCTGAAAAAACGGTGATATCTCAAAACCGGTAAAAGAAGCAAAAACGTGACACAAGTTCAGCAGTTCAAAGTCTTGTGAATGTTTTACAGTTTGAGTGGAGTTTCTAAGTGGAAGCGTGGCTGAACAGCTTAGAATTGAACAACTGTGAATTTTCTGAACTTTGAAGGTTTTGTCCATAAGAAATGAATGGGCCAAAATTCCGAGGAAACTTGAAATATTTTGGAAACTTTAAATGATATCAAAAATCTGAATGGAAGCAGGAATGTCCTGAATTTTCTGAATCTTTACGTGTTTGAATGGTTTGAATATGTTGAATTATGTGGAAAAGTTAGGACGGAAAAAACAGTGGAATAATAATAATAATAAATAAAGAATTTTTTGTGCGCAGGACGCATGCGAAGGCATCAAACATTTAAGTTAATTTTACATATTTAGCAATTAACATAAAACACTGAGTTAAAAGAAGACTGTACATTTCATTTGATATTTGATATGTGAATTACCAGTGCAGAGAATAATTTAGAGGTCAGATGCTCTGAATTAACTGTTTGGTCTTAGGGGACTTCATTACCCATGATGCTCTCCGAGCAGAAGGGAGAGAGAAATTTTTGTTTCCTGTTTACATCAGACTCTGGTAGCTTCGCTGTTGTAAGCCGCCAAGTTGTACTTTGCAGTCACAAGCTATCGTCACGTAAATTGATTCTAAGAAACGTCTCGTGTCGTCATTTTTAAAGAATAAGCAGCGACAGATGGAGCGGCCGTGCTGGGACGAACAGTAGCTGCTAGGGTTAGGCGCCAGCCTCAGCGCAGCGAGCTCTCTGTTAGTATTTTATACATTTTACCGTAATAGTGCGCATCCCTCACTCCACGCTGGTTGCCGTCTTATCCCGTCATCAAAAACGCCCTTGTTCTGTAAAAATTATTTGGCCTTTTAACTTTTTCAGCTGAACACTGACAGTGCTTTTTTTTTTTTTTTTTGCTATTTTTGGATGAACGATTCCAGTTTAGTGGATCCCTGTTAGAAACCTGTGTTTTGCCATGTGTCTCATTAGCTTCCCCTCCTTTTATACCAAAAGTGAAAATTCTAAATAAACTGAATTATTCTGTGTTCCTCTGCAGCGACTGCAAAGGTTGTGGCGTGGGTTACAGTGATGCAGGGTAAGACGAGCAGGAAAACACGTCTAAACTAACGCAGCGTTTACACTCACATTGACAAACTTCATTGTGCAGTTTGTTCCGTTTGCTTTATTTCTGTTCAAGGTCCACCCCTGCTGTCACGGGTCCGTCCAATCTTCGGTACATTTATATTTGATGTTGTTAGATGACAAGTGATTCTGCTGATGTAGTGTGTCGTCTCCATGTCTTTAAAGGAGATGTTCGGCTTTTTGCACATTACGCCTTATAATAAAGATTTTTCCAGTCATGTACAATATTCTACATGATGTTTATGATGAAAGGTGCAGTGAGCTCATTGCTGACATCACTGTGAGCTTCCACAGTGGATTCAAAGGGACTTTTCCAGAGTCCCTCAAGAAACACAATAGATGATTGTTTTCAAAGACGACAAACTCACTGAGTGGTCAGTTGTGTCCGCTGATGTACTGATACAATGTGCTTCACGTCGAGTTTTCTTCTTCTTTTTTTAAAGTCCATTAAGTTGTAATGACCCCTCCGCTGCGGGAAACTGCGAGATGGATTGTTTAGGAAAGTTTGTAGTTTTCTGTTGATCACTAGCGATGTTGTGCAAAAATAACGTTAGCCTAATTTTACACTTAGCTGCTGAGATTAAATGCAACCATAATGTTTCTGTAAGATTTTAAAACATGAAACAAAAAACGGAAGGACGCTTTGCTGCTTTTTCATTTTGATTTTTTGTCATGAGTTGAACGTTACTGAAAGAAAAAAGATTATTTCATTTACTGAGCCACTCAGATGCATCTGTTAAGGTGGAACATTTTCTTACATGTTGTTCAATGCATGAGTGATGCCATGAATTAATCAGTCCATCTTAAATGTCAAAATGACAACTAGAAGAGGTTTTATGAGGATGATTTGTCTCACATCCATATCATACATGTAGGGTAATGAAATGTCTGAACATCAGCAATAATTACTTTGCGTTTGCATTTCTTTCATGTTGACATTCGCTTTAGTAACGACTGGATCTTCAAAAAGTTTATAAACTGCGCATGAATATTTCTGGTTAATGCAGGTGAAATATTTTTTTACCTGGAGAAAAAAGTGGCAGAGTGCCATTACGGTGCACTTCTGCAGAACAACACGTATGCGTCCAGCATTTATTTCACCCACCAAGTAAGGATACGGTGGGCAGCAGAAACACAAGCCAGATCTTGGGGTACCGTTCCGAAGCATACTGTGCCGTACCAAACCAAACTGTGCCGCTCAGTGGAGACGAGGCTTTAGACGGCAACGCGTACCTGGCTGTGAGGTGGCCGGCTGAAAACAGATCCATAAGTGAATGTCAGTGCAAACCAAACTATGCGACAGCTTTTGTAGCGGAACATTAGTGGACGCTGCTGACCACTTGGTGAGATTCTTTGAAAACGTCAGTTATTATGTTTTTTGAAGGATTTTGGAAATGACCCTTTGAATCCATTATGGAAGCTCACAGTGACGTCAGCAACAAGCTCCAGCTGTCAGCACTGCACGGTCTGTCAGAAAAATGATCGAAAAAATCCTTACTGTGAGGCTTAATGTGCAAAAAACTTCTCTTTATACTAGAGGGCAATAGAAATGTGTCTTCCTTGGTTTTATCCCGATCTGCTTGCTCAGCGAATCCTTGTGCTTTTGGAATAGAAGAAAAGCTCTCATACATGAGTAGTAGCATTGAGTGTTTCTTAGCATGAAGTGCCTCAAACCCCACGGTGAGTAGTAGCAGGAATGATAGTGATTTGAGCGCCTCTGGGTTAAAGCCCAACCCCCCCCAGCTGTCGATCATACTCAGATATTCTCAGCAAACGTCGTTATGAGAAAAACCTGGAGGCTGCACAGATGGTTCGTGTCTGGCTCGGCACCAGATCACAGTTTTATCTTTTATGTTCCTGCTATCATTTTAACAGCTTTTGATGGCTCTGCCTTGTGGAACACATTGTGTGACACGTTGTCTGTGGACAAGAATGCAGGCTTGATGCAGGAAAGAGGCACCTCAGAGCTGAAGGAATCCTTTGTGAATGGGAACCTCTGCTCCCTCGAGCACCTGGTCTTCAGGACGCTTCAGCTTTCCTGGCATTTAGAATCACTCACTTCATGAGGCGGACACTCAGGAGATTAGTTATTCCTGTCATAACGAAATGATTATTTCATAATCTCGAGATAACAGAATGAAAAAAATAGCAGCTCATGGCTTCTGTACAAATGTTAACATGTCACAATTCACCATTATTGTTTGTTTGTTTGTTTTTTTTGCTTGAATGTTAAGTTAACAAGAATTACAATCTAGTATATACGTGTATTAAACAAGGCAGCATGTGCTGGTGTTTCTATAAGATAATAATTTAGATTGTGGAGGGATTAGCACCTGATAAATTGGTGTTGAGTAAATAATCTCATGTAATAATCACAGTAAGTAACGTGTGGAGTCGATGAAGATACAGATTGGATTCTTATTGAGCTGCAGAAATGGAAATCTGCTGCCATTTGGAGCAATACCCTTTTTTAAACATATATTTTGAGTTTAATTTGTGGCAATTAAATATTTATCAATGAACTCTTCAGTTACCCCGTGCAGTAATGATGGTGTGTTCTTCTATGCACTAATGAAGAGCAGGCCTGATAAATGACTGCCCTGATGAAATCCAGTATCTCTCATAAATGACCCTGTGAAGGACGTTTCCCCAGTTCAGTTACACAGAGGTCGGCCATTTCTTCTGTCTGAAGCTCGTTCTCATGTTCAGACGCTCCATCTCTGACTTAAAGATGCTGTTCAGAGCCTTCTGAGGTGCTAATGGCTGACCTTCTCCTCGGGGTCCTCGGTTCCTGAGATGATGGCTGCTGCTAATGACGAGTTTGTGCTGAGGAGGGTCTCTTGGTGTGCACATCCCACCTGAGTCCACTTCCACACTCAGACCCTCTGCCTCCTGGGTCATCACAGCTCTGTCAATCCTGGGGACCAGTCGCCTGTACCGACAGTTTTCACCTTGATGCAGTGTCGCTTTTACTGCATTAATTTGTTCTTAAACTTGAAAGAATTCCAACCTAATAAATGTTCAGTGTGTTTCAAATGGATGAATGAAAACTACACCTTCCTTTAAATTCATCCATTTATCTTCTGTTCACTTCCCCACAGGCATTATTTCTTGGATTAGACGTTGAAGAAGGATTTTCTAAAGCTAGTTCTCTCTTCTTTGACTTGCCAAGCGTTTTCTTTTTCATCTTTCCGCTCATTTTTGTCCTCAGCGAAGTCCAACTCCACTGCAGGTGTTTCATATCGATCATTTTATTGTGCCACTGTGCAGTTGTTGTTTATGAGGTGTATATCCAAATTGTGTGTTTTGTTTCTGTATATTCAACACAATGCAACACAATGCCTGCATACAATTACCAATAATTAACAATAATACTTATTATTAATGTAGTGCAATTCTTGCATTGAATGCAGCTTGTCCTGCTTTACAGAGACAAGATTTGAAAAACAACAAAAACAATGAATAAAAATGAAATGAGTGAATACCACAGATATACTAAGACTTTCAGATAAGAGAACTCTGAATATGGCTAAAACCAGTGTAGCCTTGTCAGAATTTAAAATCTAAAAGCAGGATCAGTGAAGCGAGGCACACTACAAATGAGTAAATGGATAGACAGACTTTATTTCTATGCATAGCTAAACAAATATGTTTAAGAGTTGTTGAAACTCTGTGTCTCTGTGCAAGTTTACCAAAGTTTGGTCGCATACAAAAACTGCTTTCTCAAATTTCCTGTGATGTGTGACAGAAACAACTAGAAGACTGACACAAGACAATCTGAGAGTGTGAGAAACTGCACTGAATGACAGACACTCTGCAGTGTGAAGTGATTCCCAGCTTCATTCACGAGAGGCCAAACTTGCAAATCAGCCTCCTTAAAATCCAGCACAGCCTGTCTCAGACCCCTGTTCTAACTGTGTTGGCATGCACTGATGCACTGCTTACACATCCTGCAGAATGGGATTTTATTTTTTTTTCCTTACTCGACTTTGCCTTCTTTTTAAAAAAAATTGTCCAAAGACAAACTTTTGTTTCTAACCTTGCTTATAAGTGAAAAAGCAGTCATTGCATACAAATTTGCAGCCGCCTCAACCAAATAAAGTTTTGTCCTGTTAGGACGGAGACCTGCCGTTTTTCATTTTAGCACAGTTTTCTAGATTTCTCCTACAGTAGCCTTAGCAGCACTTCCTCTCACCTTTAGAGATCATAGCTACACAGAAACATTGTCAGTAGTCAGTGGTGCTAAGTTCTGATTTTCTTTGGGTCTCTCTTTGCACAATACTGCTCTGCCCCTAAAGGTCTTTTGCAAATTGAAAAAAAAAAAAAAAAAAAACAACTACTGGAAGCTATTTCATCTTACTGGCAGTTGCTGTAAGCACAAGTTAAATAGATACACAAATTTTCTTTCTTTTCTTTTTTTTTCTTTTTATCTGCCTCCCTCCTGAGTTCCAGACAAGAAGATAGATCCCATTCTTTGGACTGTGCGTGCAGTAACAAGGAAGAGAAGGACAGAGCTCACCCACCGCTAATTAGCTTAGCTCAAACACTGGTAGTCAATGGGAAGTGCTAGCCTGCCTCCACCTAAAGTCATCTGATAAACTTTCCAACAACTCTAAACGGTCCTGTGAGCTTGTTGTGACTTGTTTATTTACCATATTGTTATTTTTAGACTCAGATGAGCACTTTATGTATTTCTTCTTCATCTGCTGTTTACTGGCGTGCATGCACTCTGCAGTTTACTTTTGTCACATATTTGATTCTAAAATTGCGTAAATTTCTAATCTGATTGTAAAAATAACATAACGTGGTAAATAAACAAGTCACAACAAGCACACAGGACTGTTCAGAGTTGTTGGAAAGTTTATCTGATGACTTTAGGTGGAGGCAGGCTAGCACTTCCCATTGACTACCAGTGTTTGAGCTAATTAGCGGTAGGCGAGCTCTGCCCGTCTCTTCCTTGTTGCTGCACACACAGTCCAAAGAATGAGATCTGTCTTCTTGTCTGAAACTCTGGAGGGAGGCAAATAGCAAAAAAAAAAAAAAAAAAGTTGGCGTATTCCTTTGAATGCTGGTATTCTGCTGCTTAACCACTGCAGCAGCAACCTGAGCCTCCTGTACTGTTTAAAGTAATTTTCTTGGCTGATTCTGGCTCATTAGAGATTCAAGGATCTGCCCTGCTCACATTGCTGAAACATTTACTGGATTGTGTGAAATCCTTTCTCAGGTGGAACCCAGTGTCCCAACATCAGTGCCCTGCAGGAGGTGAGGAGCTGCAACGACCATCCCTGCACGGTGTACCACTGGCAGACGGGCTCCTGGGGGCAGTGCATAGAGGACTCCTCCATCCCATCCACCAACACGTCTGTGGGGAGAACACGCGGCGACGATGCCTCCTGTTCAGTGGGAATGCAAAGCCGCAAGGTCATCTGTGTCCGGGTCAATGTGGGCCAAGTTCCTCCGAAGAAGTAAGACTCCTTACTTAAATATGTACATGGATTTCAGATTATGATTAACAGATGAAAATGAGTGTTACATACACAGGAGACAGGACCCAGGCTTGACATAGGCACCATATGTGGGGAGTATTTAGCAGTGGTGTGTGTCACAATCTCAGTGGCTGTGCCGTTTCCTCTCCTGGTTAGTCTGTTGTTGCTGGAGAGGTTACAGCTGATGAGCTGCTGTCCAACTGTTTTAAGTATCAGACTATATTTCCCCCCTAAAGGCACCTTCTGGGAATGTGAATTATCTATTTATTTATTCAAGAGAACGGCAGCATTATTCTGGCAGCGGCCCCCATGCTGCGTATGGAAACTAATCTGGCTTTTTATTCCTGCGCTGACTCCTAAAGCGACTGTGACATGCTGAGCAGCGAGCCTGCTGCCTTGGGACAAACTTTCACATCAGCTGAGAGACGGGCAGCTGCTTTCAGCAGAGCTCCAGCTGTGGCCAGAATGTGAGAATGGTGAACACAAAGTGGCATGACGGCATTCAAATGCTGGAGCTCAGTGGCAAACAAAATAGATGTTTTTGTATTTTAATTAGATGCATGTGTTCAAATATGGTAAAAATTGAATTGAGTTGTAAAATATTTTTTGTTCGAAAATAAGCACATATATCATGTTTTTGTTGTAGAGCCTCCTTTCTTCTTCAAAATGTTCACTGGACCTTTTAAACGTCTACCAAACTAAAGAACAAAAAGCGCCGTCTGCTGTTGCCCTTAAAAACAAAATGCGTAATATTTAAAGAAAAGCTCAGGACAGGCTGCGCTGTGATCGTATCTCAGCTGAGGAGCATTTTTACCTCATGGGATGTAAGCTATAGGTTTAAACTACTTTGTCTACCAAAATGTAGAACGAGGTCCACCTGTGAAAGATTATTGTATATTAACATTGTAGCTCACAGGTTTAATCTTTACACCAGCCTGTTAGCTTAACCTTAGCGTAGCCTACCAATTACTAATAGAGCGCCTAAGTCTCCCTCCGGTCCGTGTAACCTTATTTTGGAAAAATTTTGAGCTGTAGTCAGTATGACAAATTATTTTTCAGTCCCCTTTAAATTGTTCCCTAATTCTTAAATATGATGTTTTTTGTTTAAAAAGATATTTTACAGATCAATAAAGTGTCAGTTTGTGGTGAAGTTAGTTGAGTACCACTTAGTTTATGTGAGAACGC
>JAPQLA010000008.1:23624958-23640052 GCA_029822935.1 Naso vlamingii | reverse complement strand
TTTCTAAATACAGATTTTCAAAGTCTGATACTTCAGCAGTTGTTTAATAAACTGAAACTTTCTTGACTTGAAAAATTATTTTTTTAAACTGACAAACATCATATTTGAGATTGGCAGAACAATTTAAACAAGATCAAAAAATGATTTGTCTCTTTCTGTTGACTACAGTTTATGTTTGTACTAAAATAAACTCCCATGGGGTCCACCAGATGGGGCGGGGCGCAGCCACTCTGTGCAGTCTAACCAATCTCATAAGGCGTGTTATTAATCAATCAAAAATCAAGTTTATCTGTCACATGTAATGATATAAGCTATGATGGCTTGTCTTCAGTACAGAGGCTGAAGTTCAGCACTGAACTGAGTGACTGCTGAGATCCAAGAACTGGAAAGTCTTGGTAACACTTTCTATGAAGCCTGTCTCTATATTGCATTATAACACATTATGAACATATATAACACATTGTAATGCATTATATGTGGCTATGGTTAGAGTTAACCCTAACCATGCTCATAACTATGATTATACAGCACTGTGGACACATTCTAACACATTGTAAGTGTGTTCCTAATGCTTTACAGATGGATGCTTTGAGTAAATTATTACAAAAGTCTCATTTCTCTCAGAGATTTACTCTACTGATCCACTTCTTCATAGTTAGACCGCCACAGAGGTCAGAGTTGATTTTCAACGTTTCCATTTTGAAGCAGCTGTTACAGCTGTGACGTATATCTGTAGTTGTAAATGTCTTCCTGTAAAAGTTGGATGCAGAGTTTTATACAATTCTTTAAAAGGAATTTCATAACTTTGCCATTTAAGGGTGCTCTCACACTTGGCCCTGTTGTCCCGTCCCGTATCGAAGCATGATTGTGGCCCCTCTCCTCTCCCCCGCTGGCCTGCTCTCACATCGCTCCGGTCTGACCACGCCTGAGCACGCCGGAACTACCTGATCTTTGGAGTGTGACTTGTGTTTTCAAATACTGAGCCGTCATTTTTTTCATCTTGTAATGGCATTGTTTTATTGTTCTCTGGTATCTGCGATCTAAAAGACAGTCTGGGATTTTTCCTCTGCTCTTTATCCAGACTTTGTTTGCTGTTGTCTTCCTAAATTTAAGATGAACCCCCCACAAACAGTCACAGCGATGTCGGCGCTCTGTGCCTGTTCTTGTTCATGTGCATCTGCACCGTGCTGAAGAAGCCCGCCTCTTCCAGCCGTGCCAGGGATGAAAAAGCGTGCCGTGCTCAGGCACGATACGGAGCGTTCACACCAGTCGAACAAACTGGACTTTGGGGTTCAAACGTGCTTAAGCGTGGTATGGACTGCGTAGTGTGAGTGCGCCCTTAAATGATTGTTATACCACAGCTAAAAACTAATCTGAGGGTTTGATTTTTATTTATTTATTTATTTAAAATATTTTGGGGGCTTTTTTTGTGCCTTTATTTGATAGGACAGCTAGAGAGTTGAACAGAAAATGAGAGTGAGAGAGAGGGACTGACATGCAGCAAAAGGCCGCAGGGTGGAATCGAACCCACAGCCGCTGCAGTGAAGACTGAGGTCAAAAGAAAAATCTGCTTGATTGGTTTCAGGCAATAATCGTGGTTAAGGCTAAAAACAGCTGTTCCATCGAGGTAAGGCAGGGTCAGTTTGTTATGGTGGGAAACAGGAAATGCTTTTTTTTGCTTTCTATCACTTTTCATCCTTCTTCCTGTATTTCCTCATTTTCTTCTCTCTGTTCCTCAATAATGACAAACCTTCTTTCTTTCAGCCATTCTTAAACTGATTAAAAAAAAATCCAAAACAAAAAACTAACAAGCAAGATACAAGTTCATCTTTGTTTTGGACCAGCATGGCCACTGAAACTGTGCTGACTGTGTGCTGCATTCAGGTACCGTGCAGACAAATGACGACATCCTGACTGAGGCTGTCAGTCAGGACAGTCTGCATTTTAAATCGTTCTCTCTGTTTGACTTTCAGTCTAATGAGCCCTATCAGGTTTTCAAGGGCGCTCTGTGTGTCTGATCATGTCAGCGATGTGCTTGCAGGTGTCCGGAGAGTCTGCGCCCGGACACGGTCAGGCCCTGCTTGCTGCCATGTAAGAGAGATTGTATCGTCACCCCGTACAGCGACTGGAGCCCCTGCCCCTCCACCTGCCAAGCAGGTAGCTTCAGCTCTTTGTTTCAGTTCTCACAGGCCAAGTATGGAAGTCTCAAGGGAGGGATGTAAAGAAGCTTTTGTGTGTGACTGTTTCTTCACTGATACAGCTTCCCAAATATGTTTACCTTTCTTTAGTACAAGCAGACAGAGAAAAATCATCATGAATATGAGAATACTGAAAATTCTTTTTGGGTTGTTATGTGTTTTTTTAATTGCATTTCAATGGGAGGCAGCTCTGTCTCAAATTAAAATATCAGTTTCCTGCAGATAATTATTTAGTTGAATTGGTAGCCTTTTTTATTTTTACTCCCTCCTGAAATATCTCCAAATTATTATTTTATGAACACTTACAATTCTTCTGATGTTGGTGGAGAGCCGCTGCCAATTCAGCGGGGGCAGGCCGCCTCCACAATAAACAGCTGCTGGAAATCCTGACAGTGTCGGCTAATTTGGAATGAATTTGTAAGATCGCTCCAAACGAGCCTCAGTGTTCGACGTGTGTGGCTGTCGTTCCCTCGGCACAGAATCTCCCCAGAGGCATCTGCTGAACAAATCTTGAATCATTTTATTCTTGTATCTATACACAGTATCCGTGTGTCTTTATTTTGCTCATTAGCTCTGATTGGACGGTGGATCCTCTTTTAAAAAGTGCTGCTGGTGTTTTTACAAACAAAGACTGATGCGGTGCGAGGTCTTTCCTTCAGTATGATGTGTCGAGGCTGCATGACGCCGCTGTAAATAATCGCTGTCCTTCATAAACAATCCTCCAGTGTGAGTCATCAGAGCTTTGAATCTGTAGAAACTGAAATCTGATAGCCTGTCCTGATGTAGATGTGGACTTCCTGTACGGTCAATAACCTCTAAAACCAGCGGAGTCATATTAGATACCACAGAGCCGCTGATGGAGACGTTATTCAATATTCCTCTTGATTGTGTTAGAGTCATTTAGAGCGGTCACTATCAGCAGAGTGTGAGCAAATAGATACATTACAAAAAAAATTAAAATTAAAATTAAAATAATAAAAAAAAATAATAATAATAATACTAATAATAAAAGCCAGCTGAGCCATGTAACATTCAGTCTACTCTGAGAGATTCAGACAAAAGCACACAGAAGGTTTCTTTTTGTCAAGACCTTTTCAAATGTGGGAACTGCTGCAAAGTTTTACTCAGCTGATTTTTACGTATTTTACATTCACACTAAGTGTCCAATATGTTAGGTAGACTCAGATTTTCACTACTTGGGTATCATGCCTCATGAATTCACGATAATGATATTATCCTGATTTTTAAATTACTGTTTTTGTGACATATTAACATGCATGGTTAAGTTTCATTTTCGAAACGGTGAGTCGCTGTCAAAGTTACATAGTGTTGCTTTAAAGAAAATTTTAAAAAATAATGTTACTAGTCAAAGTGCTCCTTAACTTGTTGTTATTCTTCTTTCTCTTCTTTCAATAAATGAATCACGCTAAGAATATGAGTCTGGCACCGTAACAGCACAAAAGCAAAAAGAAAGAACAATCCACTTAATAATTTCTGCCATCTAAGGTGGGTGACAGCCAGTGCTAAGGTGCATAAACTGCCACCTGCTGTAACAAAGTGAGACCGAAAAGGAACAGAAACGGCTGGAGAGGCCTTGTACAGAGAGGAGAAGAGATCACGTGTTTTTGATACAGACATGTTTTGTTCAGCATGATCATCTTCACAGATGAACACTGCGTTTGACGTTTTTGAAGCCTAAATTAAATCACCAGAAGCAAAAAGCTATTGTTAGACCATAAACCAACTATATCGTGGTCACGTGACTTAAACGTCACCATTCTGAAGCGTTCAGCTTCTGATTTAATTCAGCGCGCTGACTTTTCTACTGAGCGCTCTCCTCTCAGTGTGACCTGATCTAGCTGTGTGATCATGGCTGTGTCCATCGCTCGTCTCACATCCTTTTTCAAAGATATTAAAGATTTTATTCCTTTTTCATATAATGATGTCTAATGTCCCCGACAAACACTTTCGTCTCATGTAGTCACTTAATAGCAACTAAGTTTTATGTGCAAAACTTGAGAGTTCAAAAATGGAGCGACGCCTGTGAGCTAGTTCAAGCCGACAACTCGAGCTGCACTGATTCATATTTGTCATGCGTCATTCTCACAATCACCATTTACATGCATCCTCCCTGTTTTGTGGTCTATTTAAGCTGCAAGATTTTCAGCATCTCCCTCTGCTCGGACTCTGATTGAGACTTGTACCAGTGCTGCGCTCAAACTTTCAATCCCTCTGCCACCCCAGCATCCACCTGCAAGCTCCAACTGGGGGTTTGAGATTCAGGTCATCACTCCTCAATTTCTGCAGATAAATGAAATTTGTGAGGAGTGATGAGGTCAGAGCTTAGACGCCAAACTCAAGCTATGTTCTGCTGCAAACAACATTTCAAACCAATACAAACATGAGTTGTCTGACTGAACTGGTTTCTACTGGTGTAATTTATGCTGCAGAACAAAACTCTAAATAACTTTAGCCTGTGTGAGCCACAGACCTTATTTCAGATGTGTAACCATAAACCTGTTCAAAAAACACACAGACTTTGAGACGAGGGAACGGGAAGAGCAAAAATGCTAAATGACTTCCACTCTGTTATTTACATGATATTACATATGTGTGTTTTTAGCACAAAATTGTCTTCAGCCCTAGTTATTGTCAACACCCCTACTATGTTTTATGAATGTGTGTTTTCTTTTGTCCTTTGTTAGGTGGTAACACCAAAAAGAAACAGTACAGGAAACGAATCGTCATTCAGTCACCCGCCAATGGAGGACAAGACTGTCCTGAAGTGCTGACACAGGAGAGAGAGTGCGACTCTCCATCTGTCTGTCAAGGATACAGGTACACAACCAGCCATGTTCATCATGAACGCCTGCACAAACTACGGACAGACAGAATCCTGGTTCTGATTACAGGCTGAAGTCAATGCAAAGACTAATACCTTGAAAATGTGCAGGTTCAGCTAAATGAACTCTAGATGTTGAGGTAGGCAGTTTATCTTTGGTGTCATTGCGTTAAAATCCCATAATAACCTTTCTGCATTTTGTGATTCAGCTGGTCTAAAAGAACTCTAGACTTCTGCTCCTCTCCTTGGCTCTGGATTCAGACTGTGAGGGGACTTTTCGGCCAATCACTGTCATTTCAGAGAGCATGCATTAATATTGGCTGCTGTTTGCAATAGTGTCACCGTCGGACCAGTTTACTCCAATGCAACTTTCCCTGCAACTGTTTGGTCTCAGTTCAACCTGGACTTAACAGAGAGAGAGACAACAAACGAAATAAAGCGCGAGTAAGAGCAAAAACAGGGAGGGGAGGGGGCAGCCGAGTTGCTTCCTTAAGAGTCTCATGTTACAGCTAGCTTGACTTCCAAATGTTGCCAGCCGCAGCTTTAATCCCTAACAGTGAGATATTTCACATTGTTTCCGCTGCTTACATCATCTCTAGAGGATTGATCAGTGATTCTGGTTTTCTTTTTACCTGAAGTAATTCATGCACTTTTGTCATATTTCTTGCGTAAATTCATTTAGGAATCCAATCAAACAGGTGCCAGTCTCAATCTGGGAGGTCCTGAAGCAGTTTCCTGTCTGCTCCAGCACAAATGAAGCCCGGGGTCCGGGGGTTCAAAGTAGCAACCGTTCACTTCCTTCAGCAACAAACTTAACAGACTGATGATTCTTTTAACAGTTTATTAGATTATTGAACAGGGACCATGTACAACATAAGTGTTGGACCAGAGTTAGCTCTGAAGCTAATTTACATCTGCAGTTGCTGGGCAGGAAAGATAAAGTACAATACAATGCAAATACTTTAAAAAAGAAAAAGAAAAAAGGGAAAAAAAACAGCAGCAGCAAAATTCACCAACAGGTCATCACATATAAGGAAAACACCACATGAAGCACACAATACATAGTCTACTCTATATTAAAGTTTAAATCAGTGATCACATGACTGATTTGTCTTGAGCCATGCTTTAAGTGTTGTTTTAATAATACTGAAGTTTGTGTTGTCTCTGATATGAGTGGGAATTGTATTCCACTTATCTGCTGCCCTGACAGAAAATGCTGATTGTCCAAAAGCCATTTTCTTGAAACAGCCGAGCAATCACCTCTTTTTGATGCCGTGGTCTCCCCAGCATTGTCCCCGCAGAATAACACACATTGTTTCCTTCGCCAAGACCGTCTTGTTTTCGGTGCCGTCTGTCTGTTTGTCTGTTTGTTTGTCTGTTAGTGAGCAGGATTATGGAAAAACTACAGGGCCAGTTCCCATGAAACTTGGAGGAAGGCTGTAGACTGGGCCGAGGATGAACCCATTAAATTTGGGGGGGAATCAGATGTGTCATTGCACCACAGTGGGCTTTACAGCTGTGTTTCTGACCTTAAATGGCCAAAACTCAGTGGCCATTACTCTGATTAATGCCAGACTCTGCTTCTTGGTGAAGGGATGCACTCTCTGAGTGCATTTCTAGTGTAAGTGGTGGTGGCACAAGATCCCGAGTTAATTCATACATTCATCTGATAGCCTATGTCTAAAGCAAATAAAATTAGCTCTGACACATCTGGAGACCTGTTTGATGTGTTTCTTGAAGTTTAAGTTAGAGTCAGTTATTAGACTCAGATATTTGAAATGGTCAACAACATTCCTCACCTCCCCTTTAACTAAAATGTCAGGTTGTTGTGTATTATTCTTAATAGAAAAATACATGCCCACAGTTTTGTTCACATGAGGAATAAGACAACAGTGAGTCAACCAGTCTGATACTTTGCTCACTGCTGCAGTGAGTTTGGAAGAAGCTTGCTCTCTTGTTTTAGTGTGGGTGTAGATAACTGTGTCATCTGCGTACATCTGAATGTTGACTTCTGGGTCAAGGGTCAAGGGCAAATCATTAATGTACAAACTAAAAAAAATTGGACCAAGGATCGATCCTTGTGGAATGCCGATCGTGCAATCAGTAAAAGATGAACATGTATTGCTAATTCTTGTGCATTGCTTTCTTGAGTTTAGGTATGACTCTATCCATGTTAAAGCATTAGCAGAAAAATTGAACTTTGACAGTTTGGATAAAAGAATATTATGATTCACCGTATCAAAAGCCTTTAAAGTCGAGAAAAACAGCACCAACAACACCATTTTTTACTTTTTTTTTTTTTAGGTGGAAAACACACAAGTGGCGGCGATGCCAGCTCATTCCGTGGTCAGTTCGTCAGGATAGTCCTGGCGCTCAGGAGACATGCGGGCCGGGGATGCAGGTTCGGGGTGAGGAAAGTCTCACACACACACCCACACACACACACACACACACACACACACACACAGACTACATAAATGGTCCTCAGACAGTTTTCAAATGGCAAAAAAAGGCCCCAAACAGAGAAATCGTGTCATTACGTGTTGTTGAAACAGTGATGAGGGGAATTTATCAAATCCAAGTTTTTATCAACAATCATTTTTTGTTTTTAATGCTTTTCCTAAATATTTTTCCCCTTACAATCCACACCATTCCTGCTGTGTCTCCGTGCCTCACTAGTGAGATACACCCAACAGTTTGAGAACCACTGTGTTAGATCGCACCACCCAAAGCCCCACACACCCCGGGGATCAGCTCTTGTCTGCTAATAAGTCATGGGCTGGATGTGTGCATATAACACTGTGGGTTTTTTTGGTTTGTTTATTTGTTTGGCATTTGGCTGTACAGTGAAAGGCACAGAGGTGTCTCTTTGACTCATAGACTTTCGTTTTCTGTGAAAAACCCTTTTGGGTGCATTAGAAGAAGGTAATTATCGGTCATTGATAGCAGCTGAATTTTTTGCCAATAACGCTGCGTGTACAATAAATCTTTCTTTAGTTCAACACCTCTGCATTCAAACTGCATTAACTGAAGCCTCATTTCCACTGAGTAGTGCAGTTTGGTTTGGTACGGTACTCTTCTGAACAGTACACCTACATCTGGCTTGCATTTCCGCTGCCGACCACATCCTTACTTGATGGGCTGGGTATGTGCTGGATGAATACGTGTTGTGTTGCACACCGTAATGATGCTCTTCTACTTTTTTCTCCAGGTAAAAAAAAGAATTTGTGCACATTTTATTAAGTGTCTGAAGATCCAATCGTTACTAAAGCTTATGTCATCATATAAGAAAGGCAAAAAGAATTATGGCTGATGTTCAGACATTTCATTACTATACGTGTATGATACCTATGTGTGACAAATAAATCCTTTTAAATCCTTAAGCTGTCGCATGGACATTTAAGGTGGACTGATTAATTCATGGCGTAACTCATTTATTGAACATGTAAGAAAACATTCCACCTTAAAAGATGTGAAAGTGAAATCTTTCATTAACATTAACCCTAGGACTCCACTGGTTGCATATGTGCCCCAGAATGGTTCCACTGCGTTTTTGCTTCATGCTCCATCGTCCATCAGCGTCCACCGGCTGCGTTTCAGAGCGAGTTACAACGATGTTGGATAAACGGGGAAAAGCAAAGGAATAAAAAATAGACGATAAAGTTTACAGGCCTCCAAAAGGGCACAAAGAGAAGATGAAAAAATGGAATGGATTCTGATGACGACACAGCTCTCCAACAGTCAAATATGTTTTGTTTTATTCCTGTCTTTTTACTGATAAGCTTGAAATCATACAAACATTCAAGGCAAACTGTGGCTATGCAATTGAGGGGATAAACAGCAAAATAAATATATTTAACAAAAAGTTAGCCTCTTTCTTGAAAACAAGAAAATGAATTTAAAGGTGGAGTCAGTAGGATTTTACTCAAAATTAAAATATAGACACATACAAAAGTAGTGCTGCTCAATCATCACTTCTGAGCATCTTTATGTGTGTGGTGGTGACTTTGTATGGAGACACACCGCTCTCGGCCTGTATTTGGATGTTTTGGCTGACTCGGGACGAGACTGGGTGGGGAGGGGATGCGTTTCCTCCAGCCAATGACAGCGCGCAGGTGAGGTTGAGAGCACTGCAGAACACAGCAACTGGAAGCTGTCCAGACCGGAGAAAGTTACAAACATGGACGTAGTGCAAAGAAAAGGAAATACAGCCCTAGTGAGTAAGCAGATAAAACTTGTTCCAGAGCGAGAGTGAGTCTTGGTTTGGCTTTCAGCCGTTTTGGAGCACTGAAGGAGAGGCTGGGAGGAGCGATGCAGAGTTGGGCTGCTTTGTGATGGACAGGTAGGTGCTAAACACTGGCGGTTAGCTTGTTAGCTTGCTAAATTATCGACTTCTCCACCAAACAAATGTAATATTCAAATGTAGCTTACTGTGTAACGTTAGGTGAGCGGTATAGCAGTACATGTAGTACATGCTAAGTTACGATACCTCAGGTGTGTTGAGCTGAGAGGAGGGGCCAGTCTGAATGTTGTGTTTACAAATGGCAACGAATGAATGTTACTGACTCCACCTTTAACTTTAGCAAATTTACACTTACAAATATAGAACTTTGCAAGAAGTATAATAAGACTGATTAGAAAATACTCTTTTGCAGCAGATAGGCCTGTCTGTTTGTAAGAACCCACAAAGCACATTTTCCAAGAGAAGCTGAAAGTTACAGATGATATTATCCAGAAATCTTGCCACATTTTACAGGTATGTATATACTTCCAGAATAGGTGTGTCACAGTCTCAGTGTGGGAGTGACAAAAAAAAAAAATAATAATAATAAAAAAAAAAAATAATAATAATAATTTAAGTCTATATCATAGGCTATTTAAATTTAACAAAGAATCATCTGACAGTCAAATACATATAGTCAAATAACAAATATTGAGGCAGAAAAAAAGAAGGCCTGTTTAATAAATTAGTTTTGTGGAAGTCTGCATTATCTACTAGTATATTTAATTCTTTTATTTATTTCTTTTCTACTGTGTTATAAAACACAGTGCTGATTATAGTGGCTACTTGACATGAGCAGGAAAATCTCAGTGTGCTGTCCATTTAAGATGCCTCACTGATTGGAGCACTAAAGCCTTTGTGTCCTGAGTGAGCATTCGGGTCGACAGTTGACTTGTTATCAGTGGACACACTCAGACTCCTATTAAAGTGTCAGAGACGGGGTCCATTATCTGATTCCAATGATGAGCGTCCTGCTTCTCCATCTTGGGAGCCTCTTGTCATCATGTACCATTACCTGTAATAGTACACTCTGAGCTGGAAAGACACAATTCAATACAAGCCTCTTACCATTCACCCACTCACTCAATACAACTCTCAGAGTGTGTGTGTGTGTGTGTGTGTTTGTTTTAAAGTGTTGTGGGTATGAGAGGATGAGCCATGCTTCCTGCATGTCATATGTGGCAAATATAATTTGAGTGAAAAATGCACATTCTTTGAATTTGGGCACATGGAAATGCTTGTCATGGACAAACTATCTCATTTGTTTGCAGCCAAAAAGGACAATCAACTATTAACTGGTAGTGACTACAGATTTATTTATTTTTTTATTGTAAAGTTTAGGCACCGGCGAGATTTGAAGATTTGATTACAGTTTGAGAGCGATCATGGTCTGATGGACCACAGAAAATGTCAGTAGTGACTTGACACGTAACATTGGTTTTAACTAAAATCACAATACTTCTCTAACTTTAACCAAAGTTCATATCTTGCCTAAACCCAGCAACAGACGGAAGTCTGGAAGACAACACAACAACATTTTTTATTATTATATCAGTGCTGGGGAATTATTAAATCAAGGTAACATGTAAGTTGGAGTGTTACAACAACACGTGAGGCCCAAGAATCTGCTGTGGACACGTGAATGACTCTCATGTTCTTATTTATCACGACTCAGCAAATGAGAATTCTTCATGCTAATAAAATTCTGTTTGCTCCTTTCTCCTGAAGCTGTTTCATGCCGCAAGCAGGACGGTGGGCAGGCAGACGTCGAAGCTTGTCTTAAGTTTGCCAGCTCCATGCCGCCTCTCACGCAGCCCTGCCAGCTGCCATGCCAGGAAGATTGTCAACTCAGCAGCTGGTCCAAGTTCTCCCCCTGCACTGCTGACTGTGTGGGCGTCAGGATCCGCAAGAGGATGCTTGTCGGTCAGTGACAAACCTTAACTGGCAGCAACTCTTCAGAGAACATCAACTGTTAGATTGGTGCATGTAAAAAACTGATTTTGACTGAATTTTGTGTATGTGGACAAAGCTGAGAATGCTTGAAGCCTTTCTGTTCACTTCTAGATCTAAATTCCTACAGTTCCAGTTCAGTGTGACAGCTGCGGAGAACAGGCCTGGCTGGGATTGATATTAACAAAACTGCAAACTTCAAGTCTCAAGTATCTTTTTTTTTTTTTTTTTTTTTTTTTTTAATTTCAGGGAAGAGCAAAAAGCGGGACCAGTGTAAGAACCACCAGATGTATCCTCTGAGTGAGACGCAGTACTGCCCATGTAACAAATACAACGCCCAGCCTGTGGGCAACTGGTCAGACTGTGTTCTACCTGAAGGAGGCCGCATGGAGGGTCAACTGGGCATGAAGGTCCAAGGTGACATTAAGGAGTGTGGTCAAGGATATCGTTACCAGGCCATGGTCTGCTATGACCAGGACAGCCGCATAGTGGAGACCTCTCGCTGTAACAGCCACGGTGAGACTTTCATGTCTAAAAGATGTGCTGAGCTTGAAGGGATACGCCAGCTCTTTTTTTCTTTTTGTTATTTGCCTCCCTCCTGAGTTCCAGACAAGAAGATAGATCCCATTCATTGGACTGTGCGTGCAGTAACAAGGAAGAGACGGGCAGAGCTCGCCCACCGCTAACTAGCTTAGCTCAAACACTGGTAGTCAATGGGAAGTGCTAGCCTGCCTCCACCTAAAGTCATCAAATAAACTTTCCAACATCTCTAAACGGTCCTGTGTGCTTGTTGTGATTGTTTATTTACCACGTTATGTTATTTTTACACTCAGATTAGCTTGTTATATAATTTTGAAATCAAATACATACCAGAAGTAAACTGCAGGACGCATGGGCACCAGTAAACAGCAGAAGAAGAAAAAGAAGAAATACAAAAAGTATTACAAAAATTGCTAATGTGAGTCTAAAAATAACAACATGGTAAATAAACAACACAGCAAGCACACAGGACTGTTTAGAGTTGTTGAAAAGTTAATGGGATGACTTCAGGTGGAGGCAGGCTAACACTTCCCATTGACTACCAGTGTTTGAGCTAAGCTAATTAGCGGTGGGTGAGCTCTGCCCGTCTCTTCCTTGTTACTGCACGCACAGTCAGAGAATGGGATCTATCTTCTTGTCTGGAACTCAGGAGGGAGACAAAGAACATAAAAATAAGAAAAATTTGCATATCCCTAACTCTTTATTTCTAGTGACAGCTGCAGTAATCACAACTTAATTGAAAAACACCAATTCAAATAAAAACCATTAAGTTTACCACAAATTGTTTCCAAATGATTTAAATCAATGGATAAACTCAAGTCCAACTTTACAATTACAGCATTTGAGCTCAACACATTAAAATAGAGAATTATAATAGTACTAGTATTGTATAATAGAACTATAATAGTTCACAGCTCCTTCAGCGTGAGTGCAATAAGATGGGAGGTCCTTAGAACTATGAAATGATTCCTGCGGCCTGAAAATGCTGATAAATGATTATGATGACCTAAATGTATAACTCATGAAGGATAAATCAATAAATGGAGTTTATCCCTGACGTCCACTCAACATTCATTCTCATGAAGAACTGTACTGAGCAGATATAAGTTACAGTAGGGTGAGAAAACTGCCCTCTCTACTCTAAGCTGCATCACGGTTGGGTGTGGTCATAAGTGTGCCCAGTGATTGTGACATCACACCAGTGATGTCACAGTTACTGACACACCTTGTTTCCTTTCACCATACAACTCACTGAATTCTTTTATCACAATCTTGGTCGAACCTTAACCACATAGTTTTAGCATTCCAATCTTATGTTTCCGAAACCGTAGAAGTGATAGATAAGAAAACTATCACACACCTGTTCTGTGTGTCTCATTTGAGTTGTTTTGACAAACAGTTTATTTTGGTGTAGAGATGGAAATCTGTTGGATGTGACTCAACTTGAAATACGCTGAAATGGGTCACAGCTGCAAACTAGCACTTCTCTTCACAACCTGCTTATTTTTAGTTGTGCTGTAGGCTCTGTGCAGAGGAGAGAGACTCACTGACATAAGTAAAGCAGAAAACACAAGTAATCCTGTCCAAATATTTGGGCTCAATCTACCTTTTAAACGGATTGCATTTGACCCTGCTCAGGTCATTTATCAGTCTCCTTGTGTTAAACCTCCAGTGTAAATTCAACAATCAGTCAGGTCAACCTGGGTGTGTGTTTGCTGCCAGCGGCCCAGATCTTTCAGCAGCTTTGTGGTGAGCTGTATTAGCATTCGGCCGTATGTTCCAGTGAAGGGAGAAAAGGGAATTAAGAATCAAAGTGCTGTCGTATTCTGCATCTTAGCCCTGGGAAAATAGAGCAGATCAAAGCACTCGGGGGAATGAGCGTGTCTGTGTTTGCTCAATGAGAACGCCGTCTGGTTGTGAGTCGAAGCTTTGCTCCCTGAGCGGCGCTGCTTGATGCTAACCGGCTGTAACTGTGAAAAGATACTGGACTCAGAGTCAGTGCTGCTGCTCTTTGCTTTCTCTTTGGAGATTTCTGATTGGCTCTCTAATGCCAGAGAGTATTGTGGGAGTTACACAGTAATTACTTGCTCCTTCCTGTGGATACTTGCTTTGTGATTACAGCTGGATATTAGCGATGCTAGGTTTGGGTGAATGTGGACTTGGTGTCAGTGAGTGGCAGTGAGGATGTTTTCATGTATGAAGAAAGTTTCTGATGGGCAGCAAGGCAGAAGTTTCCCTCACAGTTCTGTTTTTGGTAAGAAAGTCCAACCATCAAATTGATTCTCATCTCCCTTGCCCTTTTTCACAACATTTTAGATCATTGTTTGGTCAATAAATTGTTGAAAACCCATCATTTGATGATTTTATCCTGCAGTTAATGACCTGCAGTTACCTAATAATTCACTTTTCTGGTGACCTTTCTGTTTTGATGTTTCTGGAGTGATTTCTCTTCAGGAAGGTTAACGATTATCTCTTGACAACCTTTCAAGAACAGTTTTAATCCAAGCTGTGTTTACAAAAATATTCACATAGGGCTAACTTGTGCGCAGATCAGATATTTGAACATGTTATCAAAATGATTTAATCCACACATCATCTGTTAGTTATATTAGCTGTTTTTACAGAGACCCCACGTCAGCGCCACATTGAAGGCTCGCCAATAATCCGCCTTCTGTTTATTTAATATCATTTACACAGAAACGAGCAGCGCGTCTCTTAGCCGCGCCTGTCTGTCATTTTACACTGTGAGCTGTTGTCATGGATTCCCAAGGAGCTGTCACCAGTGTGGCATTTAACTGTATCAGCATCAGCTTCCTGTGTTAAGATAAATGCCTGACATGCACACCCCCCCCCAAAAAAAACAGAACATGATTAAACTGTGTAAAAACGGTCAGAAAACTCTGACAGTAGTGAAGTTAAACAGTCATTAAGTCCATCTAAGAAAGAGCTGCTTCTGTAAATTTCCTTCAAGCTTAAAAATGCGACATGCTACACAATTGCATGTAAGGTTATGTGCACAAAAGTCTCCAGGCTACATGTTTACAGAGGGAAATTTTTGCCATGTGCACGTGTAAGTTTTGTGATTTAAAAATATAAGATGGTGAGTTTCACAGATCTGTACCAATCCCTCGCCTCACAGTGACTCGCTACATCAAGTGAATCTTAAGTCCATCAGCTTCCTTTATTTCTTTAAAGGTGCAGTGTGTAGAAATCAGCTTCATCTAACAGTTAGGTTCTAGAATGCAATCAACTGAAAGACGCTTCGCTCCCAGCTCGCTCACC
>JAPQLA010000008.1:23613014-23624858 GCA_029822935.1 Naso vlamingii | reverse complement strand
TTGGGACTCGAACTTTGACGGCTTATAAAATCCAAACCGTTTGAGTTATTACAAAGTTGTTCAGAACTTTTCATCATCAGTGTCTCCTTAGTCATTTATTAGTGTTTGAAGTCAATATGATAAACGCCTTTGAAGGGGATAACGTCCTGTTGGATTTAGGTCAGGGGTGTCAGTGGGTGATTTTTAGGTCTTGATGGGACAAATAATTGAGTTTTGGTTTGATCTCTCTACGACATTCCTACGGGCCATAGTGGCCGTTTTAGTGTTTCTAGGTGGCGGTACAGAACAAATTTTGGCACTTTGGGGGTTCATTTTTACATTTTATGAAACATTTTTACCAGACCTGATGTGTGTGCCAATTTTGGTGAGTTTTTGAGCATGGTTAGGGGATCAAACAATAAACACAGCAATTACAATGGGGTCCTTGCCCTCCAGGCAAGGAGTCCTTGACTTACAGGCTCAGTCCTTATTAAAATGATCCTTAACCAATGAGCAAAGTTTCGTAACAGCTGATCAGTGCGTTACAGGTGCTGCTGTAGACTTCCATTTCAGAATAAGAGCGCCGTTTGAAACATGTTTGAAATTCAGTTACATATGTGTGTGTATGATTGCAACAACTGTGTGTTGCGATGAAAGACCTACAGAAGGTCCTCAATTTCGATTTCATCACTAGATGGCACCATAAACTACACACTGCTTCTTTAAGCATTTTTTAATTAAAGTGTAACTTGCAGAAATCGTAATGGGTGGAGCTTATAGGTCCTTACGGAAAACTTGTTTGAAATGAGAAGATGTGCATATTTACCAAATTTCATGACTCAAGGCCAAACGGCGCATGAGATGTGTCAGTTCAGATTTGCATTTTCAACTGTTTGCAACCAATCAATGTAAGATTCTCCCCATGGCATGCATGGCCCTCTACCATTCTGCAAGAAAAAGGCCACCTTTTCCAAAAAGCCATGCCCTCTACAATTTTCATTAGCTTGCAATGGCTGTGTGGGTTTTTTTTGTTTTTTTTGTTTTGTTTTACTTTTAAAACTTTTGCTGAGATTAGGGTTGCCAACTCCCTGAAATGTAAATAAGGGACGCCTAGTCACCCAGCCCCTTTGCAGGCGGGCTGGGTGAAGAATTTTAGGCTTTTTTGTTGTTGTTGTTGTTGTTGTTGTTGTCCGAGATGATTTTTCATACTTTTTGAGGGCAGACTGTAATAAGTCCTGTCCATACGATAATCATAAGGAGATTCCAAGGCTTCAACCATTTACCAGACATATCTATAATCAGCCCATGTACTAAGACACTCGAACCTGAATTTGATCAGCTTCATGTTGAGTGAGAGGAATACATGGGAAACAAATTATCATTCAACAATTTATTCTGAAAGTGCAAAATAACAAATCTCTTTCTTTGGAATAACAGAACTCTCTTCTCTCTCACTTAAAACAATTTTAAAAACAAGATAAAACAATATAAAATCCATAAAACATATTTTAGTAGTGCAAATCTTTGGCTTTTTTTTTTTAAATTTTGAACTTTTCAGTGCTAACAGAAATGTGCAAACAGAAAGTCAGTGCAAAAACTGTAAACAAAAACACTTTGTGCCTCAAAGTCCATGACGGCTACACTTGTAGTAAAAACACACAAACAAACTGAACTAGTGAGCATCAAAAGCAGCTCAATGGCGAATCAAAAGCCTGTAGAGAGACGGACCAAATTTCAGATACCGTGCCACGTTACCATTAGGATTACTGACAGTCTGCCCGTTCGGTGACTGTCACTGGCGGGCGAGGTTAGCAAGCAACACTGAGTGACAGCACTTTGACCAATGAGCTGAGTGCATTGTCACACTGATGTGTGAGAATGTGCTTAGCTCATTGGTTAAGCAGCAGGAGAGGGGAAGGGCATTAAGATTACCGTAAATTCTCTAATAAATCGCTCTGTCATTCATGGATTCCATAGACACACTACAGCCTATGGTTGATTCTCAGAAATAAGGGACAAAGTGCGTCCCTTATGGGTTCAATACAGGACCCATCTTTTAGTTTCCAAATACAGGACGATTCTGTATTTCAAGGGACAGTTGGCAACCAACCCCCCCCCCCCCCGAATATACTGGTATTGATTATCAGCAAAATGAGTTGGAAAATATCAGCATATCAAAAATTGGCAAAAAATTCAATAATGTAAATCCCTAGGTCCTTGAGACAAATATGTGAGCAAAGTTTCATGACTCTTGGTCAAACAGGGCATAAGTTTGTATTTTTAATTGTTTGCTACAACGGCCCCCTTTGGCCAATTGACCTCAGATTGAGCCATGGCGTCTGGGCATGACCCTCTACCAGTGTGCCAAATTTCACAACTCTTAACCATACAGTTCAATGGCAGAATAAATATGAAATAAATAAGAAAAGATAAAACACACAGTGGGGAGCTTTGCTGCTCGGCCCTCAATGATCACACTTTATTTCAGTGATCAGGGTAAAGAATTGCAAGTGAGTAAGTGTGTTTTCCAAAATGCTGAACTGAACTCGGATTGGTCCACACAGACAAAAGAAAACTAGAGGAAGACGAGGTGTACCCTCACCAAAGTGCCATGATTATCATTACCGTTATTACCATCACAACTGAAGAGTATTAACATTGTTTCTCTCACTGCTTCAGTCACGTGTCAGTGACAGTTCTGGTCTCTGGGTGTCTGTAGAGGATCACGGCTCTGTCCTCAAGCTTTGGCATTATGTGACTGGTTGCAGGCTACATTGAAGAGGCTTGCATCATCCCCTGTCCGTCTGACTGCAAACTGAGCGAGTGGTCCAACTGGTCGCGCTGCAGCAAGTCCTGCGGCAGCGGGGTCAAAGTTCGCTCCAAGTGGCTCAGAGAGAAGCCGTACAACGGTGGGAGACCGTGTCCTAAACTGGACCATGTCAATCAGGTCAGAGACGTCTCACCTTAAACTGTGCCTTTAGTGTGTCAGCAAAACAATGGACTGTGTGAGGTTTACATGATTGTTATGTGTTACAATGAATTTTGAGAATAAGGTCTGTGTGACTTTAAAGTATATTTCTGTTTAATTCCTGAGGACATATAATCTGAAGAGCCTTTTTCTGTTACTTGTTTTCTCTTCCTTGATGGATGAATTCCACTCACAGGCTCAGGTGAGTTCACTGTTTATGTTATTTAACACATTTTTTCAACATTATTTTGAAACTTTTCAACGGAATCTTGTTTTTCTTGCTTTTAGTCATATTCTTACTGGGAAATTTCAGTAAATAATTTTGTAATTTAGATTGAATTTCAAGCTAATAAATCATGCTTTCATTAAATGTTGTTGCTGATCACAGCAGATCAGCTCCAGAGCTGAAGGACAGGAACAAAGTTCAGTTTTCACGACGCTGTGGTGTTTGTGTGTGTCAGGTGTATGAGGTGGTGCCATGCCTGAGTGACTGTGGCCAGTACGTGTGGGTGGCAGAGCCCTGGAGTGTGTGGAAGGTCAGCAACGTGGACCTGAAGGATAACTGTGGCGAAGGTGTTCAGACCAGGAAGGTCAGGTAAGACGACACAAACCATTGCTGTGTTCCAAACCCTTCACTCACTCACTCACTATTCCCTATACAGTGTTTATTATATAGTGAACCGTATGGGGAATGACTGAACAGATTTACCACACTACACTGAAAATTTCTAAACATCATTGCATCAGTAGATGCGTCGGATGTTCATGTGACACAAGCGGGCGGAAACAGAGCACTGAAATGTTTTGGAGGTTGTGTTGGTGTTTCATGTTCATTTTTTTCCAATGTTAAATCCCAGACAAATTGTTGAAATTTTAATGATGTGGAAGTTTGGTTTTGTCAGCTATAGTGTCCTGGTAATAGCTCACGTCTGATTTAATTCACCAAGTCACGAGCTTACACTAGTTTGCTCATGAGCTAACGGCTGACTTAGCTAAATTATATTCTCACAGTTAAAGCTGTGAGAATATAATTCCTCTTAATGTTTTGCTGCTTTCAGTACTGTGTTTGCCTCTCGGCACAGACAGAGACAAAGGTGAACTCACCTCAGGCGTTTAATAAGATGTCTTTTGTTGATTTGCCAACTCCATCAAATGGTAAAAAGACCAACTTCAATTAGCTTAAATGCTCGCTAACATTAGCAAACCCTACTGACTCTCTGGCTACTTCTTCTTCTTCTCTGGAAGTGCATGACCACATTGCATTGTGGTATACGGGAGAAATTGTAGGGTATGTTGTCTGTTCACTGGAAATTGCTGTGCATTATGGGTATTTTGTAGTGAACTAAATAGTAACTCAAATTGATTGCTTAGAATTTGGACTCAACAACAAAATGGCAACTAGGGCTGGGCAATAAATCGAATTTAAATTGAAATTCGAATTAACGTGTTTGGAAGATGTTAAAAATGAAAATTGTGAAAATCATTATTCCCTTTAACTAGGGTAAATACAGTAGCCTACAGTTGTCTCTCAGCTCTGGGCTCTTATTTTTTAGTGAAGTTTGGTGAAAGTTAGGCGGGCACTTCATTTATCCCAAACTGGGGGATTCATCTTTGTTTGATCAAACCTTTATTTAAAAAAGGTTTTGTTTGGTTAAAGCAAGGTTTGCACTTTATTCCCAATAGGGAAATTTATGTTAGTTTGGGGAAAAAAGACATATTTCAAATAATTCCATTGTCTTTTGTAGTTTAAATAAAAATTGATAAAAATCAAAAATCGAATGTGGCATGAAGAAATTAGGGATTTTGTTTTCGGCCAGCCCAGCCCTAATGGCAGTCACAGTACAGTATAAAGTCCACTATTTCTGTGATAAGGGACGGTTTCAAACACAGCTCATGTCTACACCTCTAGACCCAAAACCTGCCCTCTTTTCTGCATTTGTGTTTTCTTTGGCATTTTCAATATTATCAGTCACACAAGTTCCAGTTTCAGTCTGCATTTAGAATTTTGGGTAGAGCATGTCTTTATATACGTAGCATCAAATAGCAACAATGACAGAAGCCTGTTAGAATTTTCATCCTACAACTGTCACTGTGTCACTAAAGTCAGCATTTACATTTATTCACAGGAGGAATAATTAATATAATGTAGTCGATTTATCAAAATAGCATTTACACAGAAAATTTATGGTAATTTTTGGGGTGAGATGGCTGTCATCTCAGGAGATCGAACACTCTGATCACAGCAGCTCTTTGTAGTTTATTTCTGTCTCTGATGTCTCCGTCGCATTTTATCATGCGGCAGCATTCTTTTTCAGGAATCAAAAAGCCTTATTGTCATTGTAAGCTCTTCATTCAAACAAACTAAGATGAACTTTGGTCTCAGTATTTGTCACAGCCAAACTGGTCTCGAAGATTCTCATTTTAAAAAAACAAAACAAAACAGCGTTTCAGTGCCTCAGCAACATTTGTCACTGAAAATAACCCTTTGAGGACATTGAATACAGAACACAGCAAGCTTCAGTCTTCTGTTAAAGTGATGGTGTTTTGTCAGTGAGGGAGGAAGCGGTGAGAGAGTGTTTTACGAAATGTTGCAGCACAGCAGCATTAAATGACAGAACGTTTTTCATTTCATGACTGTTTGCTTTCTTACTGCATGTAAGATCATCATTGATTCATCCATGCAGCTGACATTAATCAAACAAACAGAGAGTTTTCAGGTACGGGGTGTTGTGGAAAAGACTGACCTGTTGACCTCTGTGTCCAGATGTATGCTCAACACTGTCGACGGACCCTCTGAGCAGGTGGAGGACTACCTGTGTGATCCTGAGGAGATGCCTCTGGGCGCCCGCAACAGCCGCCTGCCCTGCCCCGAGGACTGTGTGTTATCGGACTGGGGAGCCTGGAGCCCATGTCCACTTGTAAGAGTCTGTCATTGTGTTATTCATACAATGCAGCAGATGTAAGCAAAATAAGCAGATTGTCTTCAAACTGTCAGCATTGTCTTTAGTTGATGCAGACAGTTCAGAGGAAGGAAACACTTAGACCTCTGCCTCAGCACCACATTGAAAGCTCACCAATGATCCACCCTCTGTTCATTTACATTAAACTGAGCTGCATGTTGGATTCAAAGGAGACGTCACCGCTGTGACGCTTAACAGCATCAGCATCGGCCTCCTATGTTAGGATAAATGCCTGACATGTGCTCCAAACAGTTCAATAAGTGACTGAAGTGCATAAGAACTGTCAAAAAACGCTGACAGTAATAACGTAACACAGTCATTGAATCCGTCTAGCGCAGAACCGCTTCTGCTGATTTCCTTCTAGCCTAATATGTGGGCCCCAAACCAGGGGTGTGCAGGCTATACAAAATTCTCTAGGCTGCATGTTTACAGTGGCCAGTTTTAATCGTGTACATTTAACACGTTTTAGGATTTCAAGGAAAAAAAAGAGAGAGAGAGAGAGATGTTAGAGTTTTTCACACAGGGGTCCACAGATCAGCAGGCTTCTCTTCACCAGACTTTACTCCCTTTCCCTCAGCAGTGCTCTGCCAGCAGGAAATAAAGTAAAACTGTTTGTCAGCTTATTCCTTCATTTCTTTGACACATCTGAGTTCGACTTGAGAGAAAGGTTCATACAAAAATAAAAATCTGATTTTCAGTTATGGATTTTTCCTAAATGTTTATGCTTTCATGTCCCCTACACACGGACACACTCCTGCAAACAGTTTAAGTAGCGTTTACACTGTGTAAAAATGGTAAAAAAAAAAAAAAAGAAATTGTTAAAAATTGTTGGATTCTTTCGGGTTTACGTCCCATCTGTAAAGATAAATGTCCCTGACCCGACCAGCCGGCTTACCCATCTACACAAACTTAATAGTACCTCCAAGAGCAGCTCACCCCCCCCCCCCCACCCATGTCAGTGCTGTTTATACAGAATGGCGAGTCGATTAAAGATGCATTAAATGCGCCGTGAACAGGCTGTGTGAAAGCAGAGTGAGAGGAGGAATGACATGAGTGTCAGAGGACACCGTCTCCTAACATCCAGTTCAGTAGAGAGCTAAAAAGTATTGAAGTATTGAGTGTTACTGGCAAAATAAAACCCTTCCTGTTTGCTCATTTTGTGATTGATGAGATTGAACTGGAAAAAAAACGATTTTAGGGACTTTCTGGAAATTTTTCAGAACTTATATCATCCCAGTCTTAGCAACACATGCATTCTTCAAACAGGTTCTTCAGGAACCTCATGTAAGTTTGGAGCTGTTCAGGTCGATCAAAACTCTATGAAATGCTTTAAACTCCTGATTTGCATGAGCAGGCAGACAGCAGAGACGAAGTCAAAACCTGTAAGTATGGTTGGCAAAATGTTATAAATAGCATTTATTTTCACCAGTGTTCAAGACATTAACAAAGGCTGTTTGCTTGTCATGTGATGGGATGAATACGTCATGATGTTTTCTGTGGTTCCTCAGCCGTGCAGTGGGAACAGCGGTCGGGAGAGGAGTACCTACCTGCTCCGCCAGCCCGGAGAGGGGAAGACGTGTCCTCCTACTAAAGAAACTGAGCCCTGCAAACTGAACAGCAACTGCTTCCACTACTCCTACAACATCACAGGTGAGAACCAGAACATCAAGTGCACGCCCTCACCAGAGGCCGCAGAGTTTACCCTAACACATGAAGTCAAGCTCCTGAGCGTGATTCCATAAAAACATCTTCCTGTTGATGCATGAGCCCGTGTGACTCTGTGAGATGTTGCTGACGAAGCGTCTCCCTGCAGATTGGAGTACCTGTCAGCTCAGCGACAGAGCCGTGTGTGGTATCGGTATTAAAACCCGCATGCTGGATTGTGTGCGCAGCGACAGCAAATCTGTTGATCTGAAGTTCTGCAGAGAGGTGAGTTGTGTCGGATTTACGGTTAAAGCCACTTCTTGAGAAGGATAAAGTCAATTCAACCCTGTTTTGTGTTGCAGCTGGGCCTGGAGAGGAAGTGGCAGATGAATGCTTCCTGTGTTGTCGAATGCCCCGTCAACTGCCAGCTGTCTGATTGGTCACCGTGGTCTGAGTGCACACACACTTGTGGACTTGCAGGTATGTTTGTTTAGGTCTACCTGTTTCCAAGCATTTGATAGTGTTGAGACTGAGGCGTCCCACAGCAAATCACTACACCATCATTCACTGTGACACTATTTCTGCCACACCAGGAACAAACCTAATGCACAACTCTCAAGAGAGTTCAGCGTTTTCAAAATCAGTGTTTTTAGTGAACAGGCAGGTTCAGTCAACAGGCAGCCAGTCAGTCGAGGCAAACAAAGATGAAGGGCAAAACTGAGGCAAAGTTCAAGATCTGAAGTCTAAAGGAACAAGGAAACAGGCCACAACAAGTGAATTTTAATTCTGTCTCCTCTGACGCCGCAGTTAGCCGCACCGGGGCCCCCACGGGTGCGTCACTTCACCCTTCTTGTTCACCCTGTACACTAACGACTGTGTCAGCTCTCAGCCCAACCAATATGTAGGGACATTCTCAGACGATACTGTCATCCTCAGTTTGCTCACCAATAATTCCAACCCATGTAGCCACAGAGTTGCTGTGGACAGGTTTGTGGACTGGTGTGATGTCCATCAACTGTATATTAACACATGTAAAACTGTCGAGATGTTGCTGGACCCCAGGTCAGCTGGAGACGGGAGCCCGGTGGCCATATGTGGTCACGTCATTAAACAGGTCACCTCATTCAGATATTTTGGAGTACATATTGACAATGACCTTAGCTGGCATGCACAGGTAGCAAACGTTTGTGCCAGAATCCATCAGTGCCTCCATTTTCCTCAAAGACTCCGAGTGTTTGGTGTCTGTAAAAATATCACAGAGCAGCAAAGGAGTCCATTCTACGGTACGGTATCTCCAGCTGGTTTGGTAACTTAATAGTCTAATCTAGAAGGCAGGCAAGATCGTGGGAGTGCCCACCCCTCTTACCCCCCAGTATCTTTTTGAGCAGGCTTCCATCAGGCAGGCCAACAGCATCTTATCTGATGCTTCTTATGTACTCGGAATATGTTCCATTGAACTCAGGGAGAAGGTTCAGGGTTCCTCTGTGTAAACATAATCGCTGCAAACACTCAGTCATCCCTCTCTCAGTTAAGCTCATTAATGCACGAATAGTGGAGGATGAACAGAAACACAAGAGGCCCCAAATGCACAGGTAACTGAAGACCTGATCTGGGTACTGACATAGGGACGATCAGAGCAGTATGTTTTTGATACGTGTGTATCTGTGCAATATGTGTATATATTAGAGTAGCACGTATCTGGGATTATATACGTCTGAATGTTGTTTGTATCTAAGTAGTGTGTACTGGGTCTGTGTGTATGTATGAGCAGTGTGTATGTGCTGGTGATTGTGGTGGTGTGTGGTTGCAGATATTCAGGTGAATGTTTGTGTACTGAGTGGAAACGGTGTGCACTGTTGCTTTTTTTATATTTTAATAGTGCGAATGTATGTTCTGAGGATGGCCAATTCACAGTTTTCATGGGCTGATGTTTTGCACATTTATCATGCTTGATGTCTCTATTTATTCACTGTATTGTCCGTGCAACGGTCCCCCCCTCATCCAAGACAAATTTCTCCCAAATGTAGCAGAAAATGCTACGTGCTCAATATTAATAAGACAAGCCTATTAATATTGAAGAGTGATAAAATTTGATTGGCCGAGTTCAAACAGAAAAAGCGCCACCTTCCAGAGTTATCCAGTTAACGTTACCATTAATTCGGGAGGAAATTAATGATGTGGAATATAAGGTTATGAACAAAACAAGGGAACCAGGCAATTATCTCAAGGTATGTAAGTTCTTGAGCGTGATAAGGGATCTGCCAGTTTCTTACTGTCAGAAGAAACGCTCAAACCACTGACTTAGGCTTTTTACAATTTATTTACAGATTAAATAAATTACACTACAACAACTGAAAGTGAATAGGCCTATATGAACCGGTGAAGAAATGAAATGAAATGAAAATGAAATAAATGAAATGAAAGTTTAAGTAGTGAGTAAACTAATAGCTGATGATGAAAAAGGATGAAACTCCATGCCACGAATAAGATGTTTAAAAATTAATATTTGATTAGTTGGTTAGATTGGTAAACTATCGTATTAAATTTAGATCAAGCTAAATGAACTATTTCAGACATCACCTCATTAAGCAACTGAGCTGAGCTCACGTGAAGGCTTTTGGCCGTTGCAAATGGATGAGAGGAGGAAGTGAAGTTCAGCAGCTCTTCCACGGGTTGAATGTCTTCCAAGCGGTGGAAAAGCCGGCGTGTGGTTCTGAATGACTGAACCACAGTCGGTCCTGATGCGTTCTCGCTCTCTCCGGTGCTTACGGCAGACGTCTGTTGACTCTCTTCAGGAGAAGTGGCTCTCTGCAGGATGCTTAAAAATGCAGCTGCAGCTTTCTCTTGGTTGATGCTCAAAAATCGTAGAACTTTAATAGTCTTGAAAAAGTGACAGTTTGAATCGCGTGGCAAACTTACAAAAATGTTTCAAAGTTGCTGCTTTAAGTTGGCTTGGCTACGATGATAGAGCTTCTTGATGTTCGTTCAACTTAAAAAAAAAAACCTGTTGCAAAAATAATGATCGTTCGACAAAAAGAAGTTACACAAAGGACGAAGAGAAGACAGACTAAACTAAACTTTCTCTAAACTTATTCTTAACTTACGCGACACTTGTTCTAAACGCGTTTAGTTAAATTAAGGATGAACAGTGTGGCCTGCACATGGCGGAGAACTTTAGGGTGTCTTTCAGACAAGAGAGAGGGAGAGAGGAAGAGAAGTAAAAAAAGCTTCGTAAAACTATGGCCCTAGCTAAGACAGTCCCTGAAGGTTCTCTGCCAGTGAGAGGTCGGCGTATCCTGGCAGGAAGTTCTGTCTTTTGGATGCTCGGCCAGTGAGGGATCGGTTTATATCTAATTTACGACATGATAAGAATCTCTTTGTCTTTTGACTTTTGTTTGCAGAGCATTTGTGCAGTTATGAGAGAAAAGGATTTTAACTTATAAAATGAGGTTTTACACCTAAATAATTATTCTCCTTTTCACCATGTATCACAAACATACATGAAATATTCAAGGTGTGATAAGTAATAACATTTATACCAAAATAGATGGGTTAAAGACATTTTTAAGACACAAAGCATTCATTACCTCTACTGTGATGGAAACATTATGTGATTACTCAAACTGTTGTTCAGACTTGTATCAAAATGAGCAACGCAAATGAAACATGTAGGAACTTAAACAAGAACAGTCTTATACTGTGGATTTGTCTCATATAAAAAAAATGACAGAAGTTTCACATATTCAACATATAAACTATAAAACAGTCGTGTTAACTTACTATCAGACTTAGATGAGACGATATTAACGAGTAAGCATTTGCTATTAAAGAAAACAATTATCTCAAAAATGCATTGTAGAAAATCTGATTAATGGTTGAAAAGGAAATAAAATGTAAACCACATTAGAAAGACAGGATTTTCACTAATTCTAAATAAAAATATATTTGACACAAGATTTTGTTACATAAAGGTGGATAAAACAGTTATTTAATGGTGGTTTCAACATTTCTGTAAGAATAGATCTGCAGAGACTCTGTGAGCTTAGGAGGAGGGAGGAGGTGCTGGAAGAACTTTCCTTCAGTCAGAATGTGATTAGGAGGGAGAAAATCAATAATTTTATCAGTACTTATTGTCTTAATGATCAACAAGTTCATCCTGCTGTGGATGATGTCACGACCGAACGAGGATTTGGACCCAAATTGCATGACACAAAATGAGGTGCAAAAGAAAAGTCTTTAATAACAAAGTATCAAACAAAAAACACTCCAACGGAGGACAAAACCTAATCAGAA
>JAPQLA010000008.1:23589641-23603706 GCA_029822935.1 Naso vlamingii | reverse complement strand
TGTAACACAATTATAACGCTCCAAAACATTAAAAAATCATATATTGAATTTCTCTGATTGTTGAATTTACAAAAAATGAAAAAATAAGGAATCAGTATATACGTCATATTTTTACATGCCTTTGGCTCTGAGGAACATAGGAAAAATGTTTTGGTGGCTCTACATACATGCAGGAGTAATTCTGCTGCCCATACTCATGCTGCATTAGGCATCCTGCCAGGCAGTGCTCAGGCTTCACTGCGCTCAATAATTCTAGAGAGGAGGGGAGGGGCTGTCTGAATCAAAGAACGCAGAATGTTTTGTTTTTCACAGATTGTAGACGGAGCAAACGGTTTGTTTTTGGCAGATTTTTAAAGAGGACATGAGGAGTAAAGCAAATTTAATGAAAAGTCACAATTTTAAGTTAGATTTATGTTTAGACAAGAAGTCATGTGATCATCCCACATGAAAAAAAAAGTCTAAACTATTTCAGCAAAGACAATAAAAATCCCATCTTGTCTTTTACCACTTATCTCATCATTTTAAAAACATTGACAGCAACATTTCCCGACTTTGGTCATTTCACGTTCTGTGCTCGCCACGTTTGTTCTCTTAACAGTTTTTCTCTTGTTCTTAATGTTTCTCACAACACTTTGAACACGGCTCGGTTTTCCTTGCCTGAAACATTGTATGACTATAACATACTGTTAGACTTCTGACAACAGAAATCCCAGTTTGTTTTTGTTTTTGTTGTTGTTGTTGTTAATTTGCTTTGATTTTTTAACAGCAGCTCACAGTAGCCTCAAATCTACTTTTTTTCACAAAGAACAGTTCAGAGCTAAAAGAAAAACTTAAAGGAGTAGTTTGTTCAAATGGGCAGCTGGCTTGTCATGGCATTTTACAACCTGAACATAAATACGTATGTGTACTGTGTATTTGATCAGGGGGCGAGGTGTGGAGAAGGCCTGCGCTTCCGGAACGTGTCGTGCTTCGTGTCGGACGGTTCGGGTCAGCAGGACGGCAGCCTGGTGGATGATGAGCTGTGTGGAGATTTGGAGCCCTCAGTGGAGGGAGACAGCCTCATTGTTCTGCAGGAACCCTGCACGGTTCCCTGTCCAGGTAAGAGCACGATTCACACTTCAGCAGGGAGAGAGGACATGACCTCTGACACTGCTGGAGAAATGAAGTTTACATTTATGATCCCTTCAACAATCCTCACATCCGAACACAAAACCAGCTCCGCTGACGACTCACATAAGCACTTCATGTAGTAATGCAGCACTTTTCTGTTTCTTCTTCTTCTGCTGCTGTTTGCCTCCGGTAAATGACATAAG
Source organism: Naso vlamingii (assembly GCA_029822935.1). Classification (NCBI taxonomy): domain Eukaryota; kingdom Metazoa; phylum Chordata; class Actinopteri; order Acanthuriformes; family Acanthuridae; genus Naso; species Naso vlamingii. The sequence continues at coordinate 23,602,393 of JAPQLA010000008.1, read as the reverse complement.
TGCTAATCTGAGTGTCAAAATAACGTAATGTGGTGAATAAACAAGTCACAACAAGCACACAGCACCTTTTAGAGTTGTTTGAGAGTTTAGCTGATGACTTTAGGTGGAGGAAGGCTAACACCTCCCGCTGAGCTCTGCCCGTCTCTGTCGTATTCCTTTAATCAGTTGACCTGAATCTCCTCAAACTGCTCGTCCCCAGTCGACAAACAATATGAGGGAAGTTCAGGCTCAGTTTGGGACCAATTTAAAGTTAAAACTGTGCTTAACCAGACGATATCCTCTACCTTTAACTGAACAGAAAAATAGCGAATGACTGTATGCAGTATGCTGGTCACCAGTACCACCAACAGTGCAGGTTTTCACATTAGACCTGACAGATGAAGCAGTTGTTATTGAGTGTGTTTGATAGTCAAAGCTCCTGAGCGCCACACTGATGTCAACATGTAGGAGGAGGGAGCTGAGAACAAAGCCAGAAGTTTTTTCCACAGCTGATAATGAATGAGGCATCAGGTGTCCAAACCTTTCTGTTGCCACCCAGTTACCGAAAACCTCCTGTGGCTTTACGACAGCTACAGTGTGTGGACACCATTTGTCTGAGCATGTGTGTTTTAGTGTATAATTACACTGACTACTTCAGACTACTTCACTTAATCGAATTTGTTGGCTTAATTGGGACCACAAGGTCAAAGAAGTGCCTCAGACGTGGTTCTTTGCTTCTTGTTTGTGTCCATTCTGACGTCTGAAAGCTAAATTGTTCGCTTGGAAACCTGTTTTAATCAAAGTGGGGCATAAAATGTGATTATACACTCCTATTTTTAATTACTGACTTATTTCTTCCTTTTTTGGAGGGAGGCTTCATGATTAATTGAATGTGTATAAATGTGCAGGAGCAGTGTGACCTATTTAACAGAGAAGCTTCAGGCAGATGAGCCAAATGAAAACCAGAGCAGCATTTTGGTGGGAAAATATCAAAGAAAAGGTGTTTGGATTCTCATCATTCGTTAGTGTGTGTTATTGATCTTTGTCTGGCACTGCCTCCCACTGTCAGTTGACATTTGAATGGATTTACCTGCACCTAAATGCAACATGTCATAACCTTTAAAACAGCTCCAGATAACCAGATCAGGGGCTGTGGACTATTTCTATTTTCTGTTTTTCTGTCGTTGTCTTGATAAATTCAGGGAAATAGATTAACTTCCCAGAGCACTCATTTATTTAGTGTCACCAATCAGGAAAGTGCTGTTCTGATCACTGTTAAGCTACTGTCAGTTATGGACATGATGAAGTTCCCTCTTGGATGCCCCTGTGGCAGATAAAATGTGATAAAATAACCTTGCAGGTGTCTTTCCAGTGCCCACGGGTGCCCCGCTGCATACAACAGGTGCCCTTTTTACTATTTTCACCCCTGCAGCTAAAGCATCCTGAGTCTGCCAGTGTGTGACGGTGTACGCGTGTGTTCATGACAAAGTAAAAGTTTGGGAAAAAACCATAACAGAACTTTTTTTTAATTATGAAAAGTGATATGGAGTTATTGTAATGTTTCATTCCTTTAATAAACGTAGAACTTGATCTCTGTGTCTTTAATTAACATCTTTGTCCTAGAACCTGTAACACGCCGCGCGCAAGTCTTTTCCACAAGCATTGTTTTGTGCGTTCACTCAGTGCTTTAAGGGAAAACAAGTAAGAGAGGACAGGAAATGGTGCTGGGAGCCCGTGAGAGGTTGCAGTATGCCATAAAAAGTTCTGGTACGCCAAGTGTTGGTACTGCGTACCGGCCACTTGAAGTACTGCTTCGATTCTTCACTGTGTGAAGACGATGGCAGCTAGCAAGAAAAGTCCTGCAAGAAACGTCCTGCATGGCAGCTTTTCAAGAAAAACATGAGCCGTGATACAGTGAAATGCAGACATCCCAACCTGCAAAAAGTCATTTCAGGGAGGTGTCTCTAGTGGAGTAGTACAGGTGACCCCTAGCTGTCGTATAGTGAAATAGCACCACGCATAGTCAGTTGCTGTACGTGTGTACACACCGAAATTCGCCCACTGTAAACATGTAGAGATTTTTGCACACGTGCACACCCCGACTGTCATGAAGCTCAGCACATCTCATCTCTGTCAGATGAGCACTGCGATCATTTGCCGTGAAAATAGCTCGGCTACTTTGTCATCAAGCTCACAACTGAGATGAAGATAAAAGCTCTGAAAGTTTGAGTAAATGTTGTTTTTCTTTAATCAAAGAACTGTTTAAAGTATCAGGTTTACAGTCATCTGTGTTGAATCTTATCAAAGGAAGGGAAACAGTTAACAAGGTAAAAGCCCCTCGTACAGTTTATACAGGGCCTTTATTGACGAGCGTCTTTTTTGGTTTTTGCACCCATATCATGAACGCCTCTTCGGATTTGAGAATTTATACACCAGCTCTTCTAAAGTCTAGAAGAATGGCGGAACTGCTGTTTGGGGTTTAAGAACGTCAATTCTTCTTATAATGTTCTTTCTCAACAAAAATCCTGTTTTGTTACTTTAATGCAGTGCAGTGATTTGGTTGCTGACCTCCTCATATGTTCTGCAGGAGACTGCTACCTGACAGACTGGACCCTCTGGAGTCCGTGCCAGCTAAGCTGTGTGAGCGGTGACGACCTGGGTTTCGGCTCAGTCCAGGTGCGATCCCGAGCCGTGGTGGCTCAGGATCCAGAGAACCTGCTGCAGTGTCCAGAACAGGAGCTGGAGGCTCGACCATGCACAGGTGACTCCCGCAGTCTGATCAGAAATTAAAGTGACCCTGAAGAGATTCACAGAGTTTAATTCTAGACATACAGCAGATATATTTACAGCCTGAGCCTCGGTGTTAATAAAGCTTTGCTCCTCCTCCAGAGGGAAAGTGTTTTGAATACAAGTGGAGGACCGGACCATGGAGGGCTTCATCTCGCCAAGTCTGGTGCCAACGCTCAGACGGACTCAACGTTACAGGTAACCTTACATGTTAACACTCCAACCTGAGCTGACTTTAGAGAGTAGACCACTCTGCAGTGTTGGCCAGTCTGCAAGTCTCAACACAATGTCAGTTTTTCAAACCTCTTTGACTCCTGGAGATCACTGCGTCAAAACTGTTCCACCATCTGTCTGAAATTCAATTTTTTCTGTTTTTGCATCACTTATAAAACCAATGTAAGAGTCATTTTTACAAACCCAACAGATCACAGATTAGAAGTGTTCAGTCAGGAATTTTTGTCATAGGTATAACCATTTATTGCAACAAATGAAAATACAGTCATACTTGGCACCAGGCTTGGGCTGGTAGTCTGTAAAATCTGGCAAATGCCAGATGGGCCGTATATATGCTGGCTGCCGTGTCTCATTGCAGCACGTCTATTTAAAAATTCTCTGTTTTGACTGGCTCTCTAATGGGCAGGCGGCCCCCACCATGTGAAAAAATAAAGGCTATTAACAAAAATAAAAACTGCTAGTTGCAGCCAGCCTTCTTGTCCAGGCTATCTATCATTGCAGTTCAGATGGAAATTGCCAGGACCAAATTTTGTTCCCAGTCCTACCCTGCTTGGCACTGATGGCTCAGCTATTAAGATGCTCCCTGGATTAGCAAGCGGCATGCTAAGCTAAAACTGGGAGCCCAATGCAGAGACGTCCTGTGGGAATACAAGAGTGGGCCCAAAGCAAACCCAGAATTCATTTTGACCTTTGGGCCGTGTTTGGACTCTGAACTAGAAAGGTGAACAGCAATTGTGTGAGCATTAGTGAAGCAGAGCTCAGTGAAGGTGGGAGTCCTGTTTAAATACACCGTCCTGATGTGAGCGCGTGCTGTGGTTGGTGTGTGACTGATGAGAAAGACTCATCCAACCAGCAGGCTGTCAGCTGGTTAAAGCTTGGACATAAATAATGACTTCTGTGTCCTGCATGAACTAACGCAATGGGCTGCGTTGTGGCTCAGTAGGTAGAGCGAGTCGTCTACCAATCAGAAGGTCATTGGTTCAATCCCCGACTCCTCTGGTCTACATGTTGAAGTGTCCTTGGGCAAGATACTGAACTCCAAATTGCTCCCAATGGCTGTGCCACATACTAATGTGTGTGAATGAGTTCCTAATGAGCAGGTCAGCTCTTTGTAGAGAAGTCACCTGTCCTTAGTGTGTGAATGTGTGTATGAATGGGTGAATGCTGTGTTGTAAAGCACTTTGAGTAGTCGAAAAGGCTAGAAAGGCGCTAAATAAACACAGTCCATTTACCATTCATTACCATAGATTTGTGGCATCCATAACTGAGTAACAAGTCACCATTACTGAACATTCCAAACCGTCACTCAGTACCTATACATGCACAGTTCAGTCGAGCTACAGTTAAAGCTTGATTAGGCTATTTAATTGGACTGCTGTCCTTGTCCAAGTATACAAGCACTGAGGGAGAAGCCATTTTATTGTCCTACTCCGCTACAGTAGGCGGCGATATGCACCGTTCAGCTGGTTGCCATTGTACCTTCTTCCGGTTAGCGACAGCAGTACAACTGCACGAGCACTTGAGGCAAAAGCAGCCTGGAGCGCTTTGTGAGGAAGACAACCGCAGCAAGACAGCACCGCCATGTTTACAGTCTGTCTGCATCAGTTCAATATATTACTAATTATATTATATATGTTAACATCAGCCTGCCAAATGGGACTCGGGATGGAAATTAGCCATTCGGCTATAATCCCACGTATTTACATTTGAATGTTTATTAATATGTACTGTTCCCATTAAAAAAAAAAAAAAAATCTGAATCTGAAATCTACCCTTGTCAACACGCGTACGACGTGTTTCTGTTAGGAAGAATTGATTGTCTAATGTTAAAAGTTTCATCTTCGGCCCCATGTTAAAAGTAATTAATGCACCGCTGCTGCGGTTAATGTGTCACTATAGGACGTGTCGTTTAACGATGTTACTGGGCTGCTAAATGTTTTTATTTGCATGAAAAAAAGGTCAGTGGGTTAGCCAGAAATAAAATTGTGGCCAGGTCTGAGTAAAAGTGGATGGGCCACAGATTAACTTCTTGAATAATTAAAGGCTTTTCTCCTATTTGTTACTGCTGCACTAGTGTGGCTCTTGGCATAAATACACCTGGAAATGACCTGTGGACCATCAAATCAACCCATATGAGTGTTATGGACATTACAAATTATAATGTCTGTATCTGTGGAATGTTTCAGAGACAAGAAGAGAACAAACACACACACACACACACACAACAGGAGAGGGACAGGATGGTCTGACACCTCTTTCCTTTTTCTCCCTCTCTCAGAGCGTGTGTAGCTAAATGGGAATCACGGCATCATATTTATTGATTATCAAAGGCAAACATTCTGTGTGTCAGAGGCTTACAGTACTTTCCACGTGTACTAATATGCATCGGCGCACAGTAAGTAAAGTGTTTTCTCTGCATTTTACAACAACATGAAATTAAGTATTTAGCAATGCACCCTTTGCTTCTTGTTATAATTTGTCTTTAAGAGAAAATGTTTGAACAAAGTAGTGAAAAACTAATGAGACATTTTTAAAAAGTTTTTACTGTAAATTTATTGTAAAAGTAATTTAAAAATGATCAATAATCAAAAGATTAATCATTAGATTAATTGAAAAAATGACTTTTAGAGCAATCAAGAAAAAATTATGGATGGGTGCAGCCCTGTCACGATGTAGATTTTGTACGCTGGGGTCCTGGGGAGACACTAAATTTCTCTTCTGGGTCTCGAGCTGAAAACTTTGGGAAGCTCTCGTTAAAAACTACTGATGTGACCTAAATGAGTCAAGCTGCCACCGCTCAGCTCTGACACATGAGGTGCTGCGCAGTGCAAAGCAGGTGATAATGGTGATCAGGTTCCCTTAAACTGTCTCCTCCAGAGTGTCACAGTCCCAGATAGCTTCCAAACATTCCTCAACGGTGATGTCCAGAAAACTGTAAGAAGATTAAGCTTTAATCTGCGGCGGTGTCACAGTTAAAGTTGAATTTCATTATCCATTCCATGTCAGGGTTAAGCTCGGCATTGATAGCTTTGTTCCCCGGCTCCGTGAAGCATCATTTCTCATCTTGTGTACCACTAAAAAAAAAAAACGAGTTCCTGTCACTACAGCATCCGCTTTTATTTACGGCTGCTGCTTCCTTCAGGCCGTGAGCAGCCGTGTTATATTTCTGGGTCAGGTGAGCGTGTAACAGTCAGAGAACGAGGAGTGTCAGCACAGCCACCGCTCCAGATGGCGTGCCTGTGTGCGGCTGCTCTGATTGGCACTCTGTCTTTCTCCTTCCTGTAAATGTTTCCTTGAAAGCAGCGGCATTCCCCTCATGAATATTCATACTGAGCCCTCTCCCCGTGTGCTACCTGATAAATATTCAAGACGCTCTGACAGATGAGTGTGTTTTCGCAGACGTGTTTTTGCTGACTGTCTGCTGGTTGGATCAATGTCAGGTTAACTGTCTGTCTACGTTATCCAGCTTATCCTACTCACAGTGGGAATATCCACTCCTTACCCTACAAAGTCAGCAAAACCCCAAATGTAATGGATTACAAAGTGACTGGATCATAAGCACGCTAATATTCAGGAAGAGGATATGATTAAAAAATGAAGATTCCCCTTCCTGCAGCTAGTTTACTACTCCAGACTGGTGGAAATGCAATGATGGGACAATAGGAATGGGAATTAGTGAGATTTTATTGATGCCAATACCAATATTGATTCTTTATTGATTCCTGATCAGTTTTCTGTGTGGATAAAAGTTGGCCTACATAAGTTCTCAGTATCAACATCGCAGCTGTTTTATCATGACCGCTGTGCATCGGTGAGCTCGCTGTGGACGGTCCACAGGCTGCGCTGCCCCTTGAGTTTCAGCATCACATGCTTGGGCATTGATGAGATGAACTGATAAGCTTGGAGGCAGATGATACTGATTCTGACTCTAATTTGTTATCACTTCTCAACTGGAACCTGTTCTCGATTCACATCCATGAATATTATTGTCCTGCATGTGTTGAAGTTTATTATAGGAGTAAATCACATGTCTGGAACAGGAATTAAAGGAGAACTCCACCACTGTTCATGTGGATGTCCAATTAATGTTGATGGAAACAGATCTTTTGCTAAGCTCCGCCCTCTAACACAAACAGGCCAATCAGAGCGTAGCATCTGCCAGCTCTGACCAGGGTCTGATAACTACACGGCTGTGCTCCATTGAAACTCCTTCGATCTTTTCAGATTTTTGTCATTTTCAGGCTGGTTTTGTGGATTTCCAGCTCGTTGTGGTTAAACTTTGTGTCTGGAGGAATTTCTGTCTGCTTCTGTCTGAAATCACTTTTTGTTTTTACAAAAATGAGACGATATTTCGCCGGGGAGTGCAGTTAGTGACAGTGTGAGCTCTATGCTAGCTCTGAAAGCTTGACAGACATAGCAACAGTAACTAAAGGGGGCGTGGCTTAGTGAAGGGTCAAATGTACTTAAGTTGCTAGTTCCAAGTTGGTATTCCGGACTTCTGGCCTTAATGCGTTCCAGTGCATGTGCTCAAGAAAACATGGACACCAGCAGCAGAGTTTTGTTTCTGCTGAGTACAACAAACGTGTAATGAGGACCTGCATGAATTACCACAGCACCAGTAAAAAAAAAAAGAACATGTTAACTGCTCATCATTCCTAGTTCAGATAACACCCAACAGCTCTTAACTGTGTGCACTGAGTGCGCTCAGCTGAGAGGCCTACAGCCACATTATGTTAGTTAAGTAAAAAGACGCAGCCGGTATCACAATTTAGCACTCAAATAAAGTAAGGTGTGACGTCAGGTTTGCTTTTTTGGAAACGTGGTGAAAGCTCGGTGAATCTTGCCCGAGTTTCCGACTCGGCATTCCGATTTGAAAGACTGTCCATTGCACTTCTCCCAGTCAGCGGTTGTTGTTTTCTGAGTTTCAAGTACAATGGAATGCAGCGAAAGCACAGTGATAGCACAAGCAAGAGTGGCAGCTAACGTTATTTTTTAAGTCAAACTCTAAAATAATGACATGGACGTTGTTTTCGGACCCACCATGCATCATGGAAACAGATGATAAGACGATTTTCGCTTGACATAGCATCGCATCATCACCGAGTCAGATTAGATGCGGTGCAGCCGGAGGCATGACGGTGACAGCGGTGCTGCGGTCTCCTCCAGCCGGAGGCAGTGACTCAAACCACGGCTGTAGCTTGCATGATGCACCGCTAGCCTGCAGACTGATGAGTCCCTGATAGTTTATTTTTCCACAAGCTGCTAAAAAGTTCCCTAGACATTGTTACATTGTTTTGTTATATTGGCCATTTCCGTCAGTTTTAGAGCTTTTGTCTGGTGTTTTTAACGTGTTGTGTTGTATCTTGGCTGCTGAGTCTCACAAGATCATGGATCATGGAAGTGGCCGTGTGCTGCTCTGAATCAGGGCTCAGGAAGTGAATCAGATATGCATTATTAAATGGCAGAATGGTGCTGTTCATATTTTTGCTCATTTACTCGTGGACAGAAGAAGAAGCAGTCAACATTATTTATGAGGGCGGAAATAAAAATAAGTTGGAGCAGACTGAAGTATTCTTCACTGACGGTAACATTTACTGCCGTTAGCTATTTCAATATTGTACAACGTGGCTGTGTTTTAGGGAGAGGATTAGTGATAGAATAGAAATAAGAATGAAGGACACAAGAGCAAAAGTAGAAGAAAGTGAGTATGAAAAATTAATGTCATAAACAAGTTAAGGGAGGAGCGTATGAGTGAGGTGAAACGGTAAAGTGAAAAGAAGGGAGAAGAAAAGGAGAAGAAGAAGAGAGAGCACAGAGAGGGAAGAGAAGAGCAGACAAGAGTGGTAAGGTTTTTTTTAAATAAGCAGAAATGTAATTTTAATGACAAGATTTTGAAAAATAAAAATAAAACTACTTTTATGGGCTCCTGTTCCCCAAACCAAGATGAAATGATGGTTCACTGCATTTTTGCAAGTCGTCAGAATACACAAAACTGTGTTGTCCCCACTTTTTATTTCTTAATGATAATATTTATGCTGAACTGGAAATGTCCTCGGTTTTTTGTGTGAGAAATCTGGTCACCTTAGCTAACACGAGCTAACTGCTGGTGTTTGGCACCTACCTGCCCAACAGAGAGCAGGCCAACTCCTCGTTGCTCTTCATCCTCAGCCTCTCCTTCAGTGCTCGAAAGCAGCTGAAAGCCAAAACGAGACTCACTTTCGTTCTGGAACGAGCTTTATCTGCTTAACGTTTCTCCTCACAAGGGCCATATTTCCTGTTTTTTCACCGCTACATCCACATCTGTAATTTTCTCCAGTCTGAATGTTGTCTAGTTGCTGTGTTTTATCCACTTTCAACCTCACCTGCACGCTGTCATTGGCTGGAGGAAACACCCCCCCTCCCCACCCAGAAAACATCCCGACTAAACCAAAACATCCAAATCCAGGCAGAGGGTGGAGCTCTGCAGACACAGTCACCATCACACATGTATAGAGGCCCAGAAGTGATGAATGAGCTAGATCAGTTTTGTATAAGTCTATACTTAATTTTTTAGAAAAATCCTGCTGGCTTCACCTTTTTTAAGATAAAGAGGTCAGGAGATGGTCAGAAGCAGACATTAATCTGGAGCAATACTGGTTTGTGTTAGAGACAGTGGTGACAAAATGGTCTTGTCAGCTTAAAAATGTGCATACCAGCACTATTTTAAATAATATTCATGTATGGAGTAAATAGCTTGAGGGCTGTGAAACAGGGCATTAAGCATCATACAACTCGATTTGAGGCCAGTCTGAGAAAATGACACAGAATGATTAAACCAGAAAAAGGCAGTGATTCAAGGACTTAATACAAAGAGGGCAGCACAGGTGTAGGCTAATGTGATTGGCTATTGTGTAGATAAGATGAATTTTTTTTAAAAAGTGCCTAAATCAGTCTGCAGATTCATCTGAAAGTTTTTGATCTTTTCAAGCTGAACTAATTATCAAATTGTTCCAGTTGGCTGGATTCACTGTAATAAGCTTAACTGAGTTTTCTCACACAGTTTTTCAGCCAGTTGGAGATTTGTGTGTAAAGCAGTTCAGGAACTGATCGGCAGTTTTTCCAGTTCATGGATTTCCTTTTTTTTTTTTAATTTTTTTTAAACATATATTGATGTTTATTGACTCCAGTCGAAGGTCTTTAAATGTTTTTTACATTGTACAGTGAAAGAAATGCCGGCTGTTCACCTCTGACACCTGACTTTGACCTTTGCTCCACAGGTGGATGTCCAGCGACAGCGAAGCCTCCTGCTGACCGGTCCTGTGACCCGCCCTGTACCAAGCCGCGCTCCGTGTGCACAGAGGTGAGTTTTGGATGAGTGCTGACAAATACTACACACATCTGTGGTCAAATGCAGTTTTGAACATCCACAGTGCTGCTGTCCTGAACTGAGTAGTGGCCTAGATTATGAAATTTTGTCTTAACATCGCACACACACACACACACCTGTGTAAGCGAGGGGGTCTGGATGTGACAAAGCAGTCGCCTGTACTGCACACTGTTTACTGTATTTGAAAAATTTGACGTGTTTGTTGTCAGTTTAAATTTGTCCTCTTTAATAAACATTGTTAACAATAAACAGTGTGTTCAGTGTTGGCAGAGAAGACATGAAGCTGTGCCCTCACACAGTCAGACCAATAAGCTGTGTATCAAAGCAAACAGACAGAACAGAACAGGAACAAGCTGATGTTTGAACAAAGAAAGAAACAACGTAAAGAAGCCAGATGCAAAATTCAGCCTTTATAGATTTCAGGAAAAACATATTTTGTGGTGAAGAACTCGTGGTGTATTTATGTCTAGAATGGAGACTGACGTCACACGTCTTCTCTCTGTGTGTTGTCATGGAGCTTCTCAGTTTCTGTGTTTTGGTGGCCGGGACGGCCGCGTGTTCATGTTAGTTCATGTGAGCCCCCTCCCTTCAGAACTGCTGGCCCCGCCTCCTCTATAAAACGCCGCAGCGAGTGAGGAGCAGCCGAGCTTATTTTTATATTTTCGGTCAGGCCTGGCAAACGTTACAGACGAGTGGGAAAGGTGACATCACAAGCTGTTCAATAATCTCATTAATGTTGTTACATTGTGTTGTGATCAAGATTCTGACCCAGCATGCATTGTGGAAAGAGACAGACGTTTTCGCTGTGTTGTGTTGTACCTGAGATTCGGCTTGGTAAGAACTCGGTGGCTTTGCACAGCTGAGTCTCAGGTCGACACGCACACAGCGGTAAAAAGACTCCTGAAGGCTCCTCTGATCACAAAAAAAAAACAGAACTTGCCAGTTCGCTAAGGTTATCCGTCACATCAAATTTTTCCTTTTACTTAATATCATGTAGTCAGTAACAGAGTTTTTTGTCACCAGAGCCTGAAAAACCTCTCAAAGCAAACATGGCGCTGGGATTGAGCAGAGTTGTTGCGAACAGGGGGCGGGGCTGCTGGAAATGGGAGGTGTGGCTGACACGCAGGTTTGTTTTGATGTAAAGCTGACGCTGAACTGAGACCACCAGCCATGAATCCATTTTGTATATATTTCCATTAATGTAGTGACTTTATTACCAAATTTACAAGACGGCACGTATGATTAAAATTCAGAGTGTGTGTGCGTGTGTGTGTGTGTGTGCGTGTGGTGTGTACTTTCAGAAGATGTGTGTTGTGCAGACTGTCCTTCAGTGTAGCAGAGGACACATTTGCATACCCACTACAAAAAAATGTGTATGTGTCCCAGACTAAATGCACTCACTTAAAAAGGTATTTTTTCCTGCTATTACTTGAGTAATTTTTTATCTAAATAATTTTTAATTGAGAACAGATTTTCAGCGCTCGACCCTCCACAGCCCTCAGCAGCTTTCAGGGAGATTTGACAAAACTGATGCTGATTTTCATGCAGGATTCCTGGCCACAGTTAGCCAAGTCCTGCAGCAGCTACCAGAGTAAAAAATAAATTTCCCTGTAAAAACACAGAAATGTCTGTCCAGCCTCTTTCAACCACATTAGAGATGAGTACGGCCAGGAGCTCCGTCTGTCTGCAGAGCTCCAGTACGGTGGAGAGAAGGTTTGCTGAGGGCCACACTGAGCCTCGGGCACCCTGCTGAGATAAAAGCAGTGCAGTGGAATATAGTGAGAGGAAACAGAAAAAAGGAAAAGAAAACAGAGAAAAGAAAACACAACTGCCACGGTCATTTGGTATTGCCACATGTTGTTCAGTGTTTTTCACCGTTTTCTCGACAAAACTGGTAAAAAAAAAAAAAAAAAAACACTGCAGGTTAAAGAACATTTGCTGTTGATTTTCAGAAACACACAGCAGCAAAACAGAGTCACCAAGAAAACTCCTATACTCGTCAACAGAGCAGATATTATAAAACCCATCTGTTTGCTGTTCACCGTTTTGCATCAGTGTGACATCTTCTTCTGACTGGCAGGACATGAACACTAACCCTAACCCTGACTAACCCTGGAGCAGAAATTCATCCATAACCCTGAGGGCCCAGTCTGCCATTCTGCAGTAGAAACCACGGGCCCAGAACTGGAGTCACACCTGAGCACAGAAACAATATTGTTAGGGTTTTCATTTCTGTTGCCACTTATACTAAAGAAAAAACGGAAGAAAAAGAAAAAATGACGCAGCAGTTTGATGGTAAGGTTTTTACTGTGCAGACTGAAGCCACGAGGCACTTTGCACCACAGAGCACAGGATTAAGTGTTTGTTTTAGCATGTGGTCGTGTGG
>JAPQLA010000008.1:23519308-23550393 GCA_029822935.1 Naso vlamingii | reverse complement strand
TACAGATACGGATACAGATAATTTAGATGGTTGAACAGATACAGATACAGATAGTGGTGTACTCGCTCATCCCTACTTACCATGCTCCACAGTTTGCTTGTTATTATCGCGTTAATTCATTTACTACAACAGCCCTAGTTTGACTGAGTTCAGGCAAAAGAAAATGTCTTTTAGGTTTAGAGAAAGACCATGGCCTGGGCTTAAATAAGCAAAACCAAATTCTGGTTTAAACAAGCCCTTGAAAACTAAACACCAAGCATAGACACCAGCTCTCAATGTTATCCAGCCTCTTCCACTAACCGACGAAAATGTGACTGTTAAATACACAGTAAAACTTGTCAAAGACTTTTTCTGTCAGAATTTTTTGAAAACGCACAAGAAGTCATGCATTTCATCACAGTTATTCACTGTAGCTCTTGGATATTCTGATACTTTGAACCACTATTTTCAGAAAAACTGTCATAGCTGGTGCCTGAAAAGTGGGCAGTTGGTGAAATACTGCAATCATCCGTATATCTGCTCTCCTTTTGCAATCTTCATATCAGAGCACAGCAAAATCCTGACATTCGATCTTCAAAGTAGCAACTCTTCAACACCTGTGGTTCACTTTTTGATTTTGTAGTACAAATCCAGATGAAGTGGGGGAATTGTGAGAGCTGGAAAAGGAAAAAGGAAAGGGGAGGGAGGTGAGTGTGAGTGACTTTTACGCCCTGCCGGCTTTATGAGTACAGTCTCCAATTTGTTGTCAACTCCCACTTGTATGTCAGGCTGCGCTGTTTGTGCTGTTGCTGTCGCTCCGAGCAAACAAGCTAATACATAATACAGTAAAGGAGACGCAGACTGAAAATTGTCAACTCAGATGTTTTCTTGAAGAAGAATAAATGATAGTTAGGTTTACCAACAACCTTGACAACTCCAGTGTTCCTTCTCCTGCTTGTAGACGGTAGGCCACGCAGTGAACATCAGAACATGTTTGTGTGGGTTCATAATGTATTTTCAGGTGACTGTGGCTCAAAGAGTAGAGCAGGTTGTCTTCTTATCGTGAGGTTGGAGAGTCAATCCTCATCTCCTCCAGTCAGCATATCAAAGTGTTCTTGGGGCAAGATACTGAGCCCCAAAATGCTCCTGAAGGCCTCTGAACAGATTGGCACTTGATAAAGAAAGCACCTATCAAACAGGTCAATGCTGACTTGTCTCATAAACTATTTATCATTTACCATAGAGAATGTGCTGCTGCTGATATTATTATTATTATTATTATTATTAGTAGTAGTAGTAGTAGTAGTAGTAGTATTAGTATTATTATTAATAAAGAGTTATATTAAGAAGTACATTATATTCTACAGAGGAAGCAAAAAACTATTAAATTCCATATATTGTTTTGGACATCCGTCAATAAAAAATTAAAACATTTAAAAAAATTATAGTAAGGAAACTATTAATTTAAATTCAGAACACTAATAGAAAAGAAGTGGAGACACCCTTAGGATAAGCCAACAGAACAGGACAGTCAATCAATTAATCAACCAACCAGTAGAGCACTTTTCATACAAACACATTGTCACACAAAGTGCGTCTCACGATAAAAACAATACCCCTCTGCCAGCCCCCCCACCACCAAAACACACACACACACACATTAAATAAAGCACTGACATGAAAGTGAGGAAACACTTGAGGAAGGTTAAAACCAATCAATATCAGGTAAAAATCAATCAATAAAAAACCCCTCCAAACTGCAGAAAAGAAATGAATGACAGGGTGAGAGCACAAAATATAATAAATATGTTAAGAAAGGTAAAATGAAGTACCATCTATTAAAACAGAGTAATAAAAACTCTAAACAGTAGATAGAAACCATGGAATTAGCAACATGACGAGGTTTTCTTCAGTAGATAAAGTCTTGTTGATCTTCAGCCGTGTCTCCATGGGTGACGTGGTTGCAGAGAGGGAAGAAAGAAAAAAAAAATCCAGTGTCCACCAACAACACCAGCTGAATCATGAGCCTAAAAACAACACAGCAATGCAGAGTCCAATGAGAGCAGAAGCAAAATCAGCACATAACAGTGGTGACTGTGGAAATGACTGAATCAGCCTCCAGCTCCAGCACTAAGATTCTCCATGGTTCACCTCAGTGTGTGTCCAGCCTGTGAAGCTCACACAGTGTGTGAACGGAGGGGAGTGGGTGAGCAAAGTCACAGCCTGAAGATGAGATATTTCTACTTGTAGAGACAGTGAGGTCATCACATGTCATACCTGTCTCATCTCCTTCACGAGCCACATTCATACCCTCATACATTTCCTCTGTGCTGTATGGCTGAAATGAGCGGTTTGCTTTGTTTGCCGTTTTATGTCCAAAAGTATAAATGATACTTTTTGTGCTGGTTTATAAATTAAATCATTAGAGAGGAGACTGTGTGACGTCAGCTGTATTTTAAAGGAAAGTTTGTTTTTTTGCACATTAAGCCTTATAATAAGGAAATTTACGATTATATATGATGTTCTGCAGCATTATTAGGACGTCCGGTGCCGTCCTGAGAGCTGGAGCTCATTGCTGATGTCACTGCTAGCTGAAAACAATGGAAGAGCATGTGCACTGAGACAATTTAAAAGACGTGAAACTCACTGAATGTTTTAGTGGCGTCCTCTCATGTTCAGACACTAAAACACAAAGCTAAACAACGGCCTATGACCCAGAAACAGCTGTTTCAGCTACATGACAAAAAACCAAACATCTGTGTTCGGATCATATGTTGTCGTTTAACTTCATGGTTTAGTGTTGGTAGGTGAAAGGACACCAGTAAACATTTTTAAAACAAGCCTTTATTGTATTTTCTGACGGATTGTCTCCGTGCACATGCTCCTCTGTTTTTTTCAGAAAGCGGTGACGTCAGCAACGAGCTCCAGCTCTAAGGACTGCACCGTTCGTCATAATAATGCTCAAAAATATAGTATATGATGGGAATATCCTTAATATAATATTTATGTACAAAAAAACCCAACCCAGGTTATTTTTTGTTCTTGCTCCCTGAATTGAAACTCATCAAAGGGTTCACGTCACTTTGAGCTGCTTCGTATTTTGTCTGTATTTTGTCTTGAGGCAGCAACACATTTTAAAACAGACATTTAAAACATTTGATTATTTGAGGATCTTTTAACATTAATGTTGATTTCAACAAACCTTAGAGGACCCTTCGTTCAAAAGAGGAATAATGATTACTGCACAGTCATTTGAAGCCGTTGATTAGTGCAGCTTATAAAGTCTAACAAATTAGACTTTTTTTTTTCGTAACAAACCACGCCCCTTTTAGCCTGACCACTGTTTATTTAAACATTTGCCTCTTTTGTTTATTTTGACAGGTTTTATTAGCTCAGTGTTTGTTATGGTTGTAGAATTTTCACCCACTAAGAAAATAATTCATGAAAAATGAAAATGAAAAAATTTTTAGTGTGAAAATCATCCGAACAAGCTGCAGGAAGATTCTCCCCTTGTTTAAAATTGATTTCCTGCAGCATAAGTGGCTAATTTTTATCACTGCTCAGACACCATCCATTGAAGTAAATGGGTGAGTTCATGCTTAAAAGAAGGAAGCTGACATTATTCATCTATACGTGTATTTATTTATTTATCATTCAGCAGGGAAGCGCTGCAGAGAGCAGAGTGGCTGTCCAGTCAAAACGAGTCATTTTCCACCTCTCATAAAATAACACTGTGGTGTGAAAGTGAGTGAATAATTGCCATCATTGATTAGACAGAAGTCGCCAAGTGTCAATCAGCTGCACCCCACTGGGTTGAATTGACTGCACTTGTTTTAATGGCTGTTTTTTGGGATGCACACCCGGGGGGGGGGTACTTTTGACCACTATAGCCAAAAACTCTGGCGTGTAACTTTAATGATAACAAAATTAATTTCACCCCAGATGCACTTAAATGTAGCTCATCCTGGTTCACTAATCAATACATTACACAGCAGATCTTTGTGTCGCTTTTTCTATCTAAAGTGTCGCTCCATGATGGAATAGACCAATCACAGCCCTTATCACCTCCACAATGCTGCAAATGACAGCTCCTTATTACTTACAGCCGCCCTGGAGACTGTGCTCATATTGATTTTCAGTAATACAATTCTTTTTATTTGGCTGTGGATGGTTTCAGTCACAGCAGAGGGCAGAGAAACAACCATGAGGACTGTGTGTACGCTGCTGACAGCTGTCAATCATGTGTCAGTGAGATGAGAGTCATCCTTTAGGAGGAGGAGGAGGAGGAGGAGGAGGCGGCCTTCCATTCCTCCCTTATCTCTCTTTCTCATTCGCCGCTCCTCTCTCTCCTTGTCTCGTTATCGCGCTCTCTCTGACTTTTTATTCTCCACACTCTCTCCTCAGACGAGCGTGAATAACTCTTGTTATCAAGCTGACCCTCGACTTCAGACGCTCTCCTCCTTCCTGGGAATCAGATGTGCTGCTCCTTATTGTTTGCCATTTTCTAGATATATTCCCCCCTTATCATTCTAATTCCATCAATTCATGTTTTTCTACCTCAGGCAGAGAAAATGAATTTCATGCAGGATGTTGTTCAAATATCCAGTGTAAACATGCTCTCATGCATTTCCGTGTTTACTGTGAGTCCTAAAACAGTCTGAATTCAGATCAGTGCGTCAGAGGCGTGATGTCGGTCTATGGCAGGTGATGGGGAGCAACAGTAAAAAGGGAAACGTTTCTTTTTTCTCAGTCAGTGTTCAGCATCACGTGGCTGTTTGATTCATTTATGGCAGTTTTGTCAGTGTAGCAGCTTAAGATAAAAACACAGCAAACCAGATTTTTAATAGTTTATTTGTATTGATTTGCATTCAAGGTGGTTAAATTTCACTCTTTAGATATGACTGATTTAAACAATCATTTACAGTAGATTAACAAAATAATCTTAATTTTCTAGAGCTTCCAGCTAGGAAACAACTTGAAACACTTAAAAAACAATCGAAGACCATAAGAAGTGGTAAAGCAAGCCCAGAAAAAATAATATATTTAGTCAATGTAAAATTAATAGAGCAACTTAATTTTTTATCAGAAATTCTAAATTTATGCAGCAGAAAGTGTTGAGTTTAAAGATTGTGAGATTGAAATTTAGGTGGTAGACTGGTAAGTAGGTAACAAATAAGTGAAAATCTATAATAAAAACGGGCTCTGCTCTGCTAGGAGTCTGGGAATCGAATAAAATCGTCTGTCACAGCATCAGTGATTTTGTATATCCACCATTGCTGACTTGAAACATTACCCACAACCCCTTGGTGACACTGAGATAAAACCATTTCTGCAAGTAATTAAAAAAAGTACAAGAAGTTAAAAAAAAAGCAATGTTAACTTTTTTAGTGTAAAGAAATGGGGGAAAATGCCGGTTTGGATGTTTAAGCTTTGTGCAGTTTGACCTTGGCTGAGCTGAGCAGACACAGAAGTGAAGTTTATTCCACGTGTTTGAGGTCGGCCGGTCAGTCTTCAGTCTGGAATGTGGAGCTCCGCTCAGCGTCTGGTGGAGCGACCTGAAGGCTTCTTGGTGCAGAATAAGGTGTTTAAAAAAATGGATTTCAAATTAATTAAAAAAGAAAAACAATCTTAAACTTAGTTCTAAAGCAAATTGGGAGCCGATGTAAATTATGTTTTATTTATGGTAATAGTAATCATGAGATTTAGTGGATAGTGTATAAGCAATGGTGTTAGATTGTAACTGATGTGGAGCAGGGATGTTCCCAGAATTTTCCCTTTTTTTCCTTCTCTTTTTCGGATTTCTTTTCTTTCTTTTTTGTAAGACTTTCCTTAAAGCATGCACTATGAACATAACATGTCTTCACACATTATGAACACACTTTTAATGCCTTATGGCTATGCTTATAACTATGATTATACAGCACTATAGGCACATTATAACACATTATAAGAAAACATTACTGTTTATTTTCCAACATGGTCTAAATTAGCATAATTTTTAAATATAAATATACACAATGGAATTCATTTTAAATTTAATTTTTCACAGTATTTTAAAACAGAGCATTGCCGGATTATAACTGTGTAAAGTCTCGACAGTTAAAACAGTTCAAATGTTTATCTTTAAGACTCTCTGATTTCCACTTCACACAGCAGACATTTCTTTCTCAGGTATGTTTGGTTAAAAAAAATAAAATAAAAAGGTCTTCAGGGTTTGAAGAGGTGAATCAAAAGTTTTTATTTGCTGCCGGAAACACGTGTCTGTTTTTATCAAACCTCGCCGAGTGTGGAACTTCCTCTCAGTCATTCTGTGCGGCTCTCTGTCTCCCCTCGTCTCTCATTCACTGTATGCTCGAGCATTTATCAAATCAATTACTGCTGATGGGAGTTCCTCCTAACAGGTAGTGAGGTGTCCCGGCACTAATTCATCCTGTCGCTTTGATGGATACGCTCTGTGAGCGTCGGGCCTGCACAGCTCGGGGAGAGCGCAGCCGATCTGTCAGGCCTCACAATCCATTACTTAACACATCAGGAGCTCAGGACAGAGAGCAGCTCCGCCACCAGGATGTACGAGATACCTCTGTGTGTTCGGGAGTGGACAGACTGACCAGACAGCCAGTGTTAGAAATCCTCAGATGTGCCAGGAGACGTTTCTTTGAGTGAGCATATATATGAAAGAGGAGCCAGGACCCTCAGCTCCTCGTGGACGTTTAAACTGTCCTCGAGTGCAGAGGGGAAACTTCTGGTGAGGCAGCACAACAGCTGTTAGAACAACCTCCCACAGGAACAGTTAAAGACCCCCCTTGAACCAAAACTGCCTTGCATGCTTCTGTCATTATTTTTCTGTGTTTAATGTTGTTATTCTTTCATTGTCTTCATCTGGCTTTTGCTTTTTGCATTTATTTCTTTTTTGTAATTACAGAATGTGTGCATGATAGGGATGCACCAAAACAAAAATTTGTGGCCGAAAATCGAGACTGAATCTGAATTTGCAGATTTTCATTTATTTTGCCAATTTTTTTATTGTTGCATCAATTAAAAAATATGCTTTAGCCATGTTTTTCAAAGAAAAAAAAGTCATTTACAAAATTACAATTACCTTTTGCTTTTGCACTGTCACTGGCAAACTTTTTTGGCCTTTAAGAGACATTAGCCAAAGAAATTCTTGTAAATTTATATGAGGAAAATGTTTATTTCATGGTGATGTACACATTATTGATGCATGAAACATTTAAGCTAATATTACATATTGAACAGTTAATGTAAAACACTGAGTTGTTCGTTAGATGGTCTGAGTTAACTGTTAGGTCTTAATGGACTTCATCACCCATGATGCTCTCCGAGTGGAAGAAGGAAATTTTTGTTTCCTGTTTACTTCAGAGTAGGCTAGGGCCAGTGTAAAAAATTTCTAAACTGGTTTTACATTAAGCTCAATACCGGACCCAACCGGTAATACTGGCTTTCACCACTAGGAGTCGCACACCACTCTTTTAACAGCACTCCTGACTGGAGTGGCACAAGAGGAGAAGAACTGAACTGAGTAACATAAAATGTTTTTATTTCTCACAGCAATCAAACGTGTGACATCGTCCATCAGTGTACGTTCTATCTGCTGCAGTTCTACGCTCAGCGCAGCACATTTTTCTCTCAACCCAATCAAACTATTTACTCCGTTACTCCATTCAGTCTCATGCCTCCCATAAATACACTCACATAAACTGAACACAAGACGTAAAACAAGACAAAGCACCATGAATGCGTCGGAGTTTAGTCCGCTTATGTTAACGTAACGTTAGCTCGTTTGAGGAGGGGGTGCTCGGTATTTTCTGTCATTAACTACGGTCCGCAAACATTTTTGCTGCGCTATATCAGTTGTGGAGGTCCAAGACAGGCTGGAAAACTTTATGACATCGTGTCCAGGTTAATAAAACCATCTGCTGGTCTGTTACGTTACAAACAGCCACAATTGGGACGTTAGCGTGAGCTAGTAATGTTAGCGTGGGGGGGGGGTTTGCCATTTCTTGTCATAAACTACAGCAGCATCATCATCATTTCTGCTCTGGATCTCTTGTGGAAGTCCAAGAAACGTTGGAAAACTGAACCACGTCGTGTCTTTGTTTGTGGAATAATCCTGTGGTGTGTAAAGTCGTGTTGTAGGAGCTCAGTGTTTTCACACACAGCGCTGTTTTGACGGCCATGTCTGCGCTCGGCGGGCCGCTGGGTGTCGGAACATGTTGCTGCTGACATTTGCCAGGATCTGGCTTACTGATAAATGCCAATATTGCTTATTTGCATAACACAAAACCGGTTTAAGCCCGTACACCGGACTGAAGTGGTAAAACCTGAAACCTTCCCAAGCCTACTTCACCGTCGTAGGAGCCCAGGAGGTGCATGAATGTGATCATTTTTTTAAATATGCCACGTGTTTTCTTTTTCATGTGCACCTTTGATAAATCGCATGTGCGTTTTATTTACTCTTTCGCGTGCCCATTTTATTAAAGCGCATGCGTGATTTTTGAAACACATGCTTTTTCTATTTTGCTTACATTTTATAAATCACACAGGTGTTTTAAAAATTACATGCACATTTTATACAATGCATGCGCGCTGTATTCCTATTTGACATTTTAAATAAAATAAAATGTGCACCTGTGGTTTTAAAAACTAAAACAAAAAAAATAAACACATCCATGTCACTTCCCGGGCTCGGTAAGACTCACTCCGGTACCCTGGCTGTTTTTAGCAGCCAAGCTGTACTTGTAAGTCACGAGCTGACATCATGTATATCCCCCTTTTTCACTCACTAAAGTGACGTCTGATTGTAAGAAAGGATAAAGAATGAGCTACAGTAGATGGAGTGGGCATGCTGGGACTAACGTTAGGAGGAGCTTTCCTATTCGCTGCTGCTGCCATCTCTTTCTTGTACTGGATCAGCTTCAGCATAGCAGCTGCTCAACAAGCTGCATTTTATGCATATTACAGTAATAGATTACACTACACTCCACACTAGCTGCCCTGTGCACATGTTAATATATAGGCATGTCTCTACGTAGATATATACACATGTATATATCTGTGGGTTGCTTGTTGATCACATCATCAAAAACACCCTTTGTTCAGTAAAAATTATTCCACCTTTTGACTTATTCTGCTGAACACTGAAAGGACTGTTTTTGCTATTTTGGGCTGAATAATTTGGCTGGCTAAACATATGGTGCATCCCTACCTTGCGTACATCTGTCATTATTATTCTGTGTTTGATTTTATTACTTTTTTCCTCTTGTTCCCCAAATTTTCATCTAGTATATGTCTTTATCATTGGTTTGCTTTTTTGAAATTACAAAAGGTGCACAGTATACGAACATGTACATGAAGATTGCGTCAAGTGAAGTGCATGAGAACAGCAATGAAAAGAAAAAACGATGGTGGTCAACGGTCAGCACTGTTCCATCGTGTCACACAGGAAGATGATGAATGGCAGTCATTATGTTCGATGGCTGCTCTGTATCTTAATGGGCATTTGTTCACATCACTCAGAAATGAAAGAGATGCTGTGGTCAGGTAGAGATCGAGAAAATAACTAAATTAATTACACTGAAATTCATCTTCACATAAGAAGACACTGACGTAACTGATCTGTGATGATGTGCACAGACACACTCACCACTTTCAGAGGTGTAACAGTAAAGCTGGAGTGTAATGAAGTGTCGTGAATTACTGCTCTGAGACGGTAATAAGTCGTAAAATTACTTTCTGAGTAATGAACCCAACACTGAACGGAGCTGGATGCAGTATTGCTGTTGCAGAATGTCTCCTGTAGTTGCAAATTTCCCAATAAAACCAGAGTTTATATCTTGGACTCAGCTAAATTTAAAAACTATGTGGCTCTAATTCTGAAGTTAATGGCTCAGGCACTAAAAGCCATTCCAAGAGGAAAAAATGCAGTGAAGTTAATTGAATGTGTTTGCTCTTGCACATTTCATACAGTCAGCATAAATGCAGAGTTGATGCTGCAGCAGTGCAGGAGGTGAGGATGAGGAAGGAAACAGTGCAGGCTGCTGATAGTGTCCAGGTACTGAGCCATGATTGACGGACCAAAAGAGCCTCAAACAACCTTCTTGCACGTCAGAGGAAGGCAAGTTCAGCACCTGACTATCATTTCTTACAAGCCCCTCGTGCTTACCTGTCTGCTCTGACTCACCTACATGAAACACACCTGTCAATCATAAATCATGTCCTATCATTATTAAGACATTAGCATGAGTTCATTTACTGATATTTTCCTCTCCCCAGAGAAACATTCACGTTTTGGCTGAATGTTTTACACAAGGAAATATTTTTACTCATTAGCCTGAGGATCGTATCTAATGAATCATTTATTAAAATTCAGCTGACATGCATGTGTTCCCCCCTCACTGTTTATTTAGCTTGTTAAGACCAACAGCAAGCAGGTCATACACACACACACACACACACACACACACACAGCTGAGCTCCAGTGTTGGCTCGTAGTGGGGAATGCAAGGATGGAATTGGCTCTCTAATCCCCCCCCCCCACACACATTTCTCTAAAGTTGGACTAAATCCTCACTGGCCATGAATGGCTCTCAGTCACCAGGAGAAATAGTCTGCACGGCTAATACTGCAGCTGTTCAAATGAGTGTGAAATACTGTGGAACATCGAGCAGTTTAACTCTGCAGCATCGCATCAGACAGTTTTGTGCCAGATTCAAATAGAGAGGAGCCGCTCTGACTGAGTGTGTGTGTGTGTGTGTGTGTGTGTGTGTGTGTTTGTGTGTGTTTCGGTGTGCGTGTCATCAAGCAGCAAGAGTTGTGGATCGAGCAGGCGACGTGATGTGACACTGCTTAGTTCAACCCGGGGAAATCACAGATGTTGCCAAATGAAGACAGCTGTTTCTGTATGGATTAGTAATGTGTCTCACTTGAAATTACTGACGTATTGATCAAGAGTACAGCTTTATATTGCAGAAACAAGCATGTAATGTGCATAATATGCAAGGTTTGTGTTTCTAATACTGAAATGATTCATTGCAGAGCAGAGTCTGCTGCCAAAACGTAACGACTGTGAATTAAGTATTTAAAAAAAAAAAATCCTAAATACTGGTAAGGGCTGTTATTTTCCTAAAATGCCGACACAACCAGGCTTTTATTTGGGCTTATATTATAATATTATATTCCCCATTTGTAAAACTATATTTTATTATGTTTTAGGAAGACATATCTTTTCGTTGTTTGCCTCCCTCCTGAGTTCCAGACAAGAAGATAGATCCCATTCTTTGGACTGTGCATGCAGTAACAAGGAAGAGACGGGCAGAGCTCACTTATCGCTAATTGGTAGTCAATGGGAAGTGCAAGCCTGCCTCCACCTAAAGTCATCAGATAAACTTTCCGACAACTCTAAATTGTCCCGTGCGCTTGTTGTGACTTTTTATTTACCACGTTATGTTATTTTTAGACCTGCATTAGCACTAAATAAATGTCATTTTAGAACCAACAACTTGCCGAAAGTAAACCCCAGGACACGTGTGCGAGTTAACGTCAGGAGACAAAGGAATACATAAAGTACTACATAAAGTAGTATCACCATCTGTGGTACTCTGGATAACCCACAGTACAACATTGTGGCAACATTCTTTGTTAGCAGATTGTCAAGTAAAAACTGTCTGAGAGCAAAGTCTGACATGTTTTCAACAATTTGCCTGTACCAGACCGGAATTCAGATCAGAAAGAAAAACTCTTTTTCATCTATAGTTCAAGTGGTTCTGACACACATCCTGACCTTGACATGAGCTGTCACACACACTGAAACACAGTTTTCACCTCATCCAACATCCGCCCCATTCACCTCTGACCAATGCCTCTTTCACTACGATGAAGAAAGAACTCAGTGGCAGCCATTTTGACAGTGATGATGATGATGATGATGAAATCATTGCTGGGGACCGGTTTCTGAAGGTCCAAGATGCAGACTTCTTCAGAGAAGGTATTTTAGGAGTCTTCAGTCTCAATTTACCAACAGCTTAAGTCAGCACAGTTCAGTTGAATAACTTCTAAACTGCTAAACTAACTGCTCACTTCCCGCTCTTCTCCAGTTGCTCCATATAAACACACACACAGACACAGACACACACACACACACACACACACACAACTCACCGTTACTCACCTTCGCTTAACCACACTCTCTTAAAGGAGCCACGCTACTCTTCCAACAGTCGGCTCCAAGTTCTGTCCTCAAAGAATAAACTCCCAAACCCCAAAACCAGTGGACGTGCCTGAAACTGTGACATTGATTGATACTTTGAAAACACGCTGTCCTCAGTCTGTCGCTTCACCTTTTCACAAAACACAATGAATGGATGATTTCTGCGGATCGAAATGACAGGATGAGAACCTGCGGAGCCCTTGGATGAGCCGAGTCCGAACGGCATCCCTAACAACAGTCTGTTATCCATAGCAACGGTCTGTTATACAGAAATAACAGACCTTAGAATGCCATAATTGACAAATCAGAGTCGAGTATTCAACAGAGCCGTATAATAAGAACAGATAATTGTGTTTTCTAAAATTGATTTCTTAGAAAGGAACTTATTGATTAGCCATCATTAAAAGAATCAGAATCAGGGATGTAGTGAAGAATCTCATTATCATCTTGTATTAATTCAGTCTGATGTTTGCAGAGGAAAATGCCTCTCTTACCAGGAAGTCTGGCCACTGACCCCCTGTGAGCAGTATGGAGTGATAACAGAGTGTGGTGAATGCCATTTAAGGTTAAATGTAGCATTTTAAATCCACTTTCATTGGTAAGCCCTGCTGCTTTTCCTGCTCTGCCAGTGAGAGTCATTTCCAGCTAATCTGCATTTCTCCCCCTCACAAGCTGAGTATCAGACACTGTAAGTGTGAGCTCCTCTCAGCCGGAGTAGCGAGTTGGATCCTCCGTTGAACCGCAGTGTGTAAATCTTCTGTTTACACCTAAATCAGAGTCTGCAGTGACAATGACGGCTGCAGGATGAAGATGATTCACTGAGACAGGAAGTGGAAAGTGCATCTTGGGAGGTGGAGCTGGTTGTCTACCTATCATAAGGTCGGTGGTTCGATCCCCAGCTCCTCCAGTCAAGATGTCAAAGTGTCCTTGAGCAAGATACTGAACCACAAATGCTCCTTCCATCGGTGTGTCTGTCTCTGAGGAAGCAGGCAGCACTTACATCATCACCCCTCCTAATAGGCATGGGCCGATTTCTGGTTTCAAGGTATACCACGGTTTGAAAAATTCACAGTTTTAAAACGACTAATAATATCCGTCATACCACTCCTGTGATATGAGCTGTTTTTTTCCCCTTTATCAAAGACAAACAGTGCAGGCCCATCGCTTCCGTTGTATTTATGTTGTCAAACATTTTCAGCACGATAGGGCTGTGCCAAAAAATCAATATGGCAATATATCTAAATATCTATTTTCATGATTTCCGTATCGTATCGTGATACGTATCATATCATTAAGTCCTCGCCAAGGAAAAATGGAAATTTTGTTTTAAATTGTTCTGACTCATTTTGTAAGCTGAGTTATCAGTATAATGTGATTTTTTTCAGACTACCCAGATCGTACACAACAACTTGTTTATTAGCTCTGTTCTGACATTTTCAGTGAATTGTGGAATATCGGAATATGTGGCAGTATGCATCGTATCGCAGCCCACCTCTACTGCACGAACAACAGCTGCTGTGCTTTCTCCTCTCTCTTCTCTCTAACAATGACTTAATACACACACATGCGGAAGTGCACACACAGCCACACACCCCTCACAAACTTAACACTGCTGTCTCTGCTCTCCGTTCTGTTCACCAGTTTGTCGTAGTTTGTAGATGGAAAGTATAATGGAGCCTCCACGTGTGGAGTCAGTGAGGCCTACAAAAAGGAAACAGCAAGAGGGTTGTTTCAAAGAACTTTGCATTTGAGGCAGAATAACATGGAAAGCAAAAAGACACAAGCAAGCACATATGCGAGAGACGCTGCAGCGCGGCGCTCACCAAAGTTCCTAACATGAGCAGTTTAGCAAAGCGCCCAAAGAGCCGTCATGCCGTCATATTTAAAGAATTGCTAGAGGTTGTTTTTTTTAGCTCCCCTTTTGTTACAACTGAAGAGTTAAACTAAATGAACCAGTAAACTAGTTTGACATGTGATTTCATTTTTCCTTAATTAGGTTGTATTTATTTGCATTGTCATGTGCTCATGTGTTGTTCAGTAAAAATGAGGATTTTGCAAGGTAACTTCATTGTGATTAGTTCACTGTAGTCTTGTAAAATGTGTTAGGCAAAAAACTGAAACAAATAAGCAACATTTATTTGAAGAAGAAACATGTTTCATATTGTTTTTCAACAGAAAAGAATTCAATTATTTATGTGAGCTTGTTGAGCTTCAGCTTTAGGCTCACCTAAGGGACTGCATCTATTTTAATTTTATTTAGAAGAATTTAATCATTGTATTATTTTAACTTAACATACACGTTTACTGTTCCAAATATTCTATCTGGATGTGGTTTAAAATTAAATAGATTGTATTTAATGAAAAAAGTTGATGTTTTTATACCCAGACATTTCAAAATAACACATTTTCAAGTTGTAATGGCAATAATATTTTAATAATTAATATTAATATTAATATTTTTGCTTATGGTTATCATACCATCAGAATCTCAAACTGACCCATGCCGACCTGCCAGCAGTGTTTAAATGTGTGTATGATTAGGCAGATGTTGATATAGATTGTAAAGCCCTTTAAGGTTTGTTTTAATGCCTTCACAAAAAAAAAAAAAACAGTTTGTTTTAACAGCTTATTTAGTTAACTAATTGGATTTATGTTACAGTAATAGCATTCCTTTTACCACCATTTCTAGTACATAGATACATTTTATATTAATAATAATAATAATAATTTGATCTAGAGTCAGATCTATTTTAATGTAGCTTGTGCTTCACAGGTAAGCACAGTATGCCAAAACATGACTTAAAACAAGAAAAGCACAACAGGCCCCATTTAATGTTAAATACACACACGGTGGCACACACCCTTTCATCCTCTCACACACACACGTATCACTATGCAGATACACACTCCCACCGTACCTCTGTGCTCTGTGCAATTAGACCCTGCCTTTGCCATCAGTGTGAGCATGTCGGCCACTGCTGTCCTCTGTGATTAATGATACAAAGCATCAGGCTGAAAGGCACACTGTGAGGACAATCAGCATTTTAAATGGACATTATTCCCACAAAAGCCCCATCATGCTGCTGGACAATAGGAGAGGTCTTGACACAGTCAAAGTCAACCCTGTGCAGCTTTTGTTCAAATATCAGCGCTTGGTTTTGGAGCGAGGCCTCTGCAAATGGGGAGCTTGGGAACATAGACGAGGTTGCAAATGGGTCTGATCTTATTTATGTTTGGGCAACAGTGACCCACAATGTGAAAGGTGTTTTTTTTTTTTTTACACAAGGTCACAGAGGAGGTAACACACTCCAACAATGGTGTGTAGACAGGTGCAGGGTTGTAGCACATATTAAAACCATCTACATAAACTTCTCCTCACTTTAACACTCTGCTGACACTGAAGCATTAACTCTCCACCCATCTGTCAAACTACAGCTCAAAGCAAGATATCTCAATAAACACGGTTAGATACTCAGCACGTTTACATGCACAGTTAAGTCAAGCTATGGATACATTTTTAATCAGGCCATTTAATTTGGACTACTGTCCTTGTCTCAGTATACACGCGTGGAGGAAGACTACAGAAGGCGGCGATATGCCCCGTTCAGCTGGTTGCTATTGGACCTTCTTCCAGTTAGCCAAACAAGCTACAAACAAGTTAGCAAGCAGCTACATAATCCACGTTGAACGGTGAAAACATGGACAACTTTACAGTACTGTACACTTCGTATCTATGCTTTACTTTTGGTACAAATTCGATGCACAACTTGTTCTTACAGGATTCTTGTTTTCTTCCTGGCTTTCTTCTACTACTTTATGCTGTTCGAGCTCTGGGTCAAACACATAACAGAGACTGTCGATCATGTGTAAAAAAACACTAAAGCTGACAAAAATTAGTCAATATCTACCGAAGTTTGAGCCGCTGTCTCAGGGGAGCAAGAGGGCGGGGCTTCTGCTGTTAGCGGTTAGCCGTGGCCTGTAGCTGCTCAGTACCCACTCAATGATAATGTGGTTTTATTTCAAGCAAAAAACATTTAACTGTCTCTTTCAGAATCAGAATGTCAATCACAACACAATATAACGGCATTTATGTGATTATCAAACAAAGTTGTGATATTTAGCATTCCCACTCATCTATGTTTAGCCAAATAGGTGGGCCCACAGCATACGTCATACGGTCACTGTCAATGCTGATTGGCTTAAGGCTGTAGTAGTTGTACGTTTAACTTGATATAATGACTACTAGGATTTAAATTCTGCAGAGAATCCCCAACTGACTGTAGCCAGACCGGTACCATGAAGTGGATTTAACTGAATCTCAACTTTCATTGAATTTGCTAAGCAAAACCTGTTGATGACATTATTTGTTTTCACCTTTCCCAAGTGGCCACACTTGAAGCGTGGAGAAAAACCTGTGGCCATGTCACACCCACACATACTTCGCTCTTCACATGTATGAATGGCATCAGTGAAGGGTTGTTACAGTGGACAGAACATGCATGAATGCTTTAAAACTGTGGTCATTTGATTTTAATGATGAGACACTCGCTGTCCTTTATCCTTTTCATAAAACCCCTTGTTGGACTGCATCGTATGACTTTGGTTTCAAATTTCCTTCTCCCTTACGTCTGTTGTTTTTCTCATTTATGGGTCATTTGATGCTTTTTCTCTCATATCTTGTCACAGTGACATCCTTTCTACAATGATGTGATCAGTACATACCCCACTGCCCGCACACATACCTGCCAGGCCACTAAAACCCATTTGAGAGGGATGGGTGACTTTTCCACAGGTCCGCTACGTGCCATACCTTGACAGAGTGCTTTGATTCAATGACGTTGCATGGCCACTCAGTCAGTTCAGAGCTGCTGAAGTGAGCACAGATCTGATATGGAATTAAGGGGCCAATTAGTCCTCAGGTAACGGATAACAGCTCTTGTTCCTCTGCTGCTCTGCTTTGATGAGGCGAGGAGAAAGACAGACATGGCATGAAATTCGGAGCGTGGTGTTCACTTAGCAGCCTCCACCCTCTGGCTTCAGACGCGACACAGGCCTTTGATTTTCCCATTAGCAGCCAGAATAGAGGAACCACTGCCTAAACCTACCTGGCTTATGATGTTCAAAAATGAGCAGTGTAGATAGCGTTAGCCCCTTCTCCCCTCCCCTCACGCTGGGGCTTCAGTCGACCTGATAAGGGCTAATCTCAGGCTAGCTGCTGTTCATTTACGACTGAGCTTACCCAGAATCCACATTAATGTCGTGTGGCGGTCCTCATATTCACTCGTCCTGGCCGCTCTGAGGCTGCAGCACTGAGATACAGGTGAGTACTTGGAATGGAAATGAGCTCCCTCCACAGAAATGTGTTGAAGAGGTGCAGCTGAGCAACATGCTCTGAATGGAAAGCAGCTGGTGTGAATTTAATTGGAATAGAATGATAAGGCCAGCTAAGAGCCATTGACTGACTCTCACTTTGATTCTCCCTCCACCCCCCATCCTCCAAAAATGTGGGAGTGTTTTCAATTTCTGACTTCTAAGAAGTGATTTGAGATTTTTATCTCAAGATTTCAGTTATTTCACTACATGTTCTGGACACACAGCAGTATTCTGTGTGTAAAAAAATACCTACACACAATGACAGCAGTGAACTACATCGCGCTGATAAATCTAATTAATAACATGTATAGCCTACCCCGGTGAAGGTCATTCATGAAAATACATATTTGGAGAAAATATTTATAAACTCAAGCCTCTTGACTTTTGTTGGTAACTATATAGCTATATACAAAATTCAGTATGTTAGATTTCAGGAAAAACATATTTTGCTCTGTAAAGCTGGCCACACACTGGACGATTTTCAAATCTTAATTATTTTCAAAACGTGGGGGACCACAAACATAAGGACACTTTCAACCGATTTTGAACTTTACAATCCTCAAAGCGCACACACTAGACGATTCAGCCAGACCACAAGACCACACACCTGCAGTTTGTAGTCACGATTTCACAGTGGCGATTCCACAGACACGTGATCTCACAGTAATAATAATAATAATACCATTAAACAGTTGATGCTAGACGTTGTTGCTACTTTGTTAGCATTATCCCGTTCACTCACCTGTTATGTCCAGTTTCTGCCCTCACCTTTCCCCTGTCAGCCCTGTTGTGGTTTGTCTTGCGTGAGACGGCACTCGTGTTGTTGCCATAATTTCACACGCTGGTCTTCATTTTTCGTATTCCACTTGGCTCACAGCACAGTTTCATTAATGTCCTTTGCCATGTTTGTAACTAAGTACGCAACATCTGGTTGGTGACGTGTCCCGGTCTGCCAGCTCTCATTGGCCACTGCGGGTATTCCGTCAGAGGCAGCCCAACCTGAAATCATAAATATCAGACATGTTTGATATTTACAATTCGAGATAGGGGAGGCTCTGACTCAGTTGGGAGCAGGCAAATAATCGCATTGACACCATAAACTTGCATCGAGGAAAGAGACAATTCAATGTTTTTGTGCTTGAAATAACATCACATTATCATCGAGTTGATATGGGGGACAGCTGAGCTACCCATTAGCGGGGCTCTGGCTTATCTTGCTGCCCGAGGAGGCTACAGGCCGGGCCGTAGCTAACACGAGTGAGAAGCTCAGCTAATATCATAAACTGTTTAGTAATTACATAAATGTTATGTTGTTTTACGATTGAGATTCAGACTCGGCATGCTACATAGAAAAAAGAGAATGAGACGTTTTTGCGCTTCAAATAACATCACATTATCACAAAGTAGGCCGAGATATTTGGGACACACGGTGGCACCTCAAGTCTCTCTAGCTATAATCAGCTTTGAGAAATATATTTCATATATCATTTTGTGTTTTTTTTCTGAAAATAAAAAAAAAGAAATAAACTAAAATAAAAAACAAAAATGCTGGTAAACTGTTGAATGACACATAAGAATTATTAAACAGTCTCAGAATGAAGCAGTTCTTATATACTGTTATCAAGATAAAATTATCAGATTTATTTGTTTTGCAGTTGTGTCGTTTCTTGGAAGGTCATTAGTTCTCATTTGCCTCTGGCAAAATAATCAGTATGTGATGCTTACAGGGTTTTTTTAATATAACTGTGGCTAATCCACACAGGCCTGTAGTTATGGTGAATGCTGATAGTAGAGACACGCCACATTTTTAATCATGAAGTATTCCAGTCTGCCCCTCAGGCCATATTATTTTTTAATTGTCTCAGCCTTGTGCCCGCATTGAATCAGAAAATTGGTCTCTGACACTCTTGTAGATTGACTCCACTTATTCTTAATAACATTGCATGAACTTTGATGCAGTGATTAGTTGATTTTTTAAGGTGTGTACAAAAAAGTTCCAGTAGTCCTGCATGCCTTGTTTATCTCCACAAAAGCCTCCAAAGCACTTAGACTATGTTCACATTGGAAGCACAAATTTGATTCGTTGCAGATCCAGACTGATTTCAGGAAGTCTGGACGGTTGCAGTTTATTTGGATAGTCCATCTACAGACAGTTTATAGAATATTTTGTAATGTTTCAACAACATATCAGTTGGTTAACTGATTGTTGGATATTAGTTGAATTTCATGAATCTTTGTTGAACAAGTTTTAAAAAAAAGAAAGGGTTAACTAAAGAAAGATGGGGTTAGGTGAATCCGTCACATCACTGAATGTCAATTTATAAGTTGTTGAAATTTCATAAATACTCCATAAACTATCTGTGGGCCAATAAATTCCAAATAAATAAATAGTTACCGTCTACACAGTAGCAAAACGACATAAATCCTTTTTTTGCAAATCAGATCTGAACCACATTCGGTGGTGGTTGGAGATGAAATGCGATTCAAATCAGTGTGGATGCTCTAGCTGCCCATACTGGATTTCAGTGCATCATTTGCATCATTTGCAACACGACACACAACAAGATGTCACACACGGAACGATGGAAGAGCCGCCACTACAGCACAAGTCCTGAGAAAAACAACACAACGTGGAGAACAACAGCTGGAAAGAACCTAACAAACAAGATTTTACCACAAAGTGTCAAGCGGTATGCAAGAAAAGGGGTTCCGTTTTTGACACCTACCTCTTTGCCATGGCAACCAGCACAGATGTGGTGGTGTGCGAAAAACAAAGATCTGATGCGATCATTTCAAAATAGTAAAGAAACAAAGAAGCTTTCTCTGTCAGATCTGATTTGAGAGACAAATTGGATTTGCCTGCTTTAGAAAGACATATGCAGTGTTTATCATCTGTTTTAGACCTTTGGTTTCCTGCCCTTTGCTAACATGTTCAGAAGAAGTGTTTCGCTTTACTCTGCTTTACTGTGTGCTGATCTTTGAAGTAGTGCTCTAAACAGAGATTACAGGGTATGACTAGCTTCTTTTCTGCTGCTGACTTCTGTTGATGTCGAATGGTGGCTTTCCATTTTACCACCATGCGACTTTGTTTTGTGTTTAAGTACACTCTAAACAGATAATCATTCTGAGGCAGAAGGGCGAATTAAAGAATTTTAATTTTAATGCAGTATCAGCAGGGGGCGACGTTGATAGTAGGAAAGGATGAAGAATGTAGTACGAACAGAAAGAAAGTCTTCCTCAGGGTCGAGGTCAGGTAGAGTTGTAGGTCACGCACAAGATTTTCATACAAGAGACCAGGATTCAGTTTCCATGTGACACCAACAGTTGATGATGATTGTTTACCAACCAAGTAGGCTAGTTTTGTTGACTTAACCTTCAGGTTTAAGCAAATATTAACACATTTCAGTACTGTGATATTATGTTTTGCCATATTGTATTGATTCTTAAAAACACTATTAATTTTTAAAATAATAGTTTGCATGCAAAGATTAAATCCCTAACCAGTATTGCACAAAAGTATATTTATGATATTTCGATTGCATAAAAATAGTACATTTGTGACTCAGATCTTATCAGGGGTGAAACAATACATTTATCTCAGGAGATGAGACAATTTTTTAACACTACTTTTATGACTGGAAAAATAGTCTTCTATTTGAAAGTTGGTCACAGAATGCAAAACAACTACGACAGAAAATAACTTCATGTCAGCTGCAATGAAAATACCGAGGAGTGTCTTTACTGCCGTGGCTCTTGCTGTTGACGGTGGAAGTTGAGGTGTGAAGGCATTTGCGGATGTTGTTTGACCTTTCAGTGTTTTCTTCATTTGAGAAGAGAGCTGTGGAGGTTTTGTAGGTGACTTTGCATTGTGCTGCTGTCAGCGAGGTGTACAGCTCTATTTTCCTACAGTGCTTACGTAATGTTCGTGTTTCGCCGTCACCATCTTGCCCTTTTTTTTGTTCCCCCAGGAACCCCATAATGCTGCCACACAAAGGATTTAAAAGTGGCAGAGGCATCTTCTCTGCCAAATTCGAATCCGAAGTCTGACTCTGCCATGCTGGCTGCTGCACAAGGCACTCCTCTGGTCCGGCCCTAATCTCCTCACCTGAACTATGAGCGCCCTTGTCTGTCCAAACAAAGTACTGAAAAAGACGAGGGAATGCACGTCAGTGCTTGTATGAGTTTTGTCCTGATATCACGAAACAGCTTTTTACCATGACGAGAAACATCGCAACGTTTAGTATTTCCTCTAGATTCTATGGATATTGTGGTGTGTTCTTTATACCATGAACGTTTTTCTAGAATTACATTGAAAAAAATGCAATATATTGCCTTGCTTACAGTATTGCAATATATCATCTCATGACCCCTGTATCTTGATACATATTGTAATGCCAGATTCTCGGTAATACATAGCCCTACTTACCTTAGCAAAGTTTTTGCTAAACTTAACCCTTTACTGCAGTTATCACCTGTGATGGGTTTCAGCAGGCTTTAATTTGAAAGTCTAACCAAACTTTACATGCTCATTTTAAAACGTGCCACACACATTGTAGAGCAGCGGGTCCATTACACACTTTGGCATCATGGGGTTGTTGGATCTTTAATCAAAAAGAACCAACTCCATGTTTCATTTGGGTCATAAAACCCTTGACTTAAAAAAACAGACCAACCCTCCGTTTGCAAGTAACCATAGCAATCACTAAATTAGTATTCATAAAAACATTTGATTAATGTTGCTGGCAGGTGAAGCCATTGGGCACCTTTCCTGTCTGCCTTTGGGCTTTTTAAGTGTCTAATCATTTAAACACAAAGCTCACACTGGTGACACTGTGTTTCAGTATTTTGGGGTTTTTCCCTTTCCTGAAAAGTGATGCTTTCAGACGTGTTTCTGCAGACAGACCTTCATTTAGAATTGCTGATTCGGCACATGTGCATTAATTCATGGGTACTAAATCCTTCCCATCTGCCCCTCCTCTTCCTCTGTAATGTCACCCAATGACCTGAAAATCAATGATAGACAGTAGCAAACTAAAAAGCATTTCTAAAATGCAATTACAGGCAGCCAATAGAAAGTGACCCTATAACTACATCTTTTTGTCTCCGCTGAGTTTTTTATGCCTTCAGCTCTTATATCATATTGATTACATCTTGTCATAGCCTTGAGATGAGGTCCTCGAGTGTCAGGGGAAGCGAAAATGGTGGTTCACTGGATTACGAGTTTAATTTGATTTCAGACAACAACTCTGCACAGTAATGAGATGTGGCTGCACTCCTGCGGCTCTCCTTTTTTACCTGACTGCTGTTGCTCCTCATCCTCACACAGACCTCAGGTCAGTGCCAGTGCACTCTTAGTTCAACTCTCAACATCTCCACTCTCGAGAAAAGAACAAACTTCATTATGTGTTGGAGGAAATCAAACAAAAGAGCAGACTGGTCTCCATCACAGAGCTGATTTGTATGTCCCAGGGTCAGAGAAGTTTGGGCTTTGATCCAGGAGATGCAGTGAAGGGTCATTCCACACAAATGAATGTTTTTAGCCCTTCAGTGCTGACATAAATATTTTAATGCCATCATTTAATTAATGATGATTGGACATGATGACATCCTGTAAATATCTTACAGTTCAAAACACCGGAGAATAATGGAAACTTGATACAGTATATTAGAAAAGACTAGATAGATTTTATTTGACATGGACATCACAATCACATTGGACAAACCAGATGCATTGTTTGAATGTTTTAGCACATAATTCTCTTGTCCACAGGAGGCTTTCAAAGGAAAAACAGTGATAACAGTAACAATAAAAATAAAAGGAGAAGTCAATAGTAAAGAGTTACAGAGGGAAATAATGCAGTTTACAACAATAATAAAAGGACAATAGTGAAGCAATACATTCATAGTTAATACATACATGAGTTTTATGCTGCTCAAATGGAACTTGTGAAGTCATGTGGTGAATTCATGTACAGGCTTGGCATTCAAGTGGTAGCCGCATAAGAACAGCGTTCTAGCATTGCTAGGAAACAGTAATATGGATAAAAAATGGCTTGTTCTCCTCCTGGCTTTCTTTTATTACTTTGTGGTGAAACACCACACGGTGGAACAAGAAACGAGACGATGAAGGTGACCATTTATATCTAGATGAACAACTTGTCTACACTTGCTTTTGGTCCTGTACGGGCTCCGCCATTTCTGAAAACATCAGCAAACACCTCACAACCCCTGAACTCGAAGCTTTCTGATAAATTCGACTTGCGTGAAAACGACTAGAGGGGGAACGTTCGTATGGTCTCTTCTCGTGAACATAGTAAACGCGACCCCATCTGAAGGTGCCAGTAGAGCAAAGGCAACATGGTCACCCAGCTGTAAGCTATTCATGTGAGCAGTGTTGTTTTGATTTTAGCCATTGTTTTAGGCCACTGTTAAATGCATTACTGTTGGTCTCTGGGTTTGAATTAGTAGGTAGAGAGTTCCAGAGTTTTGCCCCCTTTGCAGAGAAAGCAGACTGACCAAAAGAGGTCTTGTACATTGAGACAAGACAATCAACATTAATGGAGGCTTGTGTGTTTGCCCTAGAAGGGTTTATGAAGTTCCATGTTCATCCGCCTCACATGCATAATACTTCCAAACAGCCATCTTGCTGTTGTCCTTTTACATGGCTGTAGAGGCTCTGTGGCACTTTCCATCTACAAACTACAGCAAACTAGACAGAACAGAGAGCAGAGACAGCAGCGTTTAGTTGGGGGGGGGGGGCTGTGGGCACAGTGTGTGTTTGTCAACTCTGTTGGAGAGAAGAGAGAGGAGAAAGCACTGCCGCTACCGTTAGTGCGGGAATTCAAAAGCAGAACTGTTGTGAAGCATGTACTATCAGTATGTACTGAAAAATGATTTGGCTGACAACACTAATACAATGGTAGTTAGGGCGGGGGGCGTGTGTTGTCTAGGCAACAACCTAAACTATAAGGTGTTGCCGGAGACCCTGAAATATAATTCAACAACAACAAAAATGTGATGCGTGATAATGATTGCTTCTAAATAGTTATGCTGCTCTTTATTAACAAATACTTTGACAAATGACATGTTTACAAAAAGGCCTGTCATCACTTACATAGCATCTTATAGCACACAAACACTCTTAACGCACATTGTATAGCATTAGGCTATCTGATGACGTCATGGTAATGAAGCTCACACTGTTGCTATTTTTAAATACTCCTGGATGCAGTTTTACCATATTACCGCCCAATCCTACTTCAGTTCTGTTTTAAAAGGCTGAACCAGAGCAGGCTCTGTCTGTGGACGACACCAAACCGTGTTCTTGCACAGTCACAGTCAGTATTTGATGTCTAAATAAGCTATAACTAATCAAGGGTAAGGATTAGTCTAATTTTTAGGCCTAACATGATTGGATTAAGGATTTTGCATTTTTTTCTTAACGTAGGTATTTTTATTAATAATAATAACAGTTACAATAAAATTAAAAGCATTAATTGTATTTTTAGAGTTTTTCATATACTGAAAGTTTTTCCTGGTTTTCCATTCGATTCTCTTTCGCTTTTCTGTCTTTACTTTCTCTCAGGCTCGTTAGCTGTGTTAGCTGTGCAGCTGCTACTAACCGACGCAGCTCTGTACTGTGTTTGCTGTCATCAAACTAGCCTCTGTCGGGGAGTATGAACAGTCTTTCACTCAAAGACGTGGATACTAAAATGAACTGGTATTGACAAAACCAACACCAATGTTCACGTTGGCCTGCTTGTGTTGCAGAGTTCCTGTGTGACAGACGGCTCCACGGTGCTCTGTGAGCTTACTGACACACATTAACTCCTCTCCATAGACATTTCAACCATTATGGGCCTACTTTTTAAAATTAAACAAAGTGTAAATGTTAGAGACAGCGCACACTTCTGACTGTTACTCTACAGAAGTCCCATGATGACATGAAATTTGTGAATTTGTTTCACTCTTTCAGCATATAAACCAATGAGTCACAAAGGTTTTTGTGAATGAGTCCGTGCAGTTGAGGTGTACTATGATTTCTGTTTGTATTTCAATGATCTTATGATGTAAGTGAATGTGGTCTGACCTGAAAAATGTCAGCTAAACACTGTCCCTGCACACGTGTCTTCTTTAGTAAAGAGCATTTGTTGAGTAAGGGAGAATATTCCTCCTGAAGCGACTTGTGAATTAGACTGATGCTAAATTAGTCATTTAAAATAAGTATGCTAATCTCACAGCAAAGTGTCAGAACAACACCGTCTGTGTGCGTGTGTGTGTGTGTGTGTGTGTGTGTGTGTGTTTGTATAGCAACCTAATGCAAACCCATGTGAGGTAACATTGGATGGTCACACACAGGACCTGCAGCCCGGTCATCGGGGATTAAAGTCCAAATGAAAGTGAAAGTCTGAAAATGATCTTCTCTGAAACCTAATCAAGTTTTGTCCTTGAAACTTTACCAAACCAAAGTTAACCATGTGTTGGAAAGGCTTTGTGCCAAGGTTTTGTTTATGACAAGATGGTACTGCATCCTTTACGCCTAATTTTAATGCCATTCTTAGGGAAAATCCCCCAAAACACTCTAATTTAATAACTCTAATTTACTGCAAAGTTCAGAAAGGAAATAAAAACTGTTCTTTTTTATTCTTCCCTTGTAAAAAACATTCTACAGACTGAGGGACATTTGCGCTGTTTTGAGAGGCTGAAGACAAAACAATAAGAAGCTGTAGCTCTACACCACTATGGTAGCAGCACTGATGCTATGAACTATTAAGATAAAGCTGTAGGTACAGTAAACTACCACTCTGAATTATAATTACATAACATTATACATAAGCATTATTTGACAAACAAAATGGAAATGCCTGTATTTGTGTGTGGAGGATACATAATATTTAAAGTTGTTTAGTCTAAATGTTACTTTCATGTTAGTATTTGTTGGTCACTGTTGTATTTGTTTGATGGATGCCACAAAAATGGGGTAAAATTTTAAATTAATAGTAATGATGTCTAGTCAGTTATTCAGTTTGCAAGTTATTTTGGGTTTGTTATCATAAAAAGAGGAGAAAAAGGAACAACAAGAAGAAAAAAAAACACTCCTGAGTGAACTTAAATCCTTTTTTAATTTTCTTTTAGTCTGCTCGTGGTCAAATAAATCATTGTGCTATAAATTTTGACATGTTTCAGCAGTAGAAATACAATTTAGCCAGGGCTTCTACACTGTTTACTTATATTAGCATTTTGCCACTTCTTATATTATCTCATTTTGTGCAGATTATTAGTCTAATTGTCCAGTCTTCTTAAATGATTTAATCATTTCAATTATTATGAAGTAATATCAAATGCCATTTTCCTTCCTCAAAGTTGATTAACATCTAAATGGTTAAAAACAGTGTACTTACAATTAAAAATGATTTCTTTGCATTTTCCACCTAAAATAATATAAAGCCTAATGTGGCAAAATTCATAAAATTGAAATATTGAAAAAATAACACATTATTTCATCCATTTTACATGCTATTTAAAAAAAACATCAAAAAACTATTCCACTTACTGACTTATTTGCAAATACAAAGGTTGGTTTCCTGGCAAAGACTCAACACAGAAAGAGGTCGCTGTGCACGTGAAGTGC
This sequence comes from Naso vlamingii, assembly GCA_029822935.1. Taxonomy (NCBI): domain Eukaryota; kingdom Metazoa; phylum Chordata; class Actinopteri; order Acanthuriformes; family Acanthuridae; genus Naso; species Naso vlamingii. The sequence continues at coordinate 23,523,184 of JAPQLA010000008.1, read as the reverse complement.
TCTTGTATGTTTTGTGTCTCTGCTGGTGATCTTTGTTTCAGTGTCTTGCTTCCTCGTAACCCAAACTAAAGCAAGTCCAGACTTTAAACTTCAATGCAAAAAACAAAAACAAGACTCAGTCAAAAGCTGGTCTGAGACAACAAAAGAAAATATATGAGAGCAGCCACGGTGGCCCTGAGGTTAAAAATAAAACAGAGTCAAAGTTCAAATCTCTGTGTACAGAAGTCCAAATGTTAATTAGCTGCTCTGTATTAGATCCTCTCAGTAGCCTTTCAGAGATTATATTCAACAACACAATAATCAAAACCATAATTACATGAAATAAAAGAGCTTTTGCAGATGGCGACAAAATTACCAGTTAATTTCTCTTTAATTGAACTAACGTGGATATGCATATTTATCTTATTTCCATGATGTTTGTTATTCTACTGGAATGGAGAAGCTGCAGAAACTGCTCATTATGAATAATGAAGCAAATAACAGCACACATTTAACGCATACTGTACTTGGAGCTGCGTGTTTGCACTGTGAATAATTCAATGCGATTTGTATAAGTAATAATCCTTCATAATGCATCCTTTACTGAGAGCAGGAATACACCGAAGGTGCAGAAGTCGTTGCTTAAAAGCAGTCGAGGCAGCGATGGCTCTGTGTGCTGGGGGAGTTATTGCTCCACTTACTTTACAAACTGAAAATCTCATTAAGTGTGACACTGAAGATTAGTTGAGAGGGACCAAAGTGGAGAGAGAATGAACTCACTAAGGGGCTGTGAGGAGGCTTTGGCTTTGTTTGCCGTCATTAATTCAGCATTGAAACAGCTCAGGGGGAAGCTGTGAGCCGCTGATCAGAAGAGCTGCGGATATGACAGGCGAACAGGTGCCCTTTTTCCTCTCCAAACACTTTTCCCTCTTAGCTTCCCTCCTCAGGTCTTAATTGAGGTGAGTTGTGTATTTGGGCCATCTGCGTGCTGACAAAATAAAGCTGGTTTTGATTTATGGTACCTCCAGACATATTATCCTCTGAATTTCAACAGCAAGAAGCCCAACTTCACTTGTGAACTCAAAAACAACGTGTGAGAACAACTTTTAGTTTGACTAGAATTTATAGTCCAGATGTGAATCGACAACACAAAGTTTGATAAAGATCAGGGACGTAACAGTATCAAAAAGTCACAGTACAATATATCTCAGTATTAACCAGGGGTGAAAGTAGTTTTAAATTCTTACCGGTACTACTACCACAACCTTCATTGCTTTGTATTGTTCAGTTCTCCTCAGCTTAATGCATCACTGAAAAAAATGTTTCAAAGTTTTAACACCTGTATGGAGTAGAAATAAATAAGAAACACTTGACATTGTGTACAACAAAAGACTTAGGCTAGTTTAATAGTTAAAGTGCAATTATCAAAACCTTAAAAAATAGCCTATGCAATATTTTGGTTTTAATTTATAACAACTTAATTTAATTTAACACCATAACAGTTAGGTTAATTAGTCTCTGTCTTTGGACTTTCAGACATGTAAGTGTTACATAAATACATGAGAGAACAAATGATTACGAGTAAAATGTCTCAACTTGCTTTAAAAATTACAACTAAATTTTTCTATAACAGCTGTGTTTTAAAATGTGTTGACAGCATGTCAAGGATGTTTGAAATTTTGGTGGATTCATTTATTAACGGTCCTGTTTGTGGTTTGGAACATCCCAGAACAAATAATCAAACGCACCCTTTCACAGGCACTGTGTTTAGGAAGTAAAGGTACGAAGTAACGTACTGGTGAGTTACAGTGGAGTTCCTGATGGTCACCTGACACATAGTTTGTCTGAGCTGCTGTCTGTGTTGTTGGAATGAAACAGAATATCATGTAACATTACAACTTACTCTGCTACACATTTTACTTGGAAGATTTTGCAACCATCGCCTGCCTGCCAGAACCCCACAGCACAGTGTTAGCAGAAGCTTGCGCTAACGCTAACTAACGAAAGGCGGCCGGGCTCCGTCCATCACGGATCAAAACACAGTATGGACAGTTCAGGAGCAATTCAGAATGACTTAGAAGCAGTTGATTAAGAGATCATGTGTTGTTTAAGCTATGACGTTAGCAGATGTGTTTTCTTGCTAAAATGTGACCATAACTGGTTCTGATTGTGGGTTTTGGCAGGTAGCTCCTCTCCCTTCTTTCCGGTACCGCGTACGGCTGCTTAATCTTTTGGTGGTACGCAGTACCAGACCAAACCGGCCGGTTTCACCCCTGGTATGAAGCACGAGGTGCAGTGTTTATTGAGGTATTTAGACATTTTAAAAAAGACAAATGAAGATTTGGAAAAAATGCATTTTATTAGCATCCATTTTGTTGTAATTATTCTTCACTAGCTTTATTTCCTGTAATAGCATGTGCAAAGAGTTGTCATATTTTGTATTTAAATCATTGCCCAATGATTTACAAATGACCCAGCTCATATCCCGTGCTCTTTTCGTTATCCTGCAATCTTGAGTTAACTGTACTTTGAATGAGTCATTGCCAACTAGGAATGTCTTTTTGGCCATTCCATGAGCTAAATGAGAATCTGTCTTTGTTTCCTTCTTCCTCTGTGAGCTGACTGAGTGTGTTTGTCTGCTGACACGAGGTTTCACACACAGTTCAGCAGGTCTCTCACTAGCTGAGTTTTTAAAATTCTTTCTTTCTTTTCACAGCGATGTGCTGCCATGCGAAGAGAAAAAGAAACTAAACTCCGGTCGGCTTACTCTATTATTTCTTTAACACATCTTTGTTTAATTCAACAGTAAAATTTGAGAAAATGCTTTGCACATGCGATCTCTGTCACTGCAGCCTGCCTCTGTCTTGTTCATCAACGCATGAAGAGGAGAGAACCGCAGTGGTCGACGGGCTGTGTAGTTCCCAGTTCTCTCCACTGGACCACAATACTGCGAAATTAATGATACCATTACATCCCAAATTAAGATTGTAAAAATGTTGATATAATATGTATGAGGCAGAAGGCCTTTGATGAGATCAGATGGGCTGTTTTGTTTTACCCTTTTAGCTCTCATCCCTCCTTGACTAGGGTGACCAGATGTCCCCAAAAAATTCAGTACAGACCCAAATAACAAGCATCTGTCCCAAATCTAAATCCTGTTGTATCTGTCCCGAAAATTAGATTAAACCATAATTGTGATCAGTTATGGCCTAATTAATCATTCAGTACTGATTGTAGTGAATCACTTTTTTGGTGTCACCCTGCAGCTGGCTCTGCATTGGCTGCAGCAGTTTGTTTCTTACATGAACATTGGCTGTTGTCTATTTTTTTTAGCTACACAGTGTGTCGTGATATCTGTTACTGCAAGGGCGACATTATGACGTTGTTTACTTCAAAAAGTTAAGGAGGGAAATCGAATTGTTCATTGCTAACAATGAGGCCGGTTTTCTGTGAACATCCAGCCAAAAATCAGCAATGTTAATGCCAGAGAATAAAAATAATAACAGGTGTTTTACTGTTCATTGCAAATATGACCACATGACCACGCCCACCCGTAACTCCCCAGTCCTGAGTTAGACCCATTCTCATCTGGTCATCCTCTCCTTCACATTTTTTTGGTCATTTGAGGACCCATGGGTCAAACTCTCCCAAAGTCCTTGATCCATTCCTCCAGGGTTTTTCGCCTCCCTGTTTTGAGAACATTGTAATGAAAACAAACAGGCAAAAAACCCTGGAGGAACTTATCAAAAAACCCCTAAAATTTGATACATAGGTCCTTGATGCACTTTTAAGAGGGTACAAGGGCTAGAAAGATACGGTTTTTGAAATTCCTTCATCACATTAATCAAATTATTATAAACTGAACCAGAAGCTTTGATTCTATGCAATGTATAAGTG
>JAPQLA010000008.1:23502125-23513746 GCA_029822935.1 Naso vlamingii | reverse complement strand
GTTATAACACTTCCAGACGAGGCGGAGGGATGGTGGTTCCTGACTGTCTCCGTGGGAGGCGTGACTCCGCCCACTCAGGAGGCAGGAAGTGTATATACCATTTCACACCATTGGCACAGCGTACAGTGAATGATCTCGTGTTAATAATTGACTATCTTTGTTAAAATGTGCTGCTAAAATAGAGTAGGACACAACAACAACACCGTGTCATTTTGTAATGGTCATCGATGGTAGCTATCATGTGGTGATATTCTTGTTAGCATGGTCATCTACATGTTTGCACATTCATATCATCCACACAAGAGTTTGACTGACAGCTTGCCCAGCAGCTCAACCCTAACCCCAAAAGATAAACACGCCAGCCTGACAGGGATCTGACATCATTGAGCCAAATTCCTCGTATTCTCTGTGAGAAATGCACAGATGCTTTTAGTAAATGAGATGAAATATCTTGTTTAAAGAGCCATTGAATTTTGAAAAAGTCTGTAATTTACTCATTAGTTAGTTTGAGGATTTTAATTATTTAATTCTAGAGTGTGGTTGAATTTGTCAGTTTATTTGCCCCGAGCTGAAATCCTGAATGACAGAAACAATCACGAAGTCAATAATTATTGTGTGTTCTCACAAAGACAATTGTGATACTTTAGTGGTGCCATGTGCTGGGCTCACCCTGTAAAATGAACACTTCATATGACGTTCACTTATCAGTGTACAGCCTGTAAGGGCTGCGTCTTGTCTTACATTCTGTTGAACCAAAGATTAATTGTGGGAATGTTCTGGGTCAGTCCTGCTCAGTCCTCCTCCTCCTGTATTGTTAAGCTAACACCCTCAAATTTACCTCTCTTTCTCTCTCTCCCTTTCTCTTCTTTCTCTGGACTTTTAGAAATGTTCTTTCAAACACCATATTGTGCCAGGGCCTTCATTCTTCGCCCAGCATTTTATTTTGGTCCTGCCTTGCAGCTCCCTCACTATGAGTATGATGATTGGAAATTTTCAAAAGAGCCCTAGAATCCGGAGCTCGTCTCATCTTAGATCTTTTGTCTTCTGTCTTATTTGACAGCATAAAGACGAATGAGATGGCATCAGGCCCACTCATTCTCTACAAACCAAAGACTGTGATGAGATTCTGTTTGACTCTGTTTTCTGCCTGTATTCAAACCTAAATTAACGCAGTATGGTTGCTCTTTGTATGTTCCCGGGTATCTTCTGTGTGTGCAGAGAAAATTCATACAATCTGCCCTCTCAGGCCATTTGCCTGCAAATTACCTTTTGAGCTCACGATACAACTTGGATTGCATTGCAGGGGTTGTAATTTGATTTATTGGCATACTTTTCAGCTGTTGGCAATAACACAGCCTCATCGATAATATCTGTCTGTTCAGCAAAAAGCGACAAATGATTACTAGAACAAATGAAAGAACTTAGGATTTGTACTAAACAGTACACAGTTCAGAAAGACCATGAGGAAAATTTCTTTCACTACAGCATGTGATTGCTTACTTACACAATTCCATTAAAGGAGAGCTATTGTCCTCATTTTCAGGTCTTTTATTTTGATTTTGGACTCCTTTAGAACACAACTGACTGAACAGTAAAGTCTGTTGATCTTCAGAAAACTGTGAATCGCGCCCTCTCTCTCGCAGTCTGTGTCAATTACTCCTCCCCCTTTCCCTCATGCGCGTGTCTGCACTCTGCTGTACTCACAACCCTTTTACTGACACAAAATAAACACAGCTACGACACTGATAAAATGTTACTTACAGCCTGAGCTCCTCACTCTTGAACAGGACAAAGCAACATGCGGGCATTTAGCAGCAGTTTAGCCGTTAATCCAGCTCATGTTGAGGGAGTAAATAAATCCACAAGAAATAAATCCGCAAGAAACAGGAACACTCTCACTCTCAAACAACAACAACTTTTTATTGGAGCCATCTTGAACAAAGTGCTGACAGTAATCCCTGAAGCAGAGAGCAGAGTGCAGCAGTGTCTGAGCAGAGCGGGGGAGGGGGGGACAAAGTGCTGTGTGCACGGAGCTGACATGCCAATATAAGGAAGTCCAGCATCATTAACATCACTGGAAAAACACTGTTAAAAAACAGTGAAACACAGTGCGCAGAGCCAACAGAACCTCATTATGTGACGCTTTGACATCGTTTAACACGAGTATCTGACGTTGCAACAACATTTATAGGTCAGAAAAGACGGAAAAGGCATAACTATTTGACTCTTATGTCTCTTTGTTATTTTTTGTCTTGTTTTATTACATTTTACAACACTATCTACTGGCCACTTTCCAGAAAACAATGACATCATTCATGAGTCAGAGGGAAGTTTATGGGAAATAACGTTATACCCGTCTTGTTTAATGGCTCTCAGGACTTCTGTGCTCCTTACTAAATTAGAGAGTATGCAGAATATTACTTTTGTGCATTCCTTTCCTTTGTTTCTTTTCTTCTATTTAGTGTTTAAAATGTAATAATGTGACAAAAGCATAAATTTAAGCTTTACAACCTTAGTCTTTGGCCATGAAAGTGCGTATATCACGGTAACGGTAAACTGACCATATTCACAGCCAGTGGCTGCAGTCAGGTAAGGCAGGACAGGCAGTGTGTCACTTTGGCTAATAAGAAAAGAGAATGAAGTATGAAAATAAAAAACATAGTTTTTGTAATTACTTCTTACTTTCATTTTGTTTTGATTGCTGTTTTATTGTAAAAAAAATAAATAATAATACAATGAATCCTCCATTCAGGAGAGCCTGCTTACAAAGCTAGCATGTGTGATTAAAGGCGGCTGAGGCAGACTCCACCTCTGCCCCTCTCTGCTCTGTGAATGAACGCTGACAGCTAACGTTCCCTTCCATCTCTTTGCCCCTGCCATGATGTCTGCATTGTAAACATCAAGTTAGTCAGTTTTGTAGCTTGTAGCTTTGTGGAGTTCTACCGTATAACTACACATTTTTCGTGAGAAAACTGCAGCCTTTAAGTTACAGGTTTGGCATGTCTTTGAGGTTGAGGTGAGAATTTAAGCATTATGTCGACAAGGGTCCTGACAAGTAAGTGTGTGTGAGCACAGATGATTGTAAGATAATGTCAGACACTCTGCTCTGCATGTTTCAATGTGTTTTCCATTTACATTTTGAATTTCTACGAACATAAGCTGAACTGTTGGCAGTCTTGCAGGTAGCTTTTAGACACTTGGGCCCATTCCTTCAAAAGGGCTTACAACCTGAACCTTGGAATTTACAACATTTGTAACGTTGTTGTTAGCTTGTGCTATTTCCCGTCCTGCCTGTTCTGCTGAAGCACCTAACCACCATTTTTTCAGGAAAAATAATAAGGAGATAACCAGCAGGCCATTTGAGGGGGACAAGAGGGGACGCCGTGGCCCTTGTTAGCAAAATGACCAACAAGCTATTAACAAGCTGTCCTTCTCCACGCACCCATCACTTCCTGAGGTTATTAATAGGTGGACCACGGTTCAGGTCCAGATCCAGATGCTGGCATATCCAGACCCCAACGTTGATAACCGATAATTAATTAAAAATTACTAAATTACTAAATTTGGCAGATAGTCCATTTTAGTCAGGGCAGCATTCCTAGCCTTTACAGTAGCGGCCCAAGAAACACAAACCAGTTGCTAGCAGTTAAAATGATCTCATGTGATGCTACTCAGCAAATCCATTCTGCACATCTGCTCAGCGGTGCTGCCACCAGCTGCAGCTAGAGCGAGACACACACAGATGGAATGAGAGTCCACAGAGGAAGTGAGTCAGAGGAAAAGTCATTTCAAATGGCGCACTCTTGAAATGAGAAAAGTAGGCAGCAAGAACGGAGCTTTTAATCTGAAATGGAGGGACTTATATATTCATTCCACCGGCTGGTGGTTCAAAAACTGTCCCAAATCTGAGATCCAGGTCATCACTGAAGGCATCATATTGACACACATTATGACACAAAAACCTGACAATACAACTGACAGCACTAGAGTTAAACTGATGGAGAACTAGCTCAGATGAATTGCCAGTCAGTCTTCCCAAAAGTAGAAAAATCAGTGTTCATTTTAAATGATTCCCAGTGTGTTAAAACACCAGTATAAATGCCTGAGCTTTGAATATTAGTTACTTAAAGTTATTTTTAATGCAGCAGTAATATTGATCATAAACTGTCAAATATGATAGTAAAACACAGACAGGAAGCATTTGACTCGACAATGGATACTATAATTTTCTAGTAATACTTGCATACTTACATTTTAGAAAGGTTTTGAATGCAGGACTTTTACTTGTACTTGACTTTACTTTCATGATTGGTATTATTACTTTTACTTACAAATACTTCATCCACCAGTGTTTATAGGTCAGATTATCATAATGCACGGGAGATCTTTGCTGGAAAAAACTTTCTCTAACTGGATTTCTTTGAATTTGACTCCTTTAACTTACAGAAACTGGCTTTATTAGGCCGTAATTTTCTCTTTTCTCTTTTGCATATTTTGTTTGTCTTTCACCTTTCTAAAAACTTAAAAATGTTGTTGTGTAAGACGCATGAAGTCCTTTGTAAATAAACTCAGTCCACTGCATAAAATTTAAAGGTACATTTACTTTATTACTTCCACATGATTTAGAAACGTCACAGTTATAGTGTTCTTTGGTAGATACACATGTGTCGTGAGCGTGTGTGTGTGTGTGTGTTTGTGTGTGTGTTTGTGTGTGTGTGTGTTGGTTGGTGGTGTGTGAACAGGTGGGTGCTGCCATTGGGCCATTCCCTTGTTAAAAAATAAGCAATTGCCTTTTGGAGATAAATGATGTATTTTCAAGTTTTATTGAGATTAAAGTCTTTTGCCAGAGAAAAACCTGAGAGAGGAAAATAATAATAATAAAAATCTAAATAAGAGAAGAACCACGTGTAATGCAGTTCGTTCCCAAAGAGCAGGAACGTTGGTGTTATGAACTGCAAGCTAAGTGGCATGCAGCTTTTATGGCCTGGTAATGTTCAGGATTTAGAGTCCCTCATGTCCATACAAATATCTCTTTTTGTGCTGTGTATAAAACAATGAAACTGAAAAACACATTTCTGATTAATTTAATTCTAAAGCCTTTGAGCTTGGTCACACTAGCAATTATAACTGTGGAATTATTGTCCTGTTTTTGTCCTGAAAGCACATGATGTCAGAGCATCACCGGGCTTCCAGCATCACCTCTGTTTAACAGAGAAACATGCATTAATGTGCTGTGACACCTTATGCTCTGACCAGAAAGTAATGCTCTCCATGGGTGGACAGTCTGTTGGATTCGATTGCAATAAAAGCTTTGCTTAAACCGACTGATATGAGTCTGTTGGTATGAGTAACACGAACTGTTACCACAGCATTAATCTATAAGCATCAAGCCGTGCCAAAATTAGCCACTGGGGGGATTGTGGGTAAAAAAAGGATGCTTCCCTTCTTCCCTTCATGTACTAAACTTGCTACAGGCTTACAGCTGCTTAAAGTTTCTGGGTTAGGGTTAACCTGTACAATTCTGTGCATCTGAACCGTCGCATGTGTACCACACCGTTCACTACAAATTCTGATGTATTGTTATACCCCTGACCAGTGGGCTATGTCATCAAATGCTTTCTTTTTTTGATGAAGTTTGTTTAGTGATGTAATATGATCAGGAGTCTACATGTGTTTACATTGAAAAGTGTTCAGAATTTTGTGGCGTTCCCATGTCTGACTTCCTCTCTGGTTTAATCTGCCCTGTGCTGCTTCGCATGCTGCGTTTCCTCCACGGAGCAGAGCTGAGAGCCACTTCTAAAAACTGCTGTGAACGCTGCTGTCACGGGCAATGCATGAGTGGCCCATCTCTGTCATCTAGGCGCGATCTGTCAAAAAGATTCAGAATGTTTTGTAGTAAACCAAAAATGTAAAATGTTATGATGTTATGCTTTCACTTTAACCTTTTGTCTCTTTGTCTATACATCAGTTTTGGATGTCCGTTGCTCATGTTGAGAGCCCATGTAAATATTGTGGTGACGTCAGCGCCGCACCGAATGTTGCAACCTTGTTGCTATGTTGTTGTCATGCTGAATGTGTTTGTCAGTTAATGTATACGTTGTAGCCGTATAAGGTTAATTTTTGTTACATTTTTTTGGAATTTTTTTTTACCTGCATTTATGGCTTAAGGGGCAGTGTTTTTTGCCTTCTTGAATGTATTCAAGTTAAAGCAGAGGTCTTCAACCAGGGGGTTTGTGACCACTAGGGGGGTCCGTGGAGGTGCTGCAGGAGGGTCCCCCAAAATAGTAAAATTTTTCATCAAATTAATTTATATCTAGGATTTTTTTCAAATTTGGACAAAAATTACATTGAGTAAACTCAATTAAAAGTAAACTCTAATACTAATGGGCAATAATTAGCTACTTTTTACAAATATGATAATGACTGAGTATAAAATAGGTTTAAAACAGTTGGCTCGTCTCAAATGCAACACTTTTTCTAATTTTTCATTCATTTATTTTTTTATCTGGGGGTCCCTGCTCTGTTTCTTTATTGATCAAGGGGTCCCTGGGCTGAAAAAGGTTGAAGACCCCTGAGTTAAAGCGATCTGTTTGAACTCACTACAAGACAAAGCCTCAAGACTGTAATAGCACAGGGGTCAAATTAAGGTTAATGTCATTTCAGCTTAAATTTTGCTTAAAATAACCCAAAACTGTTCACCACATGGTGGACACAGATCCTTTAAGACTCATTAGGGTCTGCAGCTCCAGTGCAGTTCTTCATGCTTCTAGTGGCTAATCCAACATTTGCACTATAAATAGCACTTTAAAGCCTCAGACTGAGCTCATCTGTCACGTTCACATCAGGACTGAGACCATCTTCCGTTTTAGGATTTCAGAGGTGAGAGCAAATTTTTAGACAACACAGCTTCTCGAATATTGCCATCACTTTAAGACCGTTGGCCTCTAAACAGACTTCAGCATCTCTGTCCAACATGCAAAGCAAGAAAACCTTTTTTAAAATGCACTGTTGAGAGCTGAGACAAGGCTGGACAACAACAGAGCAGCAGCACATTTCTCCTTCTCTCCTCGCACAATTTTACTACAGGTCCATGAAGAAAACTTGGTTTTTGAAGACGTGTATCACTCACCAACACAATGACGTCCCCCTTTGTCTGATCTATGTAAGATTTGGGCCAAGGACTTGTGGCATGACCCTCTAACATTCTGCCAAATTTCGTCAAAAAAAATGGCCACCTTTTTCTGAAAAGCCACGCTGTCTGCAATTTCCATTTGCTCATAATGGCTTTTTTTTTTTTTTTTTTTTCCTTTTCTTTAACTTTTGCTGAGACTGAATTGTAAGTATTGGTCTCTAGATTGTGTGTACAGAGTTTGCTGTTTTTGGTGAAAATTGTGTGAACGAGTAAAATTTCAACTATTTTTCACAAACTTCAAAATGGGAGAAAATCTGGTAAAGTTACTGGTCCTTGAAACAAATTTATTCCTTGTGGTTAATAGAATGTGTGAGCAAAATGACTTAAGGTCAAACAGGGCATGAGATATGACTGTTCAGAGTTTGCATTCTCAACTGTTTGTTACAGCGCCACCCTTTGGCCAAACAACCTCACATTCCCGCCATGGCCTCTTAGCATGACCCTCTACCAGCTCGCCAAATTTTACAATTTTTGACCGTGCTTTTGTGGGCTGCCACAGACTTTAATCTCAGAATAAAAAAAGAAGAAGAAAAGTTAGAAACACAGTGGGAGCTTCACAGCTTTGCTGCTTGACCCCAGTAAACAAACAACAGTGATTACAAATATCATTTTTCATTTTCATATTACATTTGTCGGAAGCTATTACAATTTTGAAAGCTGAAGATTTTCACCTACCCACCAATGTAACAAATTCCCTCTGATGAAGTAGCTATTACATACACAGGAAATTCATATTACGTTTGTAGCGAGCAACTGCTATTAACATTTCTAGGAAATTTATTATGTTTGTGGGATTATTACATTAAAAGCTGCAGATTCGTATTACATTTGTGGGCTGTCATTACATTGGTGTCTGTTACATGTTTCTAGACACTCCACTGACAAATTATATTTTCCAAGCTTAAGCCAGAGTGTTGTCATCAAGATAATTTTTTTAGACTTGACAAAGGTCTACTTAAGACACAGAGGACATTATACAACACTTTGAACTGAGTAGTTCTCTATATAACAGATAAACTGACATGTAAACTGAGCTCAGGGCTTCTCTCCTCTGTTTCACAAGGAAACAGAATACAAAAAAAAACTTAATTTTTTTTCAGCTGTACAAACTCAAAGTTTCTAAAATAATATTTAATGTACTGAAAAGATTTATTTCTTAAAATGAAAACACTGGCTTATCTTTGTGACTTTAATCTTGCATGTAAAAACAAGGATTGCAGGAGAGGCACAAACCACCACAAAACATGATATGAAACTTTTGACAGTAGTCAAGAGATTAAGAATTCCAAAGTAGTCCGCAGCATATGCACAGACTTTAGGAAAGAGTTCATGTTTGGACTGAATAGTGCAGACGGAGATGATGCCGCTTGCCTTGCCCAGCAGTCTTCCTTGCCTCAGGCAAACCAACTGGCTGTCTGGATGGTAGTCAGGTATCTGCGAGGCCTGTCCTGGCCACGGTGCTGGCCATGTTTACCAGATGCACCATTCCCTCAGGTGAGTGCACTACAGCTGGCAGCTTGAGGATCCAGCAAACCCACTGGCCCTCAGCCTGAAACATGCTGGATGATGCCTGAACCTGAGAACTGCACAGATAAACATGTCTTTATGCACCACATAGAGCCCACCCACTGAACGAGACGGACAATGAGTACAGATAAACAGCCACAGACGGCACACTTTATGCCCAGCGACAGTCAGATGGCATCCTGCAATGAGTTCAGATGAAGACAGTCTAGTTCTCAATAGTGAACTGTTTTAAAATATTAACATATCAAAATCAGTATCAGAGACAGATTGGAGTGAATTCCCAGGGGAACAACATTGGCCTAATTAAAGTTGACAACTCTGCTCAAAACACAAATAGAGTATCTAAAAATAGTAATTAAGAGAATGTTTGATCTGCCTAAATGGACTGTGAGGAAAATACATTGATTAAAATCTGAGAAAGTTTATTGTGATTGAGCAACATTTAATAGTTACGTGTTGGTAAAGTAGGTAATATTTTCTGTTTTTTCGAATTGTCACATTTGCAGAGCCACACCAAGGTTGATATATTTTCTTTGTCTGGGCCACAGAGATCCATTGTTGTCCTAAAACCATAAAACACATCAAAAAGTTAATCTGTTGTGCTGGATGACTTGTTCTTTCATTACCATGAGCATGGTCAAAGGGAACTCTCCAGGCAGCTTAACACCTCTTTACACCTGGAGCCAGCTAACCTTGACGAGCCACATGATGGCCCCATGCGTCAACAACTAACATGAGACCTTAACAACTCTGTAAGGGTTCACACCCACACAGGGTTTAAAGCCTGCAACAATCCAATTTGTACTTTAGGTCTGATGTGATCAATTTTAAATCATGATAGCTGACAGCCTCAAAATACCATGTCCATGTCCAAGCCCTGTCTTTTCCATATGCTGCAGCGCTGTGTCCCGTGTTGTTTCAACAGATCTGAGTAAAAAAGGTAAGAATCAAACTTTCATTCCGTAGCTTTCCTAGTGATGAGAAAGACAGGAGGACATGGCTGAAGTTAAAAAGTACGTTAATTGAATGAAGAAAAGGTTTTGGCTTTAGTGAGTAGGTGCTAAGGTTAGCTAGCTAACCTTAGGACCCATTCACAAGAGCCAAACCGACCCCATGCGGATATCCTTTATAAAAGTTATGTTTTTTATAATGTTACGTTGTAAGGGATGCAGTGAGCCCAACTGAATGTAGACAGTATCAGCTGTACTCTTGTAAATAATAACCTCTGTGAGGGATATCAGCAAAAGTTAGTTTTTAGTTAGGTTAGTTAGGTTTTAGCCAATGGATGCTGACCTAGCTGACCTTAGCACCCACACTTGAACGCCAACTGCAACCATGTTCTCTTGTCTTTCTTACTGCTAGAAAAGTGGCAAAATTAAAGTTTAAATTTTGTGTTTGTTACTCAGATCTGTTTAAACATCACGGGGCACAGCACTGCGGCATTTTGAAAAGACAGGGCTTGGACCCAGGTATAGTATTTTGAAAGGGTGTTACATCAGACGTAAAGATCCGATAGTCAGAACTGAAGAAGTTTCTTGTATGAGAGATGAATCAACTTTAAGAAACTCGAGCAAGTCCAGTTGGCTTGGGATAGCACACAGATGTGAGGCCATAATGAGCGTAGAAGGGGAATTGGATAATGAAATAAATCTAACCGTGCATAGCATGAACAAAAAGACTAAATTTTAAGCATTTAAATGTTTAGCCACTTTGAAATAGCTTAAGCCGATCACCAGTAATCCAGTGGATAAGCATCCAACCCCTCCTCATTCCCAGGTCATCAAGTATCAACTTTTTTTGTTACGTCTCTCTGCATCTCATACTGATGCAGAAGGTACCCTTCAGAGTCTGTGTGTGACACACAAACCCTTCCTGCCAGAAAACATTTTTAACATGTGGTTAACATTGTGTAATCGTCTCAGATTTGATCAGGTTTAGGTACCAAAGCTACCTGGATAGATTTAGGAAAAGGTTGTTGGTTTCACAATTTCGGTTTCACTCATGAACTAGTACCCTCTTCGGAGAAGTGTAGGTATTTTACCCAACACTCTATCCTGAGCTCCTCTCTTGAGATTTTGGGTTAGATTTTGCATTAAACAAAACACTTTTGTTGCAGTTCATCCTTTTGTGTTGCCGTTGCTGAAACCACAAACTTTTGAAACCAGATTTCAAAGTGTAACCTTTTGAAAACACAACCTCCTTCCAGCTGTGTAAACTGGCAAAACGGAAAGCCTGTGAAAACAGTGACTAAGCTAATGCTAGCACAAGTCAATACATTCCACAATAGCCACTGCCAAATTCCGATTTAACACTCCACCAAGCAGGTCGTATATGACAACAGTCTACTGAGGTGAATTCAAGTGTCTAAGAATAATTTTAGAAGTCAATCTACGGCTGAATTTCTTTAATTTGAGGCTGCTTAGATCTTAGCAGCAACAGGAAGTTAACCAATTCAGCAGCTACAATAGTATGTCACTACAAAGTTACACTGCCAACTACAGACCTGACATGCATACTACAGTGCTTTTGGTTCTTCATGTAAATGCAGATTTGTTTTCTTTAAAGATAAAGAAAAGACTTTTCCTTTTTTAGTAAGACTGCTCTCTTCTAAACGTGGCCTTTGTCACTCTTGCTACTACATCAGCCGGAGTAGTTTCTATAAGCATCTTATATTAATGTTGATGGGTTTACTGTGAAGTCTGTTGATAGTGCAGTGTGTGTCATACTGACCCTTAAAGCTATAGTCTACCATCTGAAAATCAGTTGAGCTGTTGAGACAGATTTAAAAAAAAGCAGCCCACCCCCCTCTCCCCTTAGTGTTCCATGATTCCGCCCCCCGAGCTCGTATCGCCCTCCCTCGCCTCCTAACGACACGCCCCCTCTGGCAGAGCAAGAAGCCGGC
>JAPQLA010000008.1:23481228-23502025 GCA_029822935.1 Naso vlamingii | reverse complement strand
CAATTTCTCTGCAGGTTTGCAGCTGATAGACTGAATGGATTTTTTTGGTTCTTTTTGCTCTTCATATTGTGTAGATCAGACTATAGGACCATAACCGCCATGTAAACGATGTAAATAATAAGTACCAATCTTCCAAATAGTAGACTATAGCTTTAAGGGTAACTTTGGCATCTGTGTGAGAAGCCAAGGGCTGAGGTAAACCATCAGTATTTGACACCCTGGAATTAAGACTGGGTTTGGGGACATTTCCCAGAAGAAATGTTTTGTTAAATGAATGACAGTCTGGCTCAGAGGAACCAAACAACCTTTACAAAAGGGGATTTTCATTTTATGTTTAAGTTTAATGCCACAAAAATTAACATTATAATACTGCACACTTTTTGGTTTCCCCTTTTCTACTCTGACAATCGTAATTACTAGTTACCCTTCAGGTTAAGATTTTGAAAATGCATAAAGTGCTGATGGAACACAAGGCATTCCTATACAATCATTTAAACTCTACAGAATAAACAGTACTTAAAATCAACCCCATCTCCACCAGCTACAACATAAAAATATGTAAGACTGGTAGTGTTTTAAATGAAGAAATTAGCTTGCAGCGGTTTATTTTTATAATATAAATAAATAAACTGAAATCGTCATTCATTGCTGGCTAGGATGAAAAAAAAAAATCAGGTCTGGTGCCAGCAGACTGCTGGCTTGTATCAAAGCTTTTATTTCTAGAGCTGACTACACGTGCCAGGACTGAATTTTTATGAAAATTAAAAGAAAAAAAAGATTTCCCTCTAAGTGACGGCATCTCAAGTGCATTGTCGGCTGTTTTTGGTTCATTTTTCAATAAATTCGATTGAATGCATTGTGAGAAAAAGGTCTTTTCCAGACCCTTTTCATAAGCAGGCACATTATCATAAATCCATTCCAATGAATCGTCACCCTCCACCCACCCAGGAGATTCTTCAGCATGAGAAGGCCACCTCACCTGTTTGAATAGCGTATGATTGCAGAGTGTGTCTGCCTCACACAGCCAAGTGCTCTCAGAGTTTAACCCTTTAGACGTGAGATAAATCCCCTGAGGCCCTCTTCAGCGGCGCTCAGTAAGCTGTTAACTTCAGTCAGGTTCTGTTTGTTTCTTCTCTTTTGATTTTTTTTCCTGCAGCCTAATGTAGAACACGCTCCCAGGGGGTTTTTGCTTTATTATTTAACTGTCTCTACTTAGTGTACAATTAGGTCTGAATGTAATACATGTCCTTTAAATCTTACATTCGTTATTCCTTGATTTGTAGCAATTAAATCAAAAGCTTGGTGTCTGATAATGTGTGCTTATTTTGGTACTTGATAATAAATATTAGTTGTGGCCACATTTAACTCATGATTTTCCTTTTAGTACTTAAAGACCTTTACTTGCCCATTTTTTAATTGCTCTTTCTTAAACACAGCTTGAGACTGCAGCTGTCCCCATCTTTGATGTGTACAGTTACCACGGTTACAGGTGTTGCTCCGGTCTATCAAGAGGTTAGCAACAAAGGCCCTGCTTACCTGTGTATTCCAGACTGTAGTACCACAGACTGACACTCTCTGTAGATTCAGTTGTTTTTTCTACAATCTGGTTGTTTAAACAAAACCTCTCTCTCTCTCTCTCTCTCTCTCTCTCTCTCTCTGTCTCTCTCTCTCTCTGTCTATCTCTCTATCTGTCTCCGTCTCTCTCTCTCTCTGTGTCTCTCTCTCTCTCGCTGTCTCTGGCTCTCTCTCTATCTCTGTCTCTCTCCCTCTCTCTCTCTGTCTCTCTCTCTCTCCCCCGTCTCTCTCTCTCTGTCTCTCTCTCTCACTCACCATGCAGCCACCTGTGAGCTCCACTGTAAAGCAACAGCAGATTTTTCGTTATTCAGCATCTAATACAGCCTATTACAACAGCCTGTATGGAAAGAGCCATGTGTTGTCATTCATTGCATGATGTGAATGTAGACAGCTTATGAAAAAAAAAAAAAAAAACATTACCACCAGACAGCTTGCATCACCCTCACTACTTTTCTGTTAAAAATGTATTTACCTGTGGTCAGTGTATGTTTTACAGTAGAAGGTGACTTCTAACAGCAAGAGTGCCAGTGAAGGACGCTAAGAATTGTGCAACCTCATATTTTAGATAATAGACTAGTTGTAGTTATGTCAACCACAAGACAGTTTAATAGTTAATAGCTGTTTGTTGTTCATATTATAGTAACCAATTAAAAGTAGAGGTGGGAATCACAGAGTAATTCATGATATGATACATGATATTTGGCCCGTGATGACAATAATAATATTATGATACAGCGATTCTGTGATAACTGACATATTGCAAGACAATCATAATAATATGACACAATATCAATATCTTCTCTTGAAGAACACAAAATGCATACATCGCATACATGAATAAGAAATGTCCCATCCATGTTGTAAAAGCCAAGGCGGGTTAAGACTTTAGAATTGAATGTGGCTGGCGCAAATGTTAACTTTAAATCTTTTCAGCACTGTTCAACGTTATTGCGCTGTTAGCTTCTCCTTCCAATTTATTTCCGTACCCACCATCTAAACATGCATGTCAGGCACAGTAGTTAAGGTTGGCCCAATGTAGCGGCGCGCTCAGACCTAGCAGCTAAGGACTAACCCTCCACTCTAACCTTGAAATTTCATTGTACAAATATCGTGTAATGACACTAAAGCTGCTTTTTTTTTTTTTTTTTAAAAACACCGATATTTGGTGCCAGCAATTCGATTAACGTATCTCACGTGTCAGGACACCGATATATCACTATATGGAGTTTTGTTGCACGCCTAATTAAAAGTAATATTAATAGTTATCACAAGTGAGTGACTGATAAGTCGTAAGTCCTCACACTGCTTCTAAAGATTTACATGTTAAAACTTTAAGGGCATACTATGGATTGTTACATTCATTAGATAATCCACGGATACACAGGCATACTTTTGGACCTTACAGTACTTCAGTTATAAGCTCTTCCATTTTGGAATTCTGAACAGGTAAATTTTTCCACAAAAAAAGTGGATTTCAAAGGTTCAGCATGATAGTGCTTTGAGCTCAATGCTTAAAGGGGAACATGAATAAACGTTAATGTCTGCATCAAACTGTATAGCAGTCCATCTATTAGCTGTTGAGACATTTTACTCTGAATCACAAATGTCACCAGGATTCATCCTCGTGTAACCAGAAATGTCTGTAGTAAGTCTAAGGGGCAGTTTACATAACGCAAGTTTTGCATCGAACAGTAAACTGTTGTTGTGGTTCGGCCTTTCTTTTTACATGACAATGGTGTGTTGGCGCTCCAGAAACCACAAACTTTTGAAACCAGGTTCCATAGTGGAATCTTTTGAAACCACAGCCTTCTTTTTGGCTGTATAAACTGGCAAAACAAAAACCCTGTGAAATCGGTGACTAAGCTAATGCTAATGCTAGCACAAGTCAATGCATTCCACAATAGTCACTGCCAAACTCTAAACCCTCCACAGTGCAACCAAAGCAGGTCGAATATAACAACAGTCTACTGAGGTGAAATTAAGCGTTCATAGAATACTTTTAGAAGTCAGACTACGGCTGATTTTCTTTAAGTTTTGGCTGCTTAGAGCTTAGCAGCAACAGGAAGTAAACCAATTCAGCAGCTCCGACTACCAACCTGACATGCATACTACAGTACTTTCGATTGTTAATGTAAATACAGAGTTTTTTTGAAGACTCAAAGGAAAACTTAAGGATTTTAGTAGGGCTGCTCTCGTCTAAAAGTGGCCTAAGAGCAGTCTTTCCAATAGTTACAGAGTTATTTCTTCAGTGCTGGACTGGCGGACTGACAGACCAAGATTGCCACAGAGCCAAACAGCTAACATGACCTAAATTTGCCTCAATTATCCAGTTTTCATGGCAGTATAATCAGCTGAACTTACGAATGGTTGTGTTTTCATTATCTTAAAAGAGCTTTTTACATCTATAAGGGGAGCAAGTCCTTTTCCATGTCATGATTTTTATTCTTCTGCCCAGTCTGTGACATACTTCACAGTGCAGGTATGGTCTCCTTGTAACAGTATGTGTAAAGCTTTCTGTACGTGCGTTCCCGTGGTGTTGAGAGACATGCTGTGAGGCAATTTAATTTGAAGGGCCGACTGATTGGTAGCGAAACCTTATTTTCCAAGTATTGATCCTAGGGGCAGCGTGTAAAATGCAAAAACCTCGGCAAGACGGATCTGCTGTCATGTCTTACAGTAGAAATCAGGCAATCAATGTCACATACCTCCACTGGGGCCTGTATGAGCCTAATTCCACTCATCAGCACTAAATAGTGAAAACCCGTGGGTTCATCAATCATCAATTCAAGGAGCACTCTTTAGTTAATAGTCCGGTCTTTACCCACTGAACAGCCACTGCATTTATCTGAGTGAGCCAGCGGATACTCCCTCAATGTGACACAGGGAGGAGATGGGAACAATATGTTTCTCTGTTCTTGGTCTCGCTCAGCTTGCTGCACTGTAATTCCCAATTTGGGGCTGTCGGCTATCAAGATTTGAAATTGAAGTTTGCAGCAAAGATTGATTATCTCTAACCTCCACGGTTTACATTTAATTGGTCAGTTTTGTAGAAAATTGAATGCTTGACTGTAGAGGTCAATATTTCCTAAATTATATAGATGAGTAATGTCTTATGATGCATCATTTCACCCAATACAGACATTTGTTCGTGTATTGGCAGTAGGGTTGGGCAATGTCTTCCAAACTGGCCATTGAAAATTTGCGCCATGAAACATCGCGATGGATGATTTTTCTCTTGTATTTCATTGTTGCAACTGCTCATTCTGTATTCAAGTATTACTTATTGATCTTTCCTTATTAGTGCACAACTTCTCTTCTGCCACCTTTATGTCACTTTGTAAAATACATCCTGTTTGATGCAGAGTGCGCTCTGCTCTGCGCTGCTCAGAGAGAGAGAGTAGAACAAGAGAGGCAGCACAAAGCAGTGTTAATGAGAAAGACGGTGAATCAGAGAAATAAAATGTTAATTTCTGATAGTTTGGCAGCAGTTGAGTACAAATAAAAACAGCTAGAACGTCACACTGATGTGTATTTTTGGAGGAAACTAATGTCACAGCACTTTGCGTCTCACTCCGTTAACTGTGTCGGTAACATTCCATCGTCACTTTGTTAATCATGTAATCAATGTAATGTTATGTTGTCAATCTGTTAATTGTGATGGTACTTTGGGAAATAAGTGTGTTGGATATGAATTAATATTATAATTAATATAAATGGCTGTTACCTTAGGGTGTGTCCATGTGTGTGTGTCCTTTTTTTGTGTGTGTGTATGAGTGAGGATGGAGAGAAAGAAGGGACAGCACTATGACAGGCTCATCATACCAACTAACATTACAGAGTGAGTTTTATGTCTATTGAACGCTTCTCTTACCATGTTAATGTGTAAAAATGGTCCATAAAAAGTTCTGGCGCTGCTGGATTGCAACTGCATGTGAGTCTGTGAATCTGACTGTGCCTTAGGCAGCTCTGCAGGGAGGGGAGGGGCGCCTTTTAAATCATGATGTGGCAGCCATTACCGTCCATCAGCCTAACCCTAATTGGCAGGGTCATCTCATGCACATCTTGGGCCTTAAACTGAGGCCTCTCGTACACAGGGGTAGCTGGAAACCTGCTGTGCATAAGAATATACATTAATGTAACAATTTTAGCATCTAATCATTCAAAAATATGTTTAAAAGGCACTGGAAAGCAATGGAAGATGTAGATTACTGAGTGTACTAAAATGCACCATAGATTCTCAGTCACTGTGTGTGCCAAACCTTATACAGATGGATTTGTCTTTCCGTAAGCAGCACCAAAACACTGGAGACACTCGTCCTATAGTCTATTTTTATACAAACATTTACTTGCCTGTGTGGCAGTGAGCCTTCTGAGAGTTGCTCTTTAATTTTTCTGACCCTGCTGGTGAATGATTAAAGTAGGCCAACTACGTGTCTTCTGTCTTCTGTGCATTGGTAACCCATGGGAACAGGACATCATCTCCTTAAACACATTACACACCAGCTGACAGATGTTCTTTTCTCTCCTCCCTAGGTAACAAGTGTCCACGCCTCAAAGTCGGACATCGTGAAGTCGGGAAGTCCCAAATCCACATTAAAGCATATATGGACAGAAAGCAGTAAGGATATGTCCATAAGTAGGCTGCTGTCACAGACTCTGCATGGCAAAGAGAACAGTACAGCGCTGGACCTTCGCTATGACACTCCAGAGCCGTACTCTGAGCAGGACCTGTGGGACTGGCTGAGGAACTCCACGGACTTGCAGGACTCGCGGCCGCGGGCTAAACGGCGGCCAATGGTCAAGACTGGAAAGTTCAAGAAGATGTTTGGCTGGGGGGATTTTCACTCTAACATCAAGACGGTCAAACTCAACCTTCTGATCACTGGTAAGATTGTGGATCATGGCAACGGCACCTTCAGTGTCTACTTCCGCCACAACTCCACCGGCCAGGGCAATGTGTCCGTGAGCCTGGTCCCTCCAACCAAGATAGTGGAGTTTGATGTGGCGGCACAGCAGTCTGTCATTGACGCCAAGGACTCAAAGTCCTTCAACTGTCGCATAGAGTACGAGAAGGTGGAGAAGGGCGCCAAGAACACGCTTTGCAACTTTGATCCCTCCAAGACCTGCTACCAGGAGCAGACCCAGAGCCACGTCTCCTGGCTCTGCTCCAAACCTTTCAAAGTCATCTGCATCTTTATCTCCTTCTACAGCACCGACTACAAACTGGTGCAGAAAGTTTGCCCGGACTACAACTACCACAGTGACACTCCCTACTTCCCATCCGGTTGACACTCTTGTACCTAACATACAGTGGACAAGTGGAGCACACACTGGGGCTTTGATCCATTCCAGAGAAGCGTGTATGTTAGTCGTACTGCCCCTAAATATCCATATGAGAGTGTCCGCCATCCCAAATTATTTACCAATGTATTGTCCTTATTTATTTTTAGTTCTTAACTTGCTAAAAATTTGGTATGTAGGACGTGATACGTTTAATAAATAATGTTTAATATGATTATTATCAGTTCGAATTTATTCCTTAATTATGTTTTGTCTTTGATGAACAATGTGTAGATAGCAGGGACTTATTTGTCCATTTGGGATTGCCCTTTGTTGTTTAGTTCACTCTTCTTTTCAAACTTGATGTTATTTGTTTTATTTTTTATCATATCCCAGCACAATACTTTAACTCTCTGGACTACAATATAATGGACTGTTTGCCCCTGCTGTGCTATTTACGCTCTGCAGATTATCCTGCATAACTGGAAAACAAAAATAAATCCTCATTTAAAAAAAAATAAAAAATAAACAAAATTCTCAGACATTTTTACAAAACCTGCAAGGCAGCTGAAGAGGACAGTGATGATTTAAATGTGAGCTTGATGCTTTTAGAAATGTACGGTTGTTCCGACCTTTGTAGTGGTGCGCTGGAACTGAGCAGGCTTCTTTCTCAGGCAAGATTCAGTCACGAGACGAAATGTGTCGACGTGGTCCGATGGTGTAACAGTGACTGTGTTTACATGGGCTGCAATAATCCAACTATTGACCTTATTCTTAATAAGACAGTATTTCAGTTAAGGTGTTTACGTAAGTTGCTTATAGAATATTCCATTCATATTCCCGTTTACATGTTACAGAGCATAATCTGACTAATGACTCATGAGATGCACGCCTACCCCAAGTCATACATTAGATATTCTCGCGGGATTTGACACTGAAACCAGAAGTCAAACAACAACTTCCCTCAAAATATCTTCCGTCACAATATCTAACATGATGTTAGTTTTTGCCTAACCCTAGAAATGTTGGGACTTCCTTTTAACAGTGCTGTCAGTCATCTTTTCTTCTGAGGCAAGCTGTAAACTTGTTGCCGTTATGCGTTATCAAGCAGTTTGACGCTGTAAACTATGTGTCACTGGCGCAAAATGCTGCAAAAACTCTGATAGCACGGCATAGTGCAATTAAGGTGTATACATGTGAACAATAATGTGACTAAAACTGGAATACTCCGCGTCTTAATTGGATTAGTGCTTACTCCGACTATGACCTTACTAGGAGTAAGATAACCAGAAAATGCTGTTTACATGGTAGTGTCTTATTCAGAATATTGTCTTAATCGGGTTAATATCGGAATATTGGTGTCCATGTAATTGTAGTGACTGTCTATCTTCAGCTGTCATCAGAGTGCTCCTGCTCGTGCAGCTAGATGCTGAGTTTGTCGGGTGATTGGTTTGTTCTCGGCTGACAGAATGTCTCATGACCTGACTGACTGATGGTCATTCGTGGGGAATGGGGCTTGCTCATTGTCACTTAATATATCAAATGTAATGTATTGAATTCTATATCTTAGAGCCTAATTTGTATGAATGGTTTGTATTGTACATAGTTTATCCCAACTGCGCTGCTTCTGTACATGCCCCCCATGAGCTGTGTGTTAACCCCAGACTCGCTGAATCCTCTTGTTCACTCCATTTATGCTTGTTCTTGGTTCCTCTTACAAAGAAAATGATGTTGCTGCCATAGATGTGAATTTCATGAAAACAGCTATCCTGTGCAGAAGCTGTATACTGACTAAATATAATAAAAATACTCATTGAAAATTTCTTTTTTGGGGGGGGGGGGTTGGAAGTGTACATATGAATTAAAATATACAGTAAATTTTATCAGTTGGATGTTGGTATGTGTGAGTTCTTTACATGATATTATTCGTTTAAGTTTGGTGACATGTCACTATGCAACAACACCAGGCTCCAGTGTATATGCCAAGATTACAACAAAATGGCCTCCAGTTGCCCTGATTTATAGAACTTTATATTTATTTATTTATTTATTTGGGGGAGGGGTCATTTGGTTGTCTGCTAATCTGTGACCTCAGGAATCCATTTGCTGATTGCACAACCCTGCCGGCCAGGGTGTGGAATCACAACTTGGACTCGAGTCAGACTCCAGTCACAAATCTGATGGACTCGACTTGACAATATCATAAAAGACTTACAACTCGACTTGGACCTGACCACCAGTGACTCGTGACTTCACTCGGACTTGAGCCTTATGACTTGAAAATCCTTGAGATATTAACGGCCTTGGATTCTTAGTATATTTTATAATTTGTTCCTCTACAAAGAACTTGGTATAACATCATAAACGTACTGCTGGCTGGTAGAACATGTTCTCACATGCACACACACATATACACACACACTCCATAAAGAAGATGAGTAACAACAACTATATCCAGAACATGGTCATTGTTTTGTTTTAACATTTTTTTATTTCATTTAGAAAAAACAACATGGAAAATCCCTTTAATAGTTCAGTCTGGTGTGGTGCTGGGTAGTGCTTTACCCCGAGTTCAATGTCTGCATTCATTTTTTGTCTCATTAAGTTCAGTCTCACTGGTCTTGTTTTAAGAAGTAAATTAAAAAAATCAAGGAGGATTCACAATTTGCATAAATTTTATAGATTATTACTTACTCATTAAAATGGATTTCACTTGGTGAAGAGTACTTGGACTTGACTCGGGACTTGAGAGCAAAGACTTGAGACTTACTTGTGACTTGCAAAACAGTGACTTTGTTCCACCTCAGGCATTCTCTGACAGTCAGGACGTCCTGTACTGTGGGCAGCATTTAACGGTCCTAGGGGTAACTTCAAATGATCACCGTGGAGAATCATGATCTTCTCTTCTGGAGTTCAGCACATTAATAAAGCAGTAATATTAATCCAAAAACAAATTTATAATTTAATTATTCCGATGTGACACTAAAATTTAACTGTTAACTGACACTGTCTGCTTTTCATTCATAATTTACAACTTTGAGACTGTTAGCAGATTAGCAGCAGATTAGCAAACCACCAGAACCCAAATTTGATTGCTTATTTTTTCCATGTTGATTGTTTGCAGATATGGTTTTTAGTCATTTGCAAAGATTTGAATGCATTTTTTCCTATATGGTATAATTACAGCTGACACCAATGCAGCACCATCACTGTTCACTGTCAGTCCCTTTTTCTGCATTTCTCTTCACCATTTAACATTCCAACAATGATTTTTCGGTATAAAGAACACAAAACACCGACACTGAATAAAAAATGTGTAATATAGAATCATCCAATTTTAGTGTTGCTAGTGTAGAGATGTTTGGATGGATGTCACTGACGGAGTAATGTCATAAAATCTGTACAGTCCCCAAAGCACTTCCTGACCAATGATCAGTCTGAGCTGAGGCGTCAGCAGGTAAAAATCACAGTTTGACTCAGTAAACAGCAGCTGGAGTTCAACATTTCTGTTATTTTGAGCTTTTATTGTTGCTTTTCCCACAGTTGACAACCCTGAGTCACTTCAAAGATGTTGTACATGAATTCTACAATTTTTGTTTTTATTCAGATACTTAGAGTAATAATTACCAGGAGGTTGGTAAAGTTTAAACCAACCAAAAAAGCCATCCTTTAGAGCTATGTAACATAATACCAAAATTTTACTCAATGATATGTCTGGAAACATTTTTAAACAGCATCACAGTATTACAGTGAACTAAACTGCAAACAAACACACAGAACACAGAAGTGTTGGGCTTTTATAAATAGACAACAAGAAAATGAAAGACATCAGTCTGGATTTATGATCCTGCAGCATAAAAAAAAATCTAATGTTTAGTCACTGAGTGCCAAAGTCAAGCCCCCCTGCTTCTGGGCCAGGGAACCTTAATTTGGAACGAATTTGAATGGTAGTGAATGTAGAGGGACAAATTATTTTTTGATCCCGTTTGGCTTGTGCCCTGAACTACACATATGATGGTTAACAATTTAAAAGAAAATTTTTCAGGTAAAGAAAGTTGAATTTTGTCATCAAACAGTAAAGTGAAACAACGTTTTTTGTGAGACCGCTCAGTGAACTACATGTCTTGTCTCGAACAATATACGTCATCAATACAGACATGGCCGTCAGCTCGGCAGATTTCACAGCGTTTTTCCAGGATGAGGGGAAAAGTATTACAAGGGGTGAAAACCGTTATAAATCAGGTTATGTTGAGAGCTGCAGCTACTCGAAGGGCAAGTTAGTCGGTTCTGTAAGTCAGAGGAGAGAAAATGTTATGACGTCAGTTACGCGACTGGTGTTGTCGTCTTTATAATTATGTATTTTCACAAACTCATACATTGACCGTTTGACGACAGAGACTTTGTTCATGTGGAAAATTGACGAATGTCATATGTGTAATTCAGGGCACAGAATTAAAAAATAATTTTCCTTTCCCCATCGACTACCATTTATATTTTTCCATGCTAAGGTCCCATGGGGTCCACTGAAAAGGGCGGGACTGAAGGTGTGTTCAGACCAAAAGTGAGAACACGATGTTGTAGGGGAAATAGGCCTCTGGATAATTTTGCACTCGTTATGAATTTGGGGCACCACCTTTTATTGAAGGAAATTTATCATTAACTCATAATAATTCAGTAGATCAGTTATTAACTTATTATCACATTTATCCATTATGAATCAATCTCATTACCTGGGTTATGAATTCTCCATACAGTGATCTTTGTTTTGACAAAAATAATGTCCACAGACAACGACTTGGCGATAAATGGGGATTTATTTATGATTAAAAATAAAACAAGTGAATAACTGAATAATCAATGGGGTAAATGGAGAATAAGGCAAATCAAATATGTTTATGAATATTAAGGCAAGGAATTCAAATGTTGAATGAGTTTGGCTATCAGTGAGAAGAATCTTGTGAATAAAAATGGGACGTTGAAAATTTGGTTTTACGCGAAACTACTTATCTGACCATACAACAAAAATTAAACAGCTAGTACCTACTCGGCAAATTGACATCAACTCTTATCACGGCCCAGCTGCTGACAGGTGAGGGAACAAAGTTGCCTACTTTCTCTGCAGAATTCTCGAGCTGGTCCGATCGTTGTAGAGGTGACCCGGGTGTCTGCTTGGTTTCCTCCGGACCCTGGCGAACGCTTCCTGGCGGATTGTGGTCCGATGGGCTCGTCTGACCAGGTCCGATAACAGCGGTTCTCCGGGCTCCTTTTAAACGTCGGTTGTTACGGCTGTGATGAGTCTCCGGTTCTGCAAAGGGGATCCAGGTTGCGAGGGTCTGGAGCAGATTGCAGCAGCGCCGTTCTTGAGCTTTGATAACAGATGTAACAGCCGAATAGCCACTGAGCTCGGCGGAGGTGTTTACTTCTGGATAACAACAATTGAGGGAAATCTCATTGGCAGTTCAAGATAACTCTCAAGACTATTATCACGAATAAAAATGAAAATAAAGTAATTGGGTGTTCGCTTCGCTGCTTCAAGCGTCGCGCTCCTGAAACGTCACAAAAGGAGAAAAATTGCGCACGCGTACTTCTGTGAGCTAAACCACAAGTGTATACTCGAGTGATAGAATAAAACACAATTTAACAGTCAAAACAACGTAAAGACAAAAAGCAAAAACTAGCACGCGTACAAAAAGACGAAGCACAAAAATAGACAAAAAGAAAAAGACAACTGCGAGAAGACTAAGAAGAAAAACGAGAGACTAAGCATGAAGGGAAATAAGAGAGCTAAGGAAGCAAGAACAAAGAGAGAACGAAGAGAGAATGAAGAGAGACGAGTTTCCCAAACTCAGCAGTTTTGTGCAAGCCGACAGTGATGGGCGTGTTTCTCGCGAGGCGGTCCTACTCGCCTCGGCAGGGAGATTCTTTATATTAAAAGAAATTAAAAATAAACTTTTTCCGTGCCTTATATCGTTTCAAATGTTAGGCGCGGTATGCATAGGCTATATTCTTCTCCATTAAGGTCAAAACTGGGTTTGTTTTTTTTAATCTAAACATGTAGCCTATTGAGGAAAATTCAACACACTGCGTTCAAAGGAGTAACATGTTAAAAAAAGATGTTTCTTACAAGAATAAGGCTATTACAAACTATTCTAAGATAGACTGAACATAAGATATACAAAAATACAAAGATAACATATTATAAAAACCAACTGACCATTTAACTATTCCTCTTGCCACATGATGACAGTGTGACTGCATGTAAGACTGGTAGTTAGATTTCTAAAACTTCTAAATAAATTTCCTTACGGGATACAACAATGGGACTTACGTCAAATTATTCACAAATGAGCCATACAACAATTTATGGTACTTAAATTTTGATCCGACGAATATTTCTCCTGCAACGAAAGATTTCAAATTATTTAACACAGAGAAATTGAGTTCTGGTCATAAAGGCGTCTTGAGTTGATGATCTCCAGACGTCTCTCTTGATGTCCGGAGCATCCTGACCGGGTGGCATTCCAGAGCAGGATTTGTCAACTCCCGCCCCCGGATGAGGCTTTTACGTGAACTAAGTGTCACAAGTCTGAATAATTCACAAGAGTGAAATCCACAACCTGGGACTGGTAAGTGTCCCATTTGGCGTTTTAACACCTCCCTGGTGCCGGGATGTCTAGAAGAAAAAGTTTGTCACCACTTAGGGTGACACTCGGAGTGTAAACAAAAACTTCTCTCTCTGTCCATTTGTCTTTGATCTCATGAGGAAAGGAATCCCATGAGGCTGTCTCTCTCCTACAATGTAATCACAAGAAACACCAGTATTGTGCCGCTTGATCATAACTGGATCATATTTTGATCATTGCTTTAGTCGCTTAAATCGCATCATTTGCACGATGTACACAGTCTGCCTATATGAGCTCGTTCAGAGGAGTGGGGAGGACTGGCCGCTTTTTGTCATTAATTACAGCCGATTTAATCGTCATTTCTGCTCTACATCAGTTGTGAAGGGCCTAGACAGGTTTAAAAACTTAACAACATTGGATCTGGGTAATAAAATCATCCAGAGCCTTTTCAGTTGTGCTGCCTCCAAGCCAGCCACAGTTATGGTTAGCTAGTAGCATCAGGAGGAAGGGAGGCTTGCCATTTTCTATCATTAACCAAGGCCCATTTGGTCACCCTTTTTGCACAATATCAGTTGTGGAAGTCCTGGAAAATTTAACGATGTCATGTCTGTGATTATAAGATAATCCTGTGTTTTACTTTTACTCAGCTTCAGGTAAACGTGATGCAGAGACATGAAACGACGGACCGCAAAACAATGATCCAACAACACTGACAAGGAGAGACAAGACTTAAATACAAGAGGGCTGAGGGCTAATCACATGACAAGAAACAGCAGTGCAACAATCAACAATCAAGAGCAGGTGTGGGGCATGAGGCAGACTGGACAACACAGGAGCAAAAAGGGTGGAAAGACAGACAAAGAAAGAGAGGACCACATGGACTGCAAACACAGGAGGAAACGAGACACAGGTGGAAACAACAAGGACAATCAAAAAAGGAGGAAAAACAAAACAGCACAAG
Organism: Naso vlamingii; assembly: GCA_029822935.1. Classification (NCBI taxonomy): domain Eukaryota; kingdom Metazoa; phylum Chordata; class Actinopteri; order Acanthuriformes; family Acanthuridae; genus Naso; species Naso vlamingii. The sequence continues at coordinate 23,487,586 of JAPQLA010000008.1, read as the reverse complement.
AAACACAAAGGCAGATCTGACACAGGAGGATAAAACTACCAAAATAAAACAGAAAACAATGAAATCAAACCCGAAACCATGACAGTACCCCTCCCTTCAAGGGATGACTCCCAGGCGTCCCATATAGTCCAAATCAAGTCCACAAAAAACAAAAAAACGAAGCCGGGAGGGCGGAGGGGGCCAACAACACAAAGTCAAGGGTCAGGGGGGGCAGGAGGCAGGGCCAGTGAGCGAGGCAAAGTCCAGAGAGTGACCAGAGGCCAGAAGAGAGGGCAAAGCTTATCAGGAGGGGAACTAGGTTGCAGGGCACAAGGGCTGAGCAGGTCTAGGGGCCGACCAGGTGGGAGCGAGGAAGGGTAGAGCCCTTCTGGGGGCCAGGCAGGAGGCTGACACCGACGGGAAAACCAATCAGGAGGTCTGGCTGGAGGCCAGCGCTGAAGGCAGAACCCCTCTGGAGGTCTACCTGAAGGCTGATGCTGATGGGGAAGCCAATCAGGAGGTCTGGCTGGAGGCCGGCTGGAACATGGCTGAAACTTAGGACTGGGCACTGGCAGCAGGAATGCTGTGGCGTTTATCACATTCATTTCGGTCTGGACACACCTTTAGGCACTCTATATGGTACTTCAAACAGTGTTAGACAATTTCCCACACTCAGTGACAGTAGTGACACAAGTTTTACTGATCAAATGGATAACAGCCTCTTTAAGAAGGTTAAATAATTTTTTTTACATTTAAACACAAGTATTTAGATTTATCATAATGCATTTTATGACAATGCTGTCTACGTGTGTTTAAGCTGTGTGATGAACTGCTTCAGGCTAGTTATCCTCACTGGTTTAATTTATTTCACCACAATAAAAAATTGTCGCTTTTGCCTTTTCTTTTTTCTTGGGGCTGGAGAGTGACTCACTCAGTAAGTACTTGGTGGTTATGTGTTGTGACAAATTATACAGCCTCAATATTTCTCATGTGTGTAGTGTACAAACAGAGTCTATGTAAACAGACTGTGGGAAGTGTCACGTTGCCTCCACATTAAAAGGGGCCCAGAACACATAAGCTCCATGCCTGCCTATAATTACTTCTTGGATCTTCTTCTGATTTTGCACCATGTGTGATCAAGCAGATTTCCTAATAATCGAGCATGCCAGAAAGTTGGACACACGGAGGTGAACTTGTATTTCAGTCCCTGGGAGATGTGGAGATTGGGATGCGAGACTGATAGCGTCTGTTCTGGGACTTCACAGTGGCACCTGCCATCGAATCCTCCGACTCGGCAGTTAGGATCAGCAGTCGGCTTTAAACAGATTAGGGGCTCTGGGGGAGGGAAATCCGCTGCCTTTAGCTGGCTCACAACTTATCAGTAATTAAAGTGGATGCCAGGTTTGTGTGTTCATCGGCGGTCCACAGAGTGCTTTTATAGCTGTCCTCATTAAGGAGCTGCCTCCAAAAGTTTGCCCTCAATGCTCACTCTTAACAAGCCAATAGGGATTTCATAGTATATGACTAAATACCATCGGTGTAGCAAGAACTTGAAGAACAATTCCTGTACTTCTATATGTAATGAACATGAAGCCATTCTTTTAACCTTACAGCAATGCCCTCGGGTTTATTTATTTTTATGCAGACACATGCAGAGGATTGTTATATTTCACGCAGATGTCGATAAATTATGTACAACTAAATGAAAAGATACGTCAGCTGAAGGAAAGCAAACACAGAACTATGAGTGAAATAAAGGATTTCATGTATGGACTTGCTGATGCAGAAGACATGTATGGAATTGTTAAAGATCTAAACTATTATAACAAAACTATACTTCCAACTTCTGAAGCCTTTTAGTTGTGATCTTACAGATTCATTCATTTGAAAGATTAATTCTCGTGTCAGGCTTTTATATTCCCAAATAAAGGTTTTTTGGCAAAAGACCATAATGTAAGAAATGTAATGTAGAAATAATGTAGAAATGTAACATACACATTTAAGTACATGTAGCTGGAATTTGATGGCTGATCGCATTAGTTTGAGCTGGAATACAAAGACAAGGAGCAAATTCAAATGAAAGAAGAGATTCCAAGAATGAAGGCAGAAAGACAACAAACATTACAAGACGGGTGGTGTGCACAGCCGACCAGCGGAGGAAACCTTCTGCTGCAGGGAGTGGGATTCGTTCCTCCTAGACAAGTTCAAAAGAACTGTGAAGAGCACGTATCAAATTTTTTCTCCTGCAAACTTTGTTTCACATCACCAAAAGACCACATGGACAAACTGCTGAGACTTTTACACATTGAACAGGCCTTCATTCCAAATGAGGGATTACAATACATGAAAAATACCAGCAATACACCTTGGTATTTGTTTATATACTTCTGTGGACCTGCTATGATCCCACTTTACAGTGGTGAAAGTTACAGTTGTAAAGTAATATAAAAACCACGTTGAAAAGCTGTCCCCCCCCGTGTCCATTGTTTGGCATCCTGATAGGTTCCAAACACGGAGCCACGAAGTTTCTTTTAAATTGTTAAGTTTGAAGGAAATCTGGGCAAAGATGAGCAGGAGCAATGAGAAGGTCGGGAGACAACAGATGTCTTACACAGAAACATTTAATGTCGAACTCGAGCTCCAAGAGATTGGCATCACCAACAAGTGATCAAGAGTAATGCCACCACCAAATCTGAGGCTCTCCTGTGGTGCAAAACTCACTGCTGACGAACGACTTGCTTCAAAAGAGCCGTGCCTGTTATTTTCAGTTAGAAGCTGTACTGTGGCACTTCACGAGGCTTCATACGCCCTGCCGCCGGCTCTTGTAGCATTTTCTTCTTCGATGCCGTAGAAGGTTAGTAATTTCTCCCCTTACCTCTTGTTGTCACTCTTGTGTGTGAAAAAATGGATGAGGAGAGATTAGTTATTGAAATATCCCGAGCTTTATGACCCGCAATCACATCATTACAAAGACAATGTCAAAACAAACATTAGCACTGGAGAATGGCTCTTCAGGTCAGCAATACTGACTAAACAGTAGTTTAAATGTGTTTTTGTTTTTTTTTCCTTTTATCTCCGCGTTGTTGTAAAAATTTTGATGGTAAATGTTTTAAAATTATGGTGCAATCAATTTAACCAAGAAACAAACCAGCTCCTCTGAAAAACAAGTCGGTACTACAAGCCAGTACTGCTTCCAAATCCTCATAGAAGGTCTTTGTTTAATTCCTAAACATTCAGTAAATCCATTTACATTAAAGTATTCAGTCCCAAACATACATCCTAAACAGTATTACATACAAAAATGTTGACCAAAATAGTGAAAACCACGACCACGGCTGCTATTTAGGATTTTATCCAGTAAGAATGGTCCTGTTGTTTACATCAGCCACCGTTGCACCTCCTTCCTAACGTAAGAGACATCAATGCTATTTGACTGACACCTCACTCGACAAATGGCTCTCCTGCAGAATTTAAAGCAGCTTGCTTCATCGCTTAAGTTTCATCCTCTCCTGTCAAATGAAGTGCTATGAGGACGCATCCTGTGGGTGTTATGGGCATCAACTGCCACGCATCAACTGCCGTGCCACAGCCCTGCGGAGCCAGTGAAATTTTACTCTATGCGCTTTATTTTGGCGACTCTGGGTGCAGGTGTGACTTCTAGGCACAGAGAACTCAAGTAGGTGTGCTAATCTATTTTGGTAATTTGGTGAACAGAGACACAAGTGCACCGGCAGCGCAGCCTGGTGCAGTGGAAAAGTGGGAGGAATAGACGATAAGAAGGTGTGTTATGGCTGATTTTAATCATGTCCAATCAGATCAGCTCCTCTCATCCCCTTTAAGACCGCTGTGACGCTGCAGCTTGTTGTCAGTTTCAGCTGAAGAAGGAGCAGATGGGTGCAGCCAAACTCTACGCAGGAGGAAACTGACATGGCCTATTGTCAGGAAGGTTAAATTTATTTCCATAATATCACCGATGAAGAGCGGTGTGCTTGTGATGTCACTGATGTTGTGGTGTTAAAAGCAGAGACATTCCAGATCAGTTTAGGTTTTTCATATCTGCAAACTTCACAGGTAACGTTCGGCCTGTTATCACACAGCAACAGCGATCATGCACGTAACAGCTCGCATAGATAAATAAAAATCCACAAACCTCACAGAACACAAGTCCTTTCCCTACCTGAGAGAAGCCTTGTTTTAAGATCTCTTTTTGGTTGAATCCAGACTAGAGATCGAGTAGCCTACATGTCCTGTCTGTCCCAGGACGGTTCTTTAAGAAATTAAAAATGACTTGTAATTAATTAGCAGCCATGCACCCTGCTGACGAAGGAAAAGGTATCTAACATCAAAGCTGAACAACTTCAGTGTGATCTGAGCATGTCTAGCAACTCCAGTGTTAACAAGTGAAAAAGTCATAATTTTTGGAAAAGATATGGATCAAATTAATTAATTAATTAAATTAATTAATTAATCAAGATATTTTCATCTAACAAAAAATTCTGCTTCAACACATACTGTTGTTTTCACTCTCCTGAGTTGACTGATGAAGACTAGAGAAACGACAGTATAGAAAATGAGTGAAAAGTTTATTTGAATGTGGAAAAAACAACCAAAATGACTGAATGCAGCCTTTTAAAATAAAACAATATTGACTCTTGTCTATTAAATACAGGTACTGGTATGTCCGCTCCTGCCTTAAATCTCCTGTTGCTGCATTTAAGTGACGGAGAGTGGCTGCTGCGTCATGATGCATAAATTGCCTGATTCACATCCACTTCAACAGACAAGAGTCATCATAATAATTAATATGATTAACTGATTTCACTTAAAATTAAAGCTTAGATTATTTATATAGCCTAATGAAACTCGGGAAACATCTACCAAACTGGCCTGTAAGGTTTTGGATAGCCCTGTTCATGTACGCTCTTGACCAAAAATCCATGAAAGGCGCTCTGCTGCCTGCCCTGCTCTTAGACCTGGTTCAGGATGGTGAGAAGCGAGAACAAATTTACCTCCAAAATGACACCAAAATTGCGCTGCGACAGCGTGTTTTTAGGGACCCACCCGCTGTTGTGCTGCTCCACCTGGCTCGGCGCAGCTTGGTTCACAAAAATATCAACTTGGTGCAGGCGGCGAAAACAGTCACTTGCACGGCACAAAATTACAAATACTTCCCAAATCTGCACTTAGACCAGCTGTGCGCTGACACGAAAATAGAGCCTTGTGCCTTAAGAATCTTACTGAATGTTAGACCATGACCATTCTTAGCTAGTGCGTGCAGACTCAACTCTCTGATGAATGTCCTTCTGTCTGTCCCTGAACGCCTGGAAACTTTGTGGGTTATCTTCATACACACCTGCTATCAGCACTGCGTCTCGCTCTGGACCTTGGTAATGTCAGAGCAGATGGGAAGAGACAATACAAACAGTTCTTTGGGTACAGACAACACAGTAATTAATATAATGAGGGAACTTAAGTGCAGAAGGAGATATAGATAAATTGAGGTGGCAAAGAGATGTATGATGGGAGTAAAACTGAAATGAATAGGCCTGTTGGTTCCACATGAGGTAAGAGAGACCTGGAGAGAGAAATTTTCCTCACAGTAAGGCTGGATTCACACCACAGGTCTTCATGCCTGTACCTATATATATCTGATTTTTTTAGCTTAAGAAATGTTCAGTTTGTGTTAGCAGTAACTGGACTTAACATTGCGCTCTGCAGATGGTGTTTTTTCATGTTAAACAAAACAGTACATAACCGGTGTGAGCATACCGGTGGTGTCACAAGCTACATTAGTTGGTGGAAAAATTGTGTCACTGCAGCAACCTTCTGACATGAAGATGCAGCGGGGTAAGTTGAGTTAACAGCTGGAATATCATGAGGCAGTGCGTGCAAAGTGCTTTGCAGGGGAAGCGGCAAGAAGAGGCAGGCTAAATAAGACGCCTTTTACTAGAATAGCCAATTAAATGGGTAGCAGGTGATCGGGGGACTGCCTATCGTTCCAAACACCCATTACACCAACCACTCAATCATGCGACAAATGCCCATTGGTTTGACATGTCATTACTCTGACGCCCCATTGGTCCAACAGTACACACATACCAGTCTCATTTATTTTAGGCTATAGTTGATGATTTGGTTCTTTATTTTTGTTTTCCCCCATGGTTATAGAGGCCATATTATGCTCATTTTTGGGGGTTCATATTTTATTCTCGGTTACTACTAGAGCAGATTAATATGCTTTGAAGCTCAAAAAACTCATTTGTATTCTCATACAGCTGACGGCAGCAGCTCTGTTTTTTCCAGGATTTTCGCCTCTGTCTGAGACGCTCTGTTTTAGCTCCTGCCCCGCCTCTAAAGGCTTACTCTGCTCTGATTGGCC
>JAPQLA010000008.1:23460929-23472188 GCA_029822935.1 Naso vlamingii | reverse complement strand
TCCATGATGCTTTAGTTTTGTTTTACAGACTACGTTGTGAAAGGGAAGAAGACGCCACATGTCTGCTGTGTTCAGTTCATGTGCGTGTCTTTACGGGAGGCATGCGACTGAATGGAGTAACGGAGCAAACAGCGTGATTCAAGAAAAATGCTTTGTGTGTCTGAGCGTAGAACTGCGGCAGATAGAATGTACACTGATGGACGATGTAACAATCTGTATGTAAAGGCGGATCGTGGACACATTCTAATCTCTCACAATCTATTATCATCATATCGCACAGCCCTAATTAAACCCCCTTGTCCCTAACCCTAACCCTACAGGACAGAGATTTGTAGAAGCTCGTACAAAACCCGAATATTTTATTAATGTGACTGGCAGGATAGATACCACAGTGCCTTTTATTTTATTGATAAAAAATCCAACCAGTTGTCTCCAAAGGTGGCAGAACATGAAACCTGTCTTTCACCTGCCAGTCCCACCAAGATTGTCCTTCACCTGTTTCCCTTACACTGAAAATTTGTTCCACTTCATTTTTACGGTACAATGACATGTAATATAGTAGCCTGCTAAGGCTGCGAATCATTTGATGGTCTTATTTCTTGTTCCACAACCAAATGTGCCATTGATTTATTGATATTGGAATGAAACACCCTTTACCTTTGGATATGTTACTGGCTCACCTTTCCCGTTAAGGGTGTGGCCTTGTGGGTAACCTGTTTGCGTGACGTAGTGTAATGGCGAAGCGTATCGGTTTGTTTGCAGAAGCCACTCTCCCTTACAACAACCAGTGAATACCGCTCATTACAACAAGTGATGTTAAGTGCAAATCTCACCGCCGCCAGCCGGTAAAACAGCCACACCCATTATTTTCAATTAGAAGCTCCCCACTGGCATCACCTTGGCGCACATCAGTGCTCGAAATCATGCCACGCCGCAGCACTTCAGGCCACTGTCCTATTTCCAGCCTTGTCACCCCTCTCCCACTCGCTTTGTTTGTGCTTGCCCAAAAATCACTTTTTATCAAGACACCTGCTCCCATGTAAATAAGGTAACCTGCATCAAAAGTATTAACAAGCGCTGTTAACTTCCAATCAAACAGCATGTTCAGTGATAGAATAATTCACATTTATTGTGATCTTTTATGAATCCTGTCAAACCGTTAAAACATAATGAGAATTGCCTTTGATTGACAGCTGTCAGTGCATCACGGGGTGCCCCTCTCACATTAAAACAATAAAGACACGACACAAACATATTTCCAATACACCACAAGCCATCAACATAAAACAAACATATTTCACAAAAACATGAAAACTATTACTAAAAAACAAACAAAAACACAATTCATCATGCTCAGTCTTCTAAACATGGCCTTAATGTGTTCCATTTTCTTTCATAATCCTTGATCATTCCCTGTCTATTTGCGATAATGCCCTCTAACCTAAAATAAGGTTTCAAAAAGGAGAGAAAGTTAGAGAATGTCAAAAATTCTTTCCCTTTCCGTTCAAAAGTGAATTTCTTACCCAGAAAAATAGCTATATTTAAAACATCTGCGGATCCATTTCTTAATTCACCAAGATTATTGTTTGAGGGCTCATTGTCAACAGCAGGGAGTTTAAAGCTAACCAATTTCTTCAGGGTGATCCAAAACGCGGCCACATGTGGACAAAACCAGAGAAGATGCAACATGTCTTCAATTTCAGTTTTACAGAAACAACAGTTTTGATCCTCTTCAAAGCTCCAAATGAAAAGCATTCTTATATAGAATTTTAAGTTGAAAATACTATGATTTAGTATCTATAATAGAATTATAAGTTAAATTGTACACCTGTCACCATGGCAAAGGGGTATCAAATATCCCCTCCCAATGAAACTGAAATTTATCTGGCTCCTTATTCAAATTATATGCCCTGAAGAAAAAATTGTGCATAAAAGAATTTATCTTTTTCCCTTGAAGCCACAGGCAGTTTTTTATAAAAGGTTTACACACCAACAGTTTTCTTTTAGCGTTTTTTACTTTTTTCCTCCAAACCAAGGGGACCGCAGCTACTAACTGATTGTATCTAAATTCCGAACACAATTTTCCAAATAATTTGCAAAATGTTTTATAGGAATAGATATTACCATTCAAATCAGTTATATAATTTCAAAAAATAATGCCCTTTTCAACAAACTGCTCCCGCAAAATAGGTAATCTGTTAATCATCATATTAGAATTAAACCATATCTTTTGTTGCAAAATGGCATCAACAGACTCTGGTGGAAAATACTGGAAATGTGACCATGTATCATATCTTTGAAAAAAGGTGATAGGTTTGTAAAAATCTTTTGCAGACACTGAAAATGGGTTTTTGAAGTGTGGGCAAAAATAAATAAATTATACTTGAATACTGGATGTATATTGCCAAAAAGCGTGAGGAGCACCAACTGGGATTGCAATATATTTTCTGTAACGAAGACGCCTTTAAGGACAGATTCAGTGCCTTGAGATTAATTTAATTAATTTGACACCTCCGTCACCATTTGAATTATATAAATATTTTCTCTTGATCTTTTCTGGTTTATTGTTCCATATAAAGTTGAAGACTAATTCATCATAATTTTTATAAAAAACCTCAGCAGGGGATGGAAGAGACATTAACAAATAACTAAACTGAGAGGTACACAATGAATTAACAAGGGTGACTTTCCCAAATAATGATAAAGATGTTGACTTCCATGGACATAACACTTTTTCCTTTTTTCAAGCTTGTTTTCAAAGCAAATTTTTAAATGCCAAGTATATCTATCGATCCATCTGACCACATCAGTGTTGGATTGCATGAAAGTTTGAATGTAGAGAGCCTAATCGCTAAATAGTACATTTATCATAGTTTTGCTTCAGACCAGAGAGCTGTGCAAAATCATCCAAATCTTTGAGTAGGGCATTCAAATAGTTTTCTCTGGGTGCTAAAAAGAAAACTGTATTATCTGCGTACAACGAAATCTTTGATTCTGTTTCATAATTACTTAAACCTTCAATATTCATATCGTCTCTAATTTTTATCGCTGTTTCTACTACTAACAAGAACAAATATGTTGATAATGGGCAACCCTGTCTAACTCCTGTAGATAATAAGAAACTTTGTGATAAATACCCACTGTTTATAATTCTACTTAATGGATTAGTATATAGTACACTTTAACCCAACTTATCAAAAAAATACCAAAACTGAAAAATTCCAAACATTTAAAAATGTACTCCCATTTCACTGTATCAAAAGCTTTGTCGAAATCAGCCACAAAGATTAAACCAGATTTCTTGTCTCTCTCATAAAGTTCAATACTTTCCAAGAGATGTCTCATACTATTGCCAATAAATCTACCCTCAATAAATCCATTCTGATCTTTATCAATAATTCCATGAAGAACCTTCTTAATTCTAGAGGCAATGCATTTAGACAATATTCTGTTATCACAACACAATAGATTTAAGGGTCTCCAATTTTTTTTATTTAATTGGATCTTTGTATTGACCATTTGCCTCTTGTTTTAGGAGAACAGAGATCAGTCCCTCTTGCTGAGTTCCAGACAATCTACCAATCTCAAATGCATAATTAAAGCATGCTAGAATGGGGTCTTTAATATAGTCAAAGAATATTTTATAAAATTCAATCGGAATCCCATCTAGTCCAGGTGATCCTCATAGATCATACCTTCACAGTCTTGTTTCTGTAGGTCTAACAATTTTTTAGGATAAGAAGTGGGGAGACAAGACTGGTAGAGGTCTGGAGGCGGACAACTCGGTTCTACTAGAGTATAAATATTTTGAAAAAAGGAATTTTCTTCCTCTAAGATATCTGCTGGTGATGATAACACAGACCCATTTTCAGTCTCCAGTCGATTAACATTTTTCCTTGATTGAGTCCTATGAACCACTTTTAAAAAATGGTCAGTACATTTCTCATCATTCTCCATGTATATCTATTTTTTTTTAGGATTTTTAAGTCGCCATATATCAATTAAATCAAGAGAGGACATCAGGGTCTGAATAGCTCCAAGTGCATGTGAATAATTAACTGAAGAATTTCCAGTTCTATCCATCATGGAATCCAACACTGTATTGAAATCTCCTGTAAAAATAATATTAGACTCACAACCCTTTAAATTCTGAACAGACTCTTGAATACATTCAAAAAAAGTGGCATCATCCTTGTTTGATCCATATAAATTAACGAAACCATCGCAGAGATTTACCTGTAAAGTCTATGATAATCCATCTTCCCTCTGTATCTCGTGGAGTTGTATGGACATACATATTACATAATCAGCATTTTTCTCAATGAGGATTGATACCCCCCTTTTATTGTTAGATCCATGACTAAAAAAAATATGTCCTCCCCATTCTCTCATCCATTTTGTTTCATCCTTTAGCACAGAGTGTTTCTTGTAAACATATAATGTCAATGTACATTTATCTTTAAGCCATCTGAAAACCTCATTTCTTTTTGTATTATTAACTAACCCATTACAATTATAACTACCTATGACCAACCTATTTTTGTCCATAGGATGTTTTTTTTTTCTTTGTAGGTTATAAAATAAATAAGAAAAGAGTGTCTTGCATTTAAAAAAAAAATGAAGGGAACTATCCTGAATTTGGTTGGCTCTTGAGATCAAAGGGGTATTCCATTTACATGATACACACATGCAAAACAAATACACACAGGCCTAGTAACAAACCTCACATGATCCAATCAAAAAACTAGTAAAGACATACACAAGACATAAACACACAACACAAAATAAAATAAAAATTGAGTGGTCAGCAGAACCAAAGCCACCTTAAGAACTCAAGCGTGTGGAGGCCATCATTAAGCATACGTCAGTTCAAATATCTCACTCAATTCTACGGCAAGCAAATTAAATCCCTCTTTTTCTCTTTCTTGAGTCTTCTTGTATTATTTTCCTCCTTGTCTATGAATGGCCTAAACTTCTCGGTCTCTTGCCACGGTAGCGTTCTCTACTCTCCCCTGCAGCTGCACGCAGACCATTCATACACAAAAAATTGTCATCCTGTCTATATCCAAGACCATCACAGTTAGATGGGCATAAGTAATAAGTCATTCAAATATCCGAAGATTGTCTTTTTTTTCTCGGCTTTTCTTTCTCCTTTTCTTTTTTTTCAATGTATGTGTGGGTTGTCTAATTGGGGCCAAACAGCCACGGTGTAATTTCTTCATCCTTGAACATTCTACCGTTTATGTTAAGTTTATCTACAATGTGTCTTACTGCATCTTTCTTCTCAGGATGCTCTTTTAATTTGGGAATCAACTTTCTCCTTCGTGCCACAATTTCTGGTGGAAACTGGTCGTTCAGACTAAACGGCTTACCCGCCAGGTGTTTGCTGAAACCTTTGACAAGAACTTTATCCTTGAAGAGTTCAAACTTGGCGTTCTCTGTTGCGTTGGAGTCTATGTACACGGTCAAACTGGATTTTTTCCACCATCTGCACATTCATCTGCAACACTTTGATAAAGAACTGTTTCAGCATTTTCTCCATGTCTTCACCTGGGCTTTCTGGGATTCCAGAAAAAATCAAATTACCCCTCATAGATCTATTTGTCAGCTCCAGCACTTTTTACTTCACCTGGCCATTTTCAGCTTTCATCTCTTTCCCCGTTGTTTCTAGTTTGGTGACTGTGATTTCCAGTATGTCAGTTTTCTTCTTATACTCATCCAGCGTGCACGTATGAAATCAGAGGTCTGCTTTATATCTTGGACATCTTGCTGCAGCTCATCCAATATATCGAACTTTCAGAGTCTTTGTCAAAAGAGGCCAACAGCTGGTGATTTACCTGGGCAGAAGGTGGACTATCAGGTGAGTTTGCCTCTGACCAAGATCCAGGTTCATATCATTTAGTAGCAGGCTTCTTTCCTTTGTCTTGATCTTCCTGAATCACCGGGCAGGTGTCAGAAATAATGAAGGTTTCAGGCTCGTCGACCATCTCGGTCCTCATCGTGAGCAATATTCACTCCAGCTTTGATAAAAAGTTTAGGTCATATGTTCCACTTGAGTTTTAAGTCAAAACCACGTAGAGATTTACATTCTGACTAGATAGTAATTACATTAAATGCTTGCCAAGCACAGAGCCTCAACGGTGTCTGTATGCTGTTACTCGCGCATGCGCCCTGCAAAACTCGAGCACACTGTCTTTGTATCCTCATGGATCCTCGAAAAAGCAGTTTATATTACAGGTATTTTTTTTCCCTATACAGTCAAGTTTGCTGTAGCTTGATGTTGACGTGCAACACTTGCGTGAATTTAAAGGACAAATTTTTTTTCGTCCTGCAGGATGGATAATCCAAAATCCGTGGTCAGCTCTGCTTTCTTCCTGTGTTCATACGGCCTGTAGTTAAGAGTGTTGTGATGACATAATCAGGTAAGTGCAACGTGCTTTGTGTGAATTAATGTAGAAAAGAGGGTCAGCAGTCTCTAGGCTTAGATGCTCTAGCCTACTGACAAATGACAAGGCAACACAGAAAAAAGTTATTTTCTAAAGTTAAAAGATGGTGTGCTCTTCTCCCTCTGTGTTTTACTCTTACATGTTAATTAATTCATATGAAGAGGAGTCCACAGCATACTGCGAGGATGAGAAGGAGCTCTCTCTTCTCTCTCATAAAAATCAATCATTTAATCAATGTAACAGCAGCGGTCAAAATGCAACAGCGGGGGCTCGTCTCTGCAAAATGAATATACAGGAATTATTGGCCAGTCGTGTTCTGTGTTTGCTGTTGAAGACTGCATTAAAGCCTCTGGTTGTGGACGGTACCTGAACACCTTTCCTTTCATTAATCCTGCTGAGTTGCCAGGACCACCAGAAGCTAGATACCAGCTAAAAACAAGCCAAGACATTTTAGTAATAAAAAGGGTGCTTCTTGCTATGGTTTGGAGCCGGCAAGCCAGGGAAGGTAACAAATACAATGATTTTCTGATAATTAGCAAGTGTTTAACGTAACAGATCTGTATCTCTTTAATGTACTGTAACACAGCAATATGCAAGGGCTCTGAATGTGACACCGATAGATTGCTACCAAGGTTCTGTTAGTTGTCATTTATTGTGGTGACATGTTCTGTATTTTAAGTTTGTTTGAACTATTGAACTTCATCATCCAGGAATTGAACTGTTAACTGACCTGATGGTGATACGACAAAACTTTCTGTTTTATTTTCTAACCCTTCATTTGTATTATGCATAAGCCCTACCTTGCTAGATTTCTGATCTTTTTTATAAAATGAAGGTTTAAGTGCATGTAGCACATGAAGGGGACAGCAATTATGAATCTTTCTCTTTGTGATCATCAGCTGGTAGCTAACTTTGCATTTAAACAAGTGACACAGACATTATTTCAAGTGGAGAACTAAAGCTTTGCTTTGCTTTCTTAGTAGCGTCAGTAGACTAAAGTGCAAACATATTGACCCCAAATGAACTGACGTTCCCACGAAGTTACCTGGAATTACAGACTATAAAAGTTTTTTTTTTTTTATAAAAACTAAAGTGTCTTGAATAATGAACATAGTTTGTCTGGCAATAATTCTGCAATTCCAGTTCTATTTGTGTGTAGTATTGTTAAAAGTATTGTTATATGACTTTACTGGTTAAGTATTTTAATTTACAGACTGCAAGGAAAGATTTGTCAACAGATAAAAAGCAGAAACCGTTCCTCTCCTCTGCTGTTGAACAAAGCTCTTGTTGGCTTCTGTTCCTTTTGTTTCATTATGACGGGGTTATCAATTACAGACAATAACAGGGGACCCGATGGGTGGAGAGTGTGGGTGACAAGGGTAAAAGAGCTATTTGGATTTCTAGAGCCACACTCGAGGCTTTCAATAACAGGATTAATGTAGCCCCCGGTGCTGCTGTTCCGGTTGGAAAAGGATCAATCGGAAAAAGGCAAAAGCGTATTAAAAGGATTATAGATTAGCAATTAGATGTCTTCTGACTGGGGCTTAGAAAGTGCTCTCACATAGTATTTTGAGTCTTAAGGTGAGTTCTTTAACAGCTGGCACAGAGGTCCATTCCCTGCCATACACCATGTCTCCTCTACTTTGACACCTGGAGGTTCATCTGAGTCCGATGACTGTCTGCTGCTCAGAGTTATAGAATGACTTCCTTGTTTTTGTGGATCTGTTCCTGCTTTGAGTCGTTCTTAATGCTCCTTTGTGTAAAATATATGACTTCACTTGCTTGTTTTTGTCTTTCTTTCTTTGGCTTCTCTTTGGATTTTGTACAGTAGATTACGCTATACTGTATTTTGATTTAAAGAGAGACTCATCAGCATGTCATCAATATGCTATATTTACGTTACATTTACTTTTTCAAATGGCATTCAAAAGTGACCTGATACCTGATGAAATAAGTTTGTGGTGATTTCATTTTTGCATTTGATTTCATTTTCACTTTTAATTTCCTGATTTCCGAGAAGTTTTATCTCTACACTCATTTACGCCCTGCTATGTAGCAGCAGCAATGAGCTAAATCAGAATTTTGTTTTTTGCACTGCAGAAGTGACATTACATTTTTCTTGAATCTTAAATCTTGAATCTTGGTCAAAGACACACACACACACACACACACACACATATACATATATTAGCAGTACAAATAAAATCCCACATGGATTTTTTCTGTTTCTCTCAGTGTATTTGATTCTCCAACCCACAGACGCTGTGATGCGGACCGCTCAGAAAAGATAACGCAGCTCATCACTGAAATGACCATGATCTGCTGTCACTACGTTTGGCTGAAAGCAAAGACTTCCAGTGTTAATGCACTACTTTGAGTCTGAATACACTGTACCATTAGTACAACAGTATCGTCCCAATTTGAGCTCAGCCTCATGTTTTCTAATGTGCTCAATCCTTATAATAAATGGCACAACGTGGCACACATCACAACAGTATTTATTAAATTAACGGCTTGGTAACGTTAATCGTTCTATGGAATGTTCAGGCTAAATGGCTCCTAAATACACACAAAACTTTCCTTTAAAAGTTTTTACCCTTATAGATGAAATTTTGCTCAATTTAGATGGTTTTCTGAGTGTTTTATGCTTACAGACTAGTTGTACAGTCACAAGTAAAATTTCCGTTGAACCGTCAGGGAGCCCTTAACTGCATCAACTGCATGAAATATCCAGAGTGTCGCATCCTATCTCTGTAATTTTTTCCTAACTTTAACCACGAGGGAAAACGAAAACACCAAAACTATAGACTCTAATGGTAAAAAAATAAAAGGGACGGGGATATAAAATAGGATAGACTACAGTGAACCAAATCGTAGGCGGTAGCCTAGATAAGATGAAGTGAGACAGCTGCGGGTGAAAGAGACTGGTTAGTGTATTGGCAGACCAATGGGTTGTCACAGCGATGGGTTTTGTGTTGACAGAATAAAAGACTGTCAGATCGATGGACATTTGTCAGACGACTGAGTGGTCAGTGTAATGGGTGGTCGTAACAATGGGCAGATCACGCAACCACTGAACGTACAGAGGTGTCTGTGGGTACATAGTCAGAGCCGACAGCAATGTGATGGTGATGTGAATGGTTTCACATAAACTTTATTTTAAATTTCAGGATGTTTTGTGGCTCTGTCAGTGTTACCTCATAAGAGCAAAATACTCACTCAACCTGTTAAGATCAAGATCATGTTGCAAAAAAAGTATTTGACTTTAGACCACAGATGAAAAATGCCCAAATCAGAACTGAAATCAGATTCCCTGTGATTTTTTTCTGTTCACAAAACAACAATAAAACAGTACAACTGAAAAACACGTCTTTGTCACTTATTAGTAACAGAATCAGATGTGTCTGCAGTGTGAACTGTGCTATATTTCTACTTTTTTTTTTTTTTTTTTTTTTTAATTTCACGAACCTTCATGTCTGTAAAGTAAAATATCACCTAACCTACACATAAAAGTAGACAGAGCTCCCCCTAAATGTCTCAGTGAAGGCTTTCAAAGGAGCTTATGTCCTTTTCACTCCCCATAAACAAAACCATGCAGTTATTGTTGGTAGGTGTCAGGTCTTTTTCTAACACAAGAAAAACCCATAAAGTTTTCAAAACCTGGAATTGTAAGAACATGTCTTTTTTATCCTGGGGTTCAAGGGTCTGTCTTAAATTTCCGGTGTTTTTTATTTTTATACATATATAAAGTATTGATTGCAAGACTTCTTTAGATACCTGCACATTTTCATGTACATTGTGATGACTTTAAAATGCTAATATTATCACATTAAAGGGCAGGAAGTCCCTCATGGCACCAGGCCATCTTCCTCCCCCGCTGACTGTGTGACGGCATCAAACCAGTGCTCTGAATGAGCCGCTTCTGAGATAAACACCAAAAGATGATGGTGAGTGATCTGATAAAGAGCACGAAACGGAGGGAAAGGTGTGCTTAACTCAGTCCTGGTAAAGAACAAACTGCAGAATGCAGAACATTTTCTCTTTTACTCTTTCTTTTAAAAAATGTGGTCTGCACTCAGCGGACAAAATCACCACTGGAAATGTTCCATGATTTTGTGTAGTAATACTGCAAAGTATACTTGATCTTATTGTGTTCCATTCCTTGTGTTTAGGCAGGGCAAGCCAAGTTTATTTGTATAGCACATTTCAAAAAGGCAATTCAAATAGCTTTACATCGAGCATAGAAGGCATCATTCAACCACTCTAGATATATACATGTACATGTGTTCAGTGATCCTTACTCATCATCCTGGACCTTTGGTAGTTGAATAAATATCTCAAATTAAGTTGCTGTATTTGTGTTTTCCTTTATGGCAGAGATGAAGATCAATGTAATCAGAATTTACAACTTTCATTTATAACATTAATTCTTTTGATGGCATTAATTTTCCTCCAATTTAATGAATCGATCCATTAATTAATCCACGGAGGTGGTGCCCTGTTTTAGCAAGTGCCCACTAATATTTTGGGCTGTCAGACTTACATTTAAAAACAAAAAATTGAGGTCAGTCGCAGAATTTCAGTAGTTAATCATGATTAATTGCATTTTTTATTGCATGTTTAAAATTGTATTTACAATTCACAAGTTCATTTTAACAAAGTAAAGCAATTCTTACATGTGTAACTTGATTAGGAATCAAATGCCAACTGGAGTACAACTCTTGTTCAAGTCTGGCGCAGTAACAAGGAAGAGACGGGCAGAGCTCACCTACCGCTAATTAGCTTAGCTCAAATACTGGTAGTCAATGGGAAG
>JAPQLA010000008.1:23426108-23448716 GCA_029822935.1 Naso vlamingii | reverse complement strand
CGTGCACGAAACTTGCAAAATGCACCTGGACACACCCCGTTGGCGCGGCGCACCTGCGCTGCGCCTAGACTGCGCCCAGTCTACGAAACTAGGGCCCCTAGTCTCAACATTAGAGTCCTTTCCGTTTAGAATGACGTCTGGCTCTATTGTCACAATGTTTTGCACAAGTTGCTGCTTTTCTATTGGAAGGCTTGAACTGAATTTACTTTAATGAAAAATTTTAATTCCATGCAAGTTTTGATCACTACAGTAAATTTATTGTTATTACCCTGAGTTTCAGTGGAGAGTGTTAGTGTCCCGTAGTCTTAAGTGCTGAGCTTACTAAGGGCATAAATTATAGAGTAATTGGAATGCTGCAAATATGTGAAATGATTCAGAGGGAAATTTCTAAGGTGATTACACTCAACGAGTTCAAAGCACTTATCTCAGGACCATTAAAACAGCCATTACAGCTCTGCAGATGACACCTTAAGGTGTTGAAAAAAGCACCGAGGGAAGAGACTGCAGGATGGAGGAAGGTGTGTGGTGGATGTATTTGTGTGTGTGGAAGGTGAGTAGTGGTTCAAAAATTGTACTGAACAACATGTTTAAAGATATATTAAATTATTTTGCTCGTTAGCTTTCCCAAATGGCCTGAAGTGAATTTTTAAAGACTTTTGTTCAAAAAAAAAAAAAAGCTTGTCGTCAGTTGTGCAGTCCTCCTCTGAGCCATCATAGTGACGTAAACAAAGATTAATATGCATAGTGTGTTGGTCCTACAGGCCTGTATTAATCCTCCATGTGTTCCACTTTGGCAGAACATGACTAGAAACAAACTAATGTTTGTATGACTAATTACTAATATTGGTTATTTAACAAGACGTCAGTTAACAGAGGAGTCTACTCTTCCAGCAGCTAAGTTAGACTGTACTTTGGCACAGTGGTGCTTTTTGCATCAGCATGCTGACATTTTCTAATGTTGCTGCTCAAACACTGCTGGAGCTGTCGGGAATGTTAAAGTCATATATTTTTGCAGGAATTGGCCATAAATCAAAATATTGAAATAAAAATTTAACCTAACCAGTAGTACTACGCAAAGATCAATTACGAAAATTATGATCAGTACATCCTGAGGAGAACATGAACGTCCATAACAAGTTTTATTGTTGATGTACTTCAGTCACCAACATAGTTAAAAAACAAAAAACCCTGCAGTCCCGAGAACTTGCCATCATGTCTAACAGCACTATGACGCCGTATTAGGGCCATTGTAGGAAAAAAAAAATTGAAAAGACAAGCTTGAAGCGGGGGATAACTTCTCAAGTTTTAAACTTAAAATTTCCTGCTTTTAAATTCAGAATTTTCAAGTTTTAAAGTAGGAAATTTTTGAGTTTTAAACTTGCAAATTTTCAAGTTAAAAACTCCAATATTCTGACATCATTAATTCACAAATTTGCGAGTTTAAACTGGCAAATTTGCAAGAAATAAACTTGAGAATTTGGGTTTTTCCTTCAATTAAGGAAGGAAATGGTCTACACTTTGCAAGGTTGGACAGATGTTGCTTGTGGGATTGCTAAATGACATTTAGCAAAGGGCCACAGAGTGGAATTGAACCTGGAGGTGCTGCAATGAGGACACAACCTCTGTACATGGGACACCTGCTCTGCTGACTGAGCCACCTGGATGCCCCAGTGTTGCAAACTGTTGAGAGCAGTTATTTCAAGACTGCAGCCATAGACTTTAAGTCAGCCGGCCAGACTTGGTAGCACTCTGAATAGCTATAAGTAACTCAAATTAACTCAAGTTAATATCTTTTGTATGTAAAAGTTTATTTTTTTCCCCATAATAGAGTGCAAGAGACACAACACAGAACATTCCAACTTCCTCTGACTTTGTAATGTGTTTTCAATGACCCAGATCCGTCTGCATTGAGAGAACCATGTCTTCTACCAGACCCACCGCTGCAGAGTACGAGACAATACTATATATATGGTCGATATGTATGAAATGCCTTCAGACAAACAGGACAAACAAACAAGACAAACAAAATAATGCCAGGGATACAGCTGCAGATAGAAAAAACAAAAACAAAACAAAACTAAGAAAACAGACAAGAAGTACAAGTATCACTAAGTATTATTAAATTTACAATCACCTCTCCAGGTGCAGTAGCTGACGGTGTCACTCCACCAACAGATTTTTCCTTAAACATCAAGGGTTTCAATGTGCACAGTGTATTATTAATGATAGGTAATTAATTAACTTAACTAACCAGTTAATATCTGCTAATAACAACGTAACATGGCCTCAGTGTTTACTGACAGTTTACTGAAGCAGACGTAACGTTAGCTGTGTTTGTTAAACTGTGAGGGATTTAACGTGGAATGAGGACGACCATTTTGCCCAGAGCATAATGTTACTCTTTTCAGTGTTTGATTTTGGAAAGGTAAAGAAAGTAAATCTCCTTCAAACCTCTCCAAATAATTCTAAGCATCACTCATAAAAGTGCTCCAGATACGTTAGACCACAATGAGCTCGAAATCCACAGAACCAGCCTGAAAATGACGGAGATCTGAAAGGATTGCACGAGTTTCTATGGAGCACTGCCGTGTAGTAGTTGAACCCTGGTCAGAGATGGCAGATGGTGCACTCTGATTGGCCCGTTTGTGTTTGAGGGTGGAGTTTAATGAAGGGTCAACCGAAACCGATCGATTCATTTTTATTTATTTTTTTTGTAAATGGATATTAAATTGTCAGTGTGAATACTTATCAGTTCTGATAATCACTCAATATTTACAATATTGCATAAACAGTATATATATATGTTTAAACATTCTGATGCTTTTGGTTTCTGATGATTCCAGACTGCAGTGTGTATCTTAAACTTATAACCTTTACCTGTTCTAAAAACAGATTAATTAGCATTTTATTACTACTTAATACAGAAAAACTTACCAGAATGTAGTCACTTGAGTGAAAAAAGAGAAGTTTCTGATTATGTTAGCATTTTGTCTTTCCAAAATTAGGTCTCCAGCTCAGTCAGTCAAGGTCCAATAATACGGTCTTGACAAGTTCCTAGTCTGCATAATCACTCCTGTCACAGCAGACGAAGGGGACACCATGAAGAATTTCCTCCAGAGTCACGACTGTCATTGTGTGGAGCCATGTACTTAGCCCTGTCACCTGCAATTAATGTCAATGGGGAAGTGTTGCCCAGACGACACTGCGTTTAACTCTATGACAGGCTATCAGCCGCTGGGCTTTCTTCATTACTGTGTCCCTGTCTGTGGATCACAAAGGGGAGCCTGATAGGAGCCACACCAAGTTCTGTTTCCTCTATCAAATGAAATCTGATGTGTTATTTAGCTTTTTTGCAGTGTTTTGACAGTTTTGTTGAAATGCTTTGGTTTCTATGTGAGAAAGATTCTGTTTGCCTGTTTATTTATTTATTTTAAGTCTTCTACTCAAATGTGTGTGTGGCATGATATGAAGGTGTGAGTAGGCTACAACTCTCTAACAAGTTACATTGGTTTATACAGTAGGGGTGTAACAATACATCAATTTGTACTGAAGATGTTTATGATCAGTGCGTGTCAAAGCATCTCACTTAAAAAGTAGAAAACATTAGCGTGTCCACCTGGGTGTCATGTGTACATCACCGCTGTTCAGCACTGGAGCTTATAAATCCTCATGACTACCACAAAGTGATTTTACCTGCATGGGAAGGAATCCAAATTGTACCCATTACAAAAAAGAAAAAAGAAACATATGCAAACAGGTGCTAATGGATTTTCTGCCCAGTCTGAATGGGTACTGGTCTCCAATTTCATTATTTGATCATGAGGAAGAGATCAAAGTTTTCGGCACACCTCAGACCCATGATCACGATATTGTTTGCTAGCTTCCACTGCACTAAAGGATAGTTGAATATTTTTGAAGTGAGGTTGTATGAGGTTCGTATGCATAGTCAGTCTATGACCTGCAGGTGGCGATCAGTGGTGTCACTTTCAGGAGAGGGGGAAGAAATCGCTGCAGCTGAAGTCAGCACTGTGCTGTTGCAGACAGGGTCAGCAGAAAAACATTTTTTAGCCACAAACATAAATGCTTACCTAAAAAAATCTGTATCCATTCAATTGTATGCTAAATTTAGGATTCACCGCTTTAGTTTGGCGCCAGACAGCCTTTTATTTTGGAACTATTTTTTTCCACCAAAGCCCCTCCGTTTGTTACTGGGGCCACTCGCACCAGCTTCTGCTGACACTGTCACTCCGCGAATCAGCTGTTAAAAGATAAATGGCTTTCTGGTGGCAAAGACTAATAAACACTTTTATTATTTTACCACTGTCTCGGATGGAAGGAGGGATGGATGGATGGATGTTATACATGTATTCTAAAGGCTGTTGAACTGATTGAAGCCCAACCAGTGAGAATACTTTAGTTTATATTGGTTTTTGTCATTTAGTTTGAAGATGGGTTGAAGACCCTTTCTATATATTCTTTATTGCAATTTATACATTCCAAATCATTGACTTTCATTGAGTTCCACTGTGAATCCTTAAAAAACATGAGTCCTACAGTTAAGTATGATATGAAGAAGTTCAAAGATTATTTTTGCCTTAAAACAACAATTGAGGATGGTCATGTCGTCACTTAAGGCCCTTTTTTGGAGCACACAAACATACCATGTGTTCCTCATTGGCAATTCCAGGATATTTAGCTTTCACAGATGTTTTGATATCCATTTCTAATAAGCTCTTTAAGGATTTCTTTAAAAAAAAAATATAGCCTAGTTTTTCATGTTTACCTCTTATTTGCAGCATCAGAATAATAGCGAGACGTGTTGTATGTCCACTGTAAGACAGTACATTTTTTATGATTAAAAAATTAACAATGTGAAATTGGAAAAGGCTTTTTTAAAAAGTGTGTGGAATGTCACCAGAGTTAACACAAAGAGCATCTCCACTTCTTCACTTCTCTGATTTCCACATTTCATTTCATCTCTCAATATGTGGATTAATCAGGCCATCATTTTTCCATTTCTCTTTTTCCTGTCTCACTTTGAATTTGGTAATTACGAGGCGTTATTCCATTCATGTATTATTCTGAACCAAACTGTCAAGTCTTGATTTGGCTCATTGTTGATTTTATTAGGCCAAGTGGCTCCAGACAACAAGATCTAATGAAAAGCTAAAGTGAAAATAGCAGGCCTGTTGTAATGCTGCATTCTGTGGGTTTAATGGCATTAGTGTTGCGTTTTTCAGAGGCTAACGATGCATTGTGCTCCTACCTATTTGCACTGGGAGACAATGGTTCTGCATTATGAGACGTTTTTAATCGGCTTTGGTTTCCTGTGTCTGCTTACTGAAAAAAACAGACTGCATGTAATATCATCCAGGCCCAGGTACCACCGTTGCTATAGCAATCGTAATTACAAAAGGTTCATTAACTCACAACAGTTTTGCAGTCAAAGGGGGGTTCACATTAGCAAAATTTACATATCGAGGAAATTAACACAATTGGCAAGAAACCAGGGTCATTAACATGCAGAGGAACCTAAAAAAAAAAAGAGGAGAGAAAGCGGCTGGAATATGTACAGGGAGGAAGGTTGTTAATGCACAAGTTTCGTCTTGGTGAATAACCCTGCCTTAAAGAGAACACTGCAAATTTAAAAGTTTATTCATCAGGAGTTTAAATGCTTTAAAGTTGCTTTGTTTCCCTATTGTGGATTTCTGTTGGTTGCAATCACTGCAGCTGCTACCCAACTATCATGCAAACAAATACGTGGTATGAACAATTACATATTACCTACATCACTCTTCATCTTAACACTCCCTGAGTTAGGAATCCAGAGGATGATTAAAGCAAATTGTTTCTCAAAATTATGAGAAGCATGTTTTGGGGGCAAATAATTAATATGATTTGTTGTTTTGGTCATTTTTATGTAACACTGAAAAGTAGGGATGTACAATATTGTCAGCAGTGTTGGGGAGTAACTAGTTACATGTAATGACATTGTGTAATTTAAATACAAAATAAATGTAACTGTAATCCATGACAGTTAGTGAGAAAAAAATGTGTAATCAAATTACAATTACTTATGAAAATTTTAATGATTACAGAGGGAGTTACATTTGAGTATTAGTTTAGTAAAGTCTGATGCTTTTCTGATGCTTCTGATTGGTTCTCTTGTTTGAATTTGCGGTGCCTCACGTCTGCCATTAACGCCACCTGTTTTAAACATTTGAAAATGGTTAACAGTTTAAAACATTCGTTACAACTTTAGAAAAGTAATCAAAAAATAATTATTTCTTTGATAATGTAATTGAAATAGTTGCGTTACTTATTACATTTTAAATATGTTAACTACTAATTTGTGTCCTATTATGTTTCCTAAGTAACCTTCCTACCCTGATTATTGGTATGACATCAGTATCGGCAGATATCAAAATTTCTGCCCATGTGTATGACCATTATAGATTCACGGCTTCCAATCAGCAAGACCCACATGTGGCCAGCTTGTAATGTTATAGTGTTACCGTTAGTTTGCAGACATTAAGGCTACTACCAGTTTGCTAACACTTAAGTCAAGTTGCTAACACACACATTAGACAAGAAGACAATAGTGTT
Source organism: Naso vlamingii (assembly GCA_029822935.1). Lineage (NCBI taxonomy): Eukaryota > Metazoa > Chordata > Actinopteri > Acanthuriformes > Acanthuridae > Naso > Naso vlamingii. Next base: position 23,442,110 of record JAPQLA010000008.1, on the reverse strand, counting down.
AGCATCAGTATTTGCATTACTTTCCATACGCAAATTGAGGCTGTCAGCTAATGTGGTGAAGCATGGCTGTACATTTCTTAAAGTCCCAATAAAATAGAAATTGAGTTTTAGTTTGTTTGGGTTTTTTTTGTTTTTTAATCAGATACGTCTTGCTCTAATCCATGCCTATATGACAATATTCTTTATCATTCTTTATTAACAAGGATAGCCCCTTGAGATGGCCCATCTCATTTTCAAGGGGGTCCTTTATAAATGAATCAAAAAACCAACGTGATACAGAAATAGTATAAAAAGAAACATACAATTGTACTAACAAGACACAAAGACAATAACATTCATACACACACACACTCCAACAATGCTCCCCTAAACCTAAATACCTCCCTTCCATCCCACACCATAATTAAAACAATCAATGAACAAACCATGAACAAACAACTGTGACAATACAATAACAGAGATAATGAGCATAAATAATAAAAATAAAAAATAATAAATGAAAATGAAAAATTAAAAAAAAACAAAAAACATAAAAATAAATAAGCTCACATTCACGTTCCAATGCAAAAACATGAATCCATAACAGTACAAAATCTGCATAAAAGGAAGAGAGAGAGAGAGAAAAAGGAAAAAAAAAAGAAAAGAAAAAAAATCAAAAACAGGAGCAAAATGTTTGAAGAGAAGTAATAAGAGTGGATTTAAAGACATATAAAGAGGTAATGGACCTACGTGAAAGGGGGAGGTTGTTCCAATCTGAAGGAGCTTTAAATTTGAATGCACATCGACCTATTTCTTTTCTAATTCTGGGTGTAGTGAAGAAGAGCTGATCTGTATGTCTTAGGTTGTACTGTGAACTAAAAGGAATTAGATATTCTTTTAAATAAGGAGGAAAATTGAAATGAATACACATATAAAGGAATAAAGACCAGTGGAGTTGCCTTCTTGATTTGGGGGCCAGCCAGTTCAGAGACTCATACATTTGACAATGATGGGTTCTATATGGACATCTAAGCACAAATCTGCAGAGACTATTAAATAATACGGAGAGTGGACGGAGATTAGATTCAGAGGTGTTCCCATAGATAACATCAGCATAATCAAGTAGGGGCAGAAACAGTTGAATTATAATTCTTTTCCAGACTTGTTGTGAAAAACAATCAGCAGAACGGTAGATAGATTTCAATTGACCATAAATTTTCTTAGAGATTGAATTGATATTAGGTTTGAAGGTAAACTGTGTATCAAGCCAGAGACCAAGATATTTAACTGCATCGACTTTTTTTAAAAACTGTACCATCAAGAAAATTAATATACCAGTTATTAATTAGAGGCAAAGAATTAGATTGAGTGCAAAATAACATACTGTAAGATTTTTTCTTGTTCAGAATAAGCTTATTGAAAGAGAACCATTTTTGAACCAAGTTAAAATCAGATTGTAGAGAGTATTGGATTTGTGAAATGTCGGAGCGGGAAGATTAAATTACAGTGTCATCTGCGTATAAATGAATTGAACAGTCAGAACGGATTTGAGGAAGATCGTTGATAAAAATGGAAAATAAAAGAGGACCTAAGGATGAACCTTGAGGAACACCTTTATCAACAACTTTGAGGTCTGATTGGCAGCCCTGAAAAGTAACATACTGACTTCTGTGATGGAGAAAAGAGTTAAAAAATAATAAAGAGTTAGAAGAAAGACCAATGGCATAGAGTTTGTCCAAGAGGAGATAATGATCAACCAGGTCAAATGCTTTGGTAAGGTCAATGAATATAGCACCAGTCAGCATGTTGTTGTCAGATGCTGAGAAAATATCGTTTGTGAATTTTAAAAGACCTGTGGTGGTGGAAAAATTTGGACGAAAACCAGATTGGTACGGAGATAATAAATTATAGTCATTAAGATATTTAGATAATTGATTAAAGATAAGTTTTTCAAATATTTTTGTTATACTGTTGATGATTGAAATGGGTCTGTACTTATCGGTATCTGCAATATCAGCTCCTTTATGAAGTGGAGTTACTCTTGAACATTTCCACGATCGGGGTGTTTCACATGTTGTCAATGATAAATTAAATAAATCTGCCAGTGGAAATGACAAGACATGGGAGGCAAGTTTAAAAAACTTCATCTCCAGACCATCTGGACCAGCGCTGCATCCAGAGCTCAAACCATCAATGACCTGCTGAACATCAATTGGAGTGACAGTTTTGAAGCAGAAGGAACTATCACACCTGTTCTGTGTCGGGGTAAAATCAGAATAAGAAGAAAAAGAAAAAGAGCTACCAGTTGTTGAAAAGTGCTGACTAAAGGTCTCTGCGATTAATGAAGGTTCGCTGATAGTTGCATTGTTTATTCTGATATGAGTAGTGGGGCTTTTTGTAAGTTTGTTAGTTATGCTATTAATTTTCTTCCAGAATTGCTTTGGATTCTTAAAATCAGATGATAAACATTCCTTATAGTAATTTGCTTTAGCATTTCTAGTCCTGGTTTTACATTTATTCCTCAGCTCTTTGTAAATTTCCCAGTCGGCAGAATCCTTAGATGTACGATATTTTTTCCATGCCTTGTCTCTTTGTCAAAATAAATATATAAGATCTCCTTTGATCCAAGGCTGGTGTCGACCCTTGACTTTATAGGATATCCAAGGTGCATGTTTATCAATTATCTTAACAAATTCAGTATAAAAGTAATTCCATGCGTCCTCAACAGATGGAATAAGCTGAAATCTCTCCCAGTTTATGTTTAAAACAACTTGGATAAAGTGTTCAGGGTTAATGTTATTAGATTTCCTTACTTTGATTAATTAAGGAGGAAGATGAGGCACTTTAATTTTCCAGTTACAAAAGACAATAGAGTGATCACTGAGTGAGTCAGGTAGTACCTCTGATTGTAAGATTATGCTGGGATGGGAAACTAGAATCCAGTCAAGCAGGGAGGAGGAGCTGGGACCAACTCTGGTGGGTTCATTTATGAGTTGGGTTAAATTTATGCTGTTAAAGAGATTGCAATCTTTTTGAGAGGAATGACCTAGCCAATTGGAATTAAAGTCACCTAAAATAATTTTCTCATTATTACAATCTAAAGAATTAATGGTAGACAGGATACATTCAGTGGTTTCAGCAGGAGCGGAGGGAGGTTTATAGATATTTCCTATTATTAGTCGTTTATTCTCATGAAAAATAATTTTAACAAAGAGGCCTTCAAAATGCTGAGGATTCACATTAGGCAAAATAAGTTCAGCAGTCGAATTTGAGGATACATAAGTTAAGAGGCCTCCACCTCTTGAGCCCCTGTCTTTCCTAAATAAAACATAGTTATCTAGGTGGATTTCATTATCAAAAATATTACCGTTTAACCAAGTTTCAGATAAAGTAATTACATGAGGTTTATTATAGGCAAGCCAGGCTCTCAGTAAATCAATTTTAGAAGGTAAACTCCTTATATTCAAATGAATGATTAACAAACCTTTACTAGAATTCATTAATCCTAGATAGCAGAGCAAATACGCACATAATGTAATAGTAGAAGTGCACACAAAGCATCATCACAGATGTAGTAAGTAGCAATCAGGGACAGGTAGTAAGAGAAGTAGAAGGAGAGCAACACATATACATAAACATACACACACACACACACAAAAGGACAAGGTAAGTACTTTAGATCAGGCTGCAACATTGGAGGGAAAAATAAAAAAAACAAAACATAAGAGCTCAGTCTGCTTTACTCATAATTCATTAAGCGAGCAAAACAAAATAAAATAAAATAAGAGGTCAGAATCTGTAATACTTAAATGATGATATCTTAGACCTTTATGGAATCATCTAATGATGTAAATGTAATAATAACAATGATAAGAATAAATAATAATAATAAAATAATTGTGGTAAGATGAAATAAGAGACTATACATGCTTCATGGTTTATTAATTCCAACATTCAAAGTAATAACTGCCCAAAACAATCTACATGTGGGCGCCTATCCTTTCAAGTTTAAGTGACCAATAGAATGGCCCAACTTTTAGTGTTACGCCGTTTTGCGACAAATACGTCACATTATATGGCAAACTGTAGTAAAGCAGCAGCAACCCTTGCTGCACCCAACAACAGTTTACAAGTAGAAAACAAAAAACAAGGTATGGCCATGAAAGCAGAGTATGTGCCAGTGACAACTTTGATAATATGAAATAATGGATTCAATGCCGGTCCGGCGAAGAAATAATTACAAGAAAGAAGATAAACAAATGTAGTTCAAAAAGTTGATCAGTAAGCTGTGCTAATATTAGCACTAGCCTTAGATCACTAGCATTAAACTGTCATGTCAGAGTCAACGGAGGAGTCAATGGAAGAAAGCTCACTAAGGAATTGCTTGGCTTCATCAGGCGTGCGAAAGAACTGTGTCTTACCAGCGTAGGTAATTCTCAGTGAGCATGGATAGATCAGGGCGTATTTAATATTCTGGTCACGGAGTTTTTTTTTTACCTCATCAAACCCACGGTGTCTCTGGACCAGAGCAGCGGAGAAGTCCGAGTATATGAAAACTCGGGCTCCTTTGTACTGAAGAGGCTTCTTCTTATCCCTGGACAGTTTCATTATCTTCAGCTTATCCTGAAAACGATGAAACCTTACCAGGATCGGCCGGGAACCCTTTACTCTGGAGTTATCCTGAACACCAGTACGATGACATCGCTCAATCACTGGAGGAGTGGAGAAATTTGCTTCACCCAGAAGCTGCGGGATCAGACGTCTCATAAAGCCGAGGATATCGCTGGCCTCGGCCCTCTCAGGAATACCGATGAACCGTAGGTTGGAGCGTCTGCTTCTGTTCTCAGCATCCTCAGCCCATGATTTTAGGTCAGTATTTTCCTTTTCAAGTACTTTTACACGCTTGATCAGGTCTGATATATCATCCTCATTTGAGCCGACTCTCTGCTCAAGCTCATTGACCTGCTCTCCAAGCATTTGAAGTGAGTTTTCAATTTTGGTCAGGCTGGCTCCAAGTGAGTCAATTTTATTGTCCATGTGAGAAATCATATCTAGTTTCATTTGCTGCATCATATCCAAAATACTTTGGAGAGTAATTGTCTCGTCACCCATTGAGAGGCCAGTAGTCTTTCCACTCACACAAAGGAAAACCTGTGGTCCAGAAAAGAGTTGGTTTGAGACTAAAATTTTCTTTAGTTTGCGTTTCTTGATAAATCTACTAATAGATCTTTAACAACAAATGAGTTTTAGAGTGGAAAAATATATTACAATGACCTCAGTAAGCAAAAAGTCGAGTCAGCAGACAGGAGCTTGCAGCACACACTCACATCACGGCAGCCATCTTCTGTCTTTTTGAAAATATATGTCCCAACAACGACCAAAAACTAGTTTTGCAGTTTTGAATGATTTTATTTTGCCCCCCGCAGAAAATTACGGATGCAGATGTAACACAAAGAAAAGGAAATATAGCACTATGAGGCAAAACAGCAGGCAGAGAAAGCTTGCTCTAAAATGAGAGTGAATCTCAGTTTGGCTTACAGCCACTTTCAGCACTGAATCTCCCATCTCCGGCTGGGGATGAGGAGCGACGCAGAGTTGGCCTACTTTGTGTTTGACAGGTAGGTGCCAAACACCAACAGTTAGCTTGTTAGCTTGCTACATGATCAACTTCTCCATTGAAACAAACAAAATATTCCAATGTAACTTGCTCTGCAACATATGGTACAAGTATAACGGTACACGTAGTACACAAAGTTACGATACTCCTGGTGTGTTGCCCTCAGGAGGAGGGGCCTAATTTAAATGTTATCTTATCCTTGCCTATATGACAATATATGGCCCAACAATGACCAAAAAGCAGTTTTGCAGTTTTGATTCATTTTATTTTACAGTTAAGCATTTCCTGGAAAGCAGTTTAAAAGTACTGATGACTCATCCTGCACTCGTGGGCGTATATTAATTTTGTGTCCAGTTAAATTATTTCTCAAATATCCCCCCTCCCCCCTCCATCATATAAATGCTGTCAGTTATCAACTGTCGCACAGGACCACAAATCGCGGGGATGAGCCGGCTCTCTCTCTCTCTCTCTCAGTCTGACTGTTTACAGTCTGACGTGAGAATGGAGTTGGAATTGAGAGACCACATCTACCAGCGGATCTTTTCATAAGTAGCCTGTTTACACGCCGTTAACAGTTAACAGTCCACTGTTAATTACACAGACTACAAAAGACTACAATCAGACACCAGGGCTTTTCCGGTACCAAGATCGCCCTACCTTGCCTACAGACTCTACATTCAGTGAATGTGGAGTCCGTTTATAGAGACGACAACAATGCTTACTTATCTTCAGATTTATTACTTAGTGCTGCAGCCTTTTTTTAACCTTTTAAACTGAGAAAAATAAATGACATGGCATGATCTTAACCCTTAATCCTGCAGCCTTTTTGGCTCTCATCTCTTTTTGTCTAAAACACGCGTCAAACTCAAGGAATGTGGGCCGAATCCTATTTATGTGGCCCTCCAGAGATTAATTGTTTTAAAATTAAGGCAGCTGCTCTCTAGCATGCAGTGACCTGAAGTACACTTTCTACAACGCACAACACAATCCCGCAATGACAACGTCCTGCTGCTAGAGTGCAGTGTTTCCATATTGACATTTAACTAAAGCGGGTTTTTAGCAAGTGATGAAGTTGAAAAATATGTCCAAGAAGAGAAAAATTGACGCTGAGGGGAGAAAATTTAAGGAAAGGTGCGAAGCCGAATACCTATTTGTGCTTCAAGGAGAAAGACCGGTATGTCTTTTGTGTTACGAGGCTGTGTCGGTAATGAAGGAGTACAACTTACGTCGGCACTTCGACACAAAACACAGAGCTAAGTACGCTACTGTTAGCCTTGAAGAAAAACATCAGCTTGCCCAAGAATTAAAAGACAGACTGCAATCCCAGCAAAACATGTTTACAAAAGCCGGAGCCAGAAGTGATGCAGCAAAGTGTTTTTCGGAGGGTGCATTTTTGAAGCGGTGCATGCTTAAGGTGTGTGAGCAGGTGTGTCCCGCAGGCTTTTAACAGCATCAGTTTGACAAGAAACACCATTGCAGACCGAGTTAAGGAACTTGCCGACAATCTTACAGCACAACTGGCCAAAGAGACGAACAGTTACCTGGCCTTTTCATTAGCTGTTGATGAAAGCACCGATGATACGGACACAGCGCAGATATCCATTTTCATACGAGGTGTGAAGAAAGACTTGACTGTCAGTGAGGAGCTCTTGGATATAACTGCATTGCATGGGACAGCAACAGGGAGACATTTTTGAAGCGGTGGAGAGGTCCGTGAGAAAAATCAATTTACTCTGGGAAAAGTTAGTGGGGCTGACTACCAATGGCGCACCTGCAATGTGTGGAGAAAAAGCTTGGTTGGACTGATAAAGGAGAAAGTGAAAAAAAGTAACTGCCTCACACCTCTGATAACCTATCATTGTATTATCCACCGAGAGGCTCTGTGCGGGAAGGTTTTGGAGCTGGACAAGTAATGGCAAAACTGTTAACTTCATTCGGGCACGTGGCCTAAATCACTGCCAGTTCCAGCTGTTTTTGAAGGAAGCATGCGCGGAGCATGATGTGCCGTGCCATACAGCAGTAAGATGGCTGAGTAAGAGCACAGTCCTCAAGCGATTTTTTGAGCTTAGAGAAGAAATTGCTCTTTTTATGCAAAATAAAGGAAAACCAATGCCCGAAATATCTGATCCAAACTGGCTGTGTGATTTTGCCATGTTGTGTGACATAACGGAGCATCTCGCCGTGCTGAATCAGAGGCCGCAGGGACGCAGACAAGTCATCACACAGATGTATGACCTGATCACTGCTTTCCAGCATAAACTGCACCTGTGGAAATCCCAAATGGAGCAGAAAAATCTTGTCCCCTTCCCTGTCTGTCAGAGCATCTCAGTCTCATCTCCTGGTGCCTTTTCATGCGCTCGTCTGGCCACCAAACTGGCCTGGTTAATCAATGAGTTTGATCGGCGCTTCTCCGACTTCAGAAAACAGCACTCAGTCTTTGGTATCTTCTCCAGTCCTTTCACTGCGGACGTCTGCAGTGCACCCCATGTCCTTCAAATGGAATCAATAGATCTCCAAAGTCATAGTGAACTGAGAGCAAAGTTCCATGAAGCTGAAATCCAGGACTTTTACCGTCTACTTCCCGCTGCTTTGATGCCACAGCTTTGACTTCATGCTGCCCGTGTCCTGTCCATGTTTGGGAGCACTTACCTGTGCGAACAGATGTTTTCAGTCATGAACCTTAACAAGACCAAGCACAGATCACGCCTCATGCTGTTTTAAGGATTGCAACTGCACGAGACATAAAGCCAGACATTGATGGACTGACTTCTGGAAAACGCTGCCAGACATCAGGCCAGAAAGCAAATAGGCAAGTATTTAAAAACACGAATTAAAAATATGTGTTTTAGCGTGAATAAGAGAAGTGTGCTGTGTGCACAATTTAATGGCTGGGCTTGCCTTGTGTTTGGTGTTATTTACAGGACGTGATTTATGGATGAGGATGATGCATGATGCGGTGGTAGAGTGAGAAAGGATCGTATTCAAGACCAAGCAGCATCATCTCAGTTGCTTCATGCAGAACTCAAGCTTGAGCAGTACAGCTGTGAACTCAGACAGCCTTTATTGACATTTTGAGTTAATTACAAGATCTGCTCTGTATGTGTGTCAGATTTTCAGTATTTACAAGAGGATGTGTTCATACAGCCAAATGTAATCTGATTCATTTCTCATAATAAGTGCTCCTCTGATCTTGTAGAACTACATTATTTGTATGCTTTTATGTCTTTTAGGACTGCAGCTGTCAAAATATCTTGCTCTTAACTGAACCGTTGGACAAACAGAAGAACATGAACCACTCCTTTTCCCCCAGAAGTCCAGGGAGCTCCAGGCTTACTGTGTCAACTGCTTTGTGCCAATTATATATATATATATATATATATATATATATATATATATATATATATATATATATATATATAAAATGTGTCTTTTTTTTCAGTTTAGCTTTAGCAAGGTATGATCCAACTTAAATCTTGGTTCTGATGATTGAACTCCCCCCACATGTGTCTGTACAGAATGGACAGAGTCGTGCCTCTATATGGATTTTATTACTCTGTGCTACAGATATTAACTGGAGGCAGAGGATGCCATTGATCTGGAAGCTCAATTACGGTGCTGTTTCATTACTGTTAATAGTTATGAGTAAAAGCAATAACGGGTTAAACAGCGGAACAAATGAAAAGACTTATAACTGCATAATGAAACTGAATTTCTTCATTATTATCTTTAAGGTCACTGGAGTCCATCAAAGAGTCTCAGTGGGTTCACTGGTTTCATTTGGAAATTCCCTCAAAGCTTCCTGATACAGAATGAGGACAGAAGTGGCTGCTGACTCCATTTATTGTCACCACTCTCTCGCTACTCTTTTAAAAGTCACTTATAATAACAGCTGTAAAATACACTGAGGTTGACATACTTTATGATGTTCTAAATAACTGCAGTTTATTGTAAAAAAAAAAAAAAAAAAGTTGAGTAATTTAAATTAAGTGGGTTTTTAAATGCCTTGAGTCTGTTATTGGTGTTGACATTTACTGGGTCAGAGGGTCAGAAGAAAAGAAAAAAAGTAAAATTAATGGTTGACTTTCGATGTTTTATACATTTTTTTTTCACATACAGATTTAATGAAATAAACCAAGTGCAGATTTCATGTATAGGCTTTTAGAGATAGTTGTATGTTGCAGAAAGATCCTAAACTATTATAATGCACAATAAAACCTGGACTTATGCTCGTCTCTCTCTTTAATGAAATCAATAAACCAAACTGTCAAGTCAAGTCTGACTTTTGTGGTAAAATGTGGTAAAAGTGAAATCACCAACATGACTTGTAAAGACAGTTCAAGTGTCTCTGTGTGTCTATGAGCGTCATCAGAACCAGAATCAGAAACAGGGTTAGTGCCTACAACAGGAATCTGCATTGGTGTTGTGGTGCATGACAGTCAAAATATGCAAAGTAAGTTAAAAAAAAAAAAACAGAAAGAAAGTAATGCAAAAGTCAAGCAATTATAAATACAAAATAGAACTTTATAGTTTCAATGTACACAGATTTTCCCTGCAGCTACGGTGGGTACAAATAATATGTTTGAGATTCTTCTCATGAAATCAGAAAACTGTCAGTAACTTTTTGCTCTGAGTCGCTCTGGTGAAGTCAGTTTGGCTGCTGACAGTCACACAGCTGGTCCTGTGGACAATCCAATAGAGGACGCTTCAGTTTAAAAGCCTAGCTGTGACATGGATTTCCAGTGAGACAAAAAAAACCAAAACAAAACTGGTGACGTCCGAGGAAAGACCAGTTTATGCTTCATCTCTCAAAACATTTGATAAGTGTCACTCAACAGAAATGAAAGATATACGCAACCCTCCAATTTATGCTTTGGCGAAAGATTTCAGTTGTCTCCATGGGAACCATATTTGACACAAATTCTGGAATATCAACAGGGAAGTTCAGTTAAAACTGTCTTCATAGCAACATTAACAGGACCCAATCTCAGTAAGCAACAAAATATGATGATGTCCGCAGCAGAACTCAAGTCTTTAGGTACACGACACGAAATAAAAGTGTCGAGTGATGCATTTTTTGTTGAAATTATGTCACTTTTGTTGAGCGACACTTATCGAATGTGTCAAGCAACAAATCATAATTTGGCCTTAAGATACTTGTCCAAAATAAAACCCAGTGCTGGTGAACCAAAATAAAAAAAATATATGTATTGTGATTCTTAACACCATCTGCAGCCTAAAATGTAGTTTTTGTGTTTAGTCCTTGTTTCCCACCACTTTTCCCTGCGAGCATCATTCAGCAACAACATAGTGAAGCTTCATTTTCGGCTTGTAAAGTACTTTGATCACAGGCTGGAGACTGTCACCCTGCCAAGGTTTCCAAGACAATCCTGTGTCACAAAAGAGTTAAACAGATGAAAAAAAAGGTTTTCTTTTCTCTTTTTCTTTTTTTTTTTTGTTGAATACTGACTACTTTTACTCTTTCAGGGTTTATAAAATGAAACAACCTAGAGGCCTTCACACACTAGCTGTGTAACGAATAACAACACGAAAATGCGAATTGTTTGATTGCAAATATTTTGGATCAAAAATATTTACACAGACAGCGACATGAATTTGCAGCAGAAACACAGGAATACAAATTTGTGAAAGAGTTTTGACAGCTCACTTCACTACAGCAGAGCGTCCTGCTTCCGAGGACGGACGCTGTCACCGCGGCGGGAGCTGCCACGAAGCGTCAGACAGACAGACAGACGGGTGGAGGCTACATCCCACAAGCTGTTAGATAATCACATAGATGTTGTTATATTGTGTTGTGATTTCGACATTCGGACATTGTTGATGTTGTAGGGGACAGGCGTAACGTCTGTTCCACACAATCATCAGGACTGGTTGATGCCTTTGTTCGCAGAGCGAACGCTCAGAAGAATAAGAAAGCCACTTTTTCGCGTTGAGGTTGACTCATGTTCTGTGTGAAAGTACACATGACCAATCAGCAATTTGAAAAATATTATTGACATGGGAATACACACACACACACACAGGCACGCACACACACACACAAAAAAAAGCACCAGGGGCCTCATGTAAAAATGGTCCACATGCACTAAAATGTTGTGCACTGTACACTATGTTTCACACACACGCCGGGATGTATAAAAAGCAACATGACATGAGAACGTGCGGGCTGTCCTGCTCTCTCTCCTGTTTGGCAGCGCCAAACTACAATGCAGTGACATTCGATAAATGTGTCAAAATAATGTGAAGACACGTCGGAGGGTGCATTAATCAGACAGTATGATTTTAGTTTTCATGTAGGCGTTGTTGGTCAGATTGCAGCAGTGAACACAACTGCACTGCACACACCACGCACTGTGCTGAGCGCACACACACACTGCCTTCTCCCGTCTCCTGACCACTTCAGCCGATGCGTCCTTACCACCTTCACAGCCACCACTATTGTATAAATGATCAAAGCCTGAAAATAAAGCCAGTGACAGCTTTGACACCATCATCACACCACATATCGTCATCAGGATCCTCATCTTAATTCAGGCCAAGTTCACCTTAACAACCTTCAATAAATGAAGAGTGTTCACCTGTCAGATAAAATGTGTAGGGCCTACACATAACAAACTTCCATTTTCAAATGTATTACAATACGAGGGGTATCACTGATCGTCACGATTGTGGCAGGTTAATCAGTCTGATCGCTGTAAACAGATAAATACTGCACTGCCACACGTGTAATGCTGAGGGATGCACGACTTTCCCTCAACGACGTGAGAAGAGAGAATTAATAACGTGTTTTAACGTCCACCTCACCCTCAAACACTCTCTTTACTGTGTCAGAAAAATATCTGTCTTTCTGTCTGTCTGCTGTTAACGAGATTCATTGGACAAAACCAGTGATCAGCTGCTCATTTCCATGACAATATCCATGAGGTGCTTTGCATTGACTGTTTATGGTTAACTGTGGGTGTGGAGAGGGCAGGACACGAGCCTGAGCCACCTGCACACTTTTCCAGGTTGATCTGGAATTTATAAAAGGAAGTTGCACACAAACAACCCCAGGTGTGTAAAGGCCTCAAGAAATTCAAATCATTATTTGGTTCAAATGCTGACAACCCTTCTCCACACTGAGGACATAACCTGTGAGCTGGAATGATTGCACAGGAAGACACTGCTTCTTTTCCAGCAGTCACAAAAGCTTTTGAACCTCAGCTGTATGTTTTATATGATCATATGTCAATAGATCTACATCAGAGTGTGGAGAATATGCTATAAACAGAAAGCCATTCGGATGAAAGTTAAAATTTGTTAATATCAAATTATCACCTATCCCATTGGTAATACTCAGCTATAGAAAACCTAATTCATTAATGCAGGGAAATTTGCTTTCCTGCAGCATGGCATCTGTGACTGTTCTGTCTGACGTTGTTGTTGTTGTTGTTGTTGTATATCATGCAATCAAACTGTATTTTCCCCTTAATATGTATATATTTGACTTGTGTCATGTCTGTGCATGCGTCTCTAGCCACCCATGCTGTAAAATAGAATCATGCCGGGAGCTGCTTCCTCTCTGCAGGCCCATTATGACTGCTGCTTATTGACCCTTCTTGTCACATCATGTACAATCTTACACTCTATATTGCCATTCAAGCACATAATTAATCACTGTGGTAGTGTGTTGTGACTTCTAGCAAGGTGCTGGCACTGCAGACTTGATAAATCACCCAAAGATCGAAGTACACTCTGCGCCATCGGGCTTTGAACAAAATACAGCCACCTATGAGACTGAGATCAATGACTCCTGACCCGCTCTCTCACTGCTCCAGGTTCAGCTTATAAAAATGTGGGAGATTGCAGAGAAAAAGCTAGCGACTACATACAATTATTTAGCAGTTAAAGTAAATATTTTCTATGAAAGATAAAACCGGTTTGTGTTTTGCCTTTTCAGGCACACTCATGAGTCCTGGAATGCGCTCGTTCAGCTGTGGCACTTTTTTAATGGCAAAACTATTGAGCTGGCACAAAACAAATTTGAGCTGTAATCAATCTGCAAGTCAAGATTTGAGAGAACGCTTAAATGGATTCATAAGGCTGAAAGAACGGCAAGCGTGGACTGATTTTCTGCCTGCTCACTTCTGAGCAGGCAGAAGTTTAGAGCCAGCTTTGATGGAGCTGCAACATCTGGGGCTGAGGAAAAAAACCAACACAACTCAAAAGAATGTCAATTCCCATTGACCCTCAGAACTCACTATTGCATTAAGCAACTTCTCTCCCCCATGTAGTCGAAGCGACACAGTCACAAGAAGGGCAGGGATCGGGGTAGAGTGTAGGGCCACAGCCATGACTTTCGTATGAGGACCGTAACTCACCTCTCAACACTACTTTTATTGTAGGTGGGTGTTAAGCCAAGATGGCTGAAATTTTTGATAACCACCTTCCTACATAGCTAGCAGGAAGTGCACACTGATGCATATGTACTAGGGATGCACTGATTTATCGGCTCCACGGTATCGGCCAATGTGCATGTGATTGACTGGTACCAGCATATCGGCAAATAAGGTAGCATTCACCAATACCAGTTGACCGATCTTCATCTGTTATGTCTCATTAATTTTGCGCATACACGCACTATCCCACACTGCCTACCTGCAGCTGCAGATTTTTTTCTTGTAAAGAGGGTCTCTTTCTTTCCCAGACACAAAAAGGGGAATAAATAAAACATACAAGAAAGCACACGGGAGGATGCAAAAACCTCAGGGTGCCTAAGAAGCTGAACATCTCCACTGACGTGCGCTCCCAGTTCTACAGAGCCGCCATCGAGAGCGTCCTCTCCTCCTCCATCACAGTGTTCTACCCGGCCTCCACTGCCCTCACCAAACACAAACTGGACCACATTGTTAGGCTGGGCAAAAAACTCAGACCAAAACTGGAGTCTCCTTGCAATGAAGATCGTTAGCAGATCCTGCTCACTGATTGGCTATTAGGCGAAATAAAACAGAAAAACAACAGCAGGCTGAAGGAATGTGTCGCTAAAACAAAATGATCGGGTCTTTCAATTTTTTACTGCAACTAAAGACACTGACCTGCGTTGTTATTTTACTGTGAATTCCATTAACATAAAGAAAATATTTCACCAGAGCTGATCATATTATCTGTGAATGGCATCTCACTAAAGTTATTTTTAAATTTTTGCAATGATTTTTCACTCTTCTTGTCATTGTGTTATTTCCAAGGTTGAGAATAATGAAGATATCATTCAGAAGAAGTCTGAGTATTTTGGTTTCAGTATCGACTTACATCTCAGGCAAAACCTAGAATCATCTCTGAGATCGACTCAGTGAACTAAATGACAGATTCTGTGCGAACACATCCCATGAAGCACATACATGGGAAGAGAGCTGATAGTCAGCTGATGTCTCCAAATAATTTTAGCAGAACATAAAGTAAAAGTAAAGAGAGTTCTGACATTTCCCTCGGCTGAAACCAGCATTTCAGTCTGCTGTAAAAATGAGAGCTCCGCTCATTCTGGTATGGAAAAACTAAATCTGCTTGGTCCTCTTTAGTTTTCATTACATATTTTTTTATTCTCAAGGGAGGAAGCCAAAGATGTCAGGTGGATTAGCAGCTGAGGATACCAGTCGCAGTGAAGGTTTTAAAGGCCGACATCCTAAAGAGTAAAATAGAGAGAGAGAGCTGTACCACGGCTGGATAACACTTAGTGACCCAGTGAAAGGCCAATATTGACAAACCCATGAAGCGCGGTCGTATAGCACATCTATGGAGGCAATCATATGTCCTTCGGGATTCAGAGGAGGTCAGAGGAGGAGAGATATGAACGCAGATGCCACACAGAAAAAAAGTGCCCCTGCAACAGCTATGGAAATCAGAGGAGCATTTTGTTATCAACAGCAGAAAAAGAGGTGAAGAAAAAGATGGTTAGAAAACAGAATCCCTGAAGACAGCTGAGTGCTAATAATCAGTTTGTACTTTGCTGATTACAGGCTAATCATGGCCTGAATACAGACTTGCGCTCCGTCTCTTTTCTCCTGCGTCACGTGATGTGCAATCTGCAGCACAAGGAGAATGAAATCAATGCCTATTATCTATTAAGAAGCTTCCCTGGAGTTCTGAGGCTGATAATATTTACATTATGCAATTAAAGCTCCTAATTTGCATCAAAATGTACACATGCCACAGCAGAAGTGAACATGTCAAAAAACATGAAAAGACATGGAAATCCCTTTTTTACTTTAGCCAACAGTAAATATGATTTTTTTTTTTAATTGTTTGAAAATATTGAATTTAATTGTTGGGAATACACAACTTATGGGGGTGTCATTAATGTTTACATTAAACTGCCTTGCGGGGGCGCAATTAATGTAACTTAATGTTTTGGC
>JAPQLA010000008.1:23400916-23414698 GCA_029822935.1 Naso vlamingii | reverse complement strand
GTGTGTGTGTGTGTGTGTGTGTGTTGCTCTATAGACTGTACCAGCAGTAATCCCTGCTCTTTGCTACCCCGACCTTCTGTCAGGAAATGATTGACTCTTCCAATCCCTATGAAATAAAACATTCGTATTAATTTAGCTCGTAGCAGGTGGAGGGCTCTTTTTGCGGCTTTATTTGAAGGATCAGAAAATCCCACTGAGATCAAAATGAACTCCTACAGCCCAAACTCCAATTGAAGTTTGATATCATCCTCTGGTAAATATGAGTGGATTTGGTTTTAATAGCTGCCTTTAATCTGGAATGTGATTTGACTGGAAGAAGCACAGGTCAATGATCAAAAAAAAAAAAAAAGAAACAACAACTTGAAAAATATGATTATGTTATCCAGAAATACTTGAACCCTGGAGAATTACCTGTCACAGGCTGTGAAAATGGGATGAATAGCCCGAATTCTCATTCGGAATTACATTCTGTTCCTTTGTATACAAATCGGCTTACTCATTGTTTTGACAGATTGCACAACAATGCTGTTAGAATTCAGCTCAGGCTGCAGCCGTCGCACTGATGAGTCTATTGGTGGAGAACAGAAGTTTGAAGACTTTACACCAACAACTGTGCACGCCACATCCCATATAAGCCCAGGAGTAATTACATGCATGCTTTGGCTCAACACCGAGTCTTAACAGTTTTAGCAGGAAAATTAAAAAGCCGCAAATCCATAGTTTTGGGGAAAAAAAGAAAAAAAAATCAAATTTAAAAAAGCAAAGAGAGAACTTCTGTCAGACTTTCTGACCCATTTACAGGACAGATTACTCTCATGGGTTTTCAGACACCCTGTGGGGCCGAATGGAGGTCCTCACTCTAGATTTTTAGAAAGCTTATTGTGTTTAAAACCTGCTGTTTGAAAGGAGTTCAAAGTGTGCTTCAGCATTTAGCTTTGCACATCCATAAAGTTTTTGGACTAAATGAGCGCAGAAAAGAGTAAACGATTGTCAAAGCTGAAGCAGAAAATAGCTGAAATGTCCACACTTTAATACAAGTTAAGTTCCAAAAATCCTCTGTCCTACATTACTCATGATAACTTACGAGCATCTCTATGTTAGATCCAGAACCGCCTGCCCTGTACGCACAGGTGAGCAAGGGCCCCACCTCCCCCTGCTGTCAAAGTGTGTGAAAGTATTTACAGCTGAGAGGCGAGAGTATGAAGCCTTGTCCTTTTAAGAAGAGAAAAAAACAACATGAGTGAATTCTGGTAACAGCAGACGGGTAAACTTGTGTTGTCCCTCTCTCAGTGTGATAAAGGCAACTGGCAGCATACTGAGTCCATGTAAGCTTGCAAAGTTCATGCATCTCTCTGTCCTCTGTCTTGCTAACACTGGCTGGGATGGACAGAACATCTTTTCTCTGTCTGCATCTTGCTCACCGTGTTCTAGTTTTACCATTCATTAGTTTTGGTAAGGGACAACAGGTGACAGCGTGTGTAAAAACTGCAGCTTGATAAAGATAATGAGAGGCACGCGAGGCAGCATGCATGAAATAAAACTCGTCTTACAGCAGTAACCTCTGTGGAGTCAGTCCAGACATATTGGCTCATCACGCCTCTTCCTCCTCTGCAGTGCCAGTGTGTGCTCTTCTGCTGCTCTAGGCAAAAACATTTGTGTCGCCCCTCTGTTTGCAATACAGCAGCAACACACAGACGTGAATATGCCATACAACTAAAGCAGGAGCAGAACTGACCGGGGCAAAGAAAAGTCAACAGACCGTCGGTGGAGCGGGGCTCTGTGGGCACATTGCCTTAGCACCTCGACGACCGGTGCAGCTCTGGCACTGCATGGCGCTGAAAAGTTGAAAGTAAATTTAACCTATATGTCCAAAAACTGCAAAAAATGTGACACGCAGTATTGAGTATCCATATTTTTCAGGCAGAAATCCACTTCATCCCTGTGTGCTGAGGAGCGTGGGGATAAGGCACTAGTGTAGTAAGAAAAAAATAACAGTTGCAGATGATTGAACATTTAGTGAATCTCTCAGTGTAGACAGAGCGGTGACTACCCGCCGCACATGCTGGCACATACCTGCACAAATACGTCAAGAGCTGTCGGTTGATGGGCTGACGGTGGACAGTTGGAAAATTTTAGCATATCTCCCAACACTATTATTAGTCCACAATTCGCCTCCCTTGCCGAAGGTCTGCTCGAGGTAATTGCCTTGTTGGCCTACACGGACGCACCGGTCCCGCTCCCTGTGCATATAATACTCAAACAACACAATGATTAGCCAATATAGTTTGTCGAGGATTATTTGGGTGGAAAAATTTTCACATCATCTAGCTACTTACAGGTGAAGTTTTTTTGTTGTTGTTGTTTTTTCACCCTCAGCCTTATAATAAGGATATTAAGGTTTAACAATGTGTTTTAACAATGATACGATTTGTATTGTGATATATGGTTAGCAATGTGATACATATGGGCTCATTTAGAGCGATACGTCATGATGCAATTTAATGACTAGAAATCAATATACTAACGTGTTATTTTGTTTTTTGCCAAAAATAGAGGGAAACAAAAAGCCTGTTTGTGTGCAGTGGTAGAGGAGGAGAAACTCTGGAAAAGCTCGATACACTGAACTCCACAAACATTCAGTTCAAGGCCTCGATTCAGTCTGTGTGGAGTGTAAACACCGACTGAAAATTTCTCGTTCTCCTGCTTCCTGCAATGATCGACCATTATCTGAAGAGACACTGCTGACACAACACACATGAGCAGAACGAAGGAGAATGACCTGGAGTAACCTTTACAACTATTTACCATCATCACTGAGAAAAATACATCTACATAATGTTTGACATGATAAATAGAAGGCACTGATTCTTGGTATCAGTACAATCGATTTTTGCTTTGAAAAACAATTTTAGATCGATACAAGTCACAGTAGAAGGAGGATTTGCATTTTAACTTTTGATGTAATTTGATTGTAGAAACATAAATTGATGCACTGATATGTAACCGAGTGAGGTGACTACGACAGTGTGTAACACCACATCTGTTGGGGAGCAGCCACACCAAACAACAATGCCAGCCAGGAAAAAATATATTAAAAATTTTCTTTACTACAATGGTTATTCTTAAAACACAATGAATAAAAAGATACTTCGGAGAAACAATGTAAAAAGTCCAACAGTCTCTGTCCACAGTTGTCCAAATGGTGGGTACAGGTAAGTCCTTGGGCCACAGGTCCCGGTGCAGCTGCTTGCCAAATGCTTGAAATAAAAAGACAAGATATCCATCGGGGCAATCGACTACCTAACGAGTCTTTAGATGGAATAACTTATCTTAGAACATAAATCAGTAATATTTGGATGGTAAAGAAATAAATCAAAACACAGCAAACTAAGAGTCCATTTAAGTTCAAATAAACAAAATAAATACACATCAGCTAAATTCACTGCAGTCCAAACAAAATAATAAACAAATCCAAAAATACTGGAGTAGTTCTTAATAAGGTGGCTAATGGCAGGAAGCCCACAGTTTATAAAATGGCAGAATCAGAGTCGTTAAAAACCAATCAGCAGCATTAGTAACAGCGCCAACTAGCCAAGTCCCTTTGTGTGTAATCTGCAGAGTAGTAGTTATCCTTGATCCGAACTTAATATACAAAAAGGGTACTTATCTAGAGGAAGGGCGGAACCCACCCCTCTCCGGCATGGTAGCGACCTGGCCCCCCCGATGCGCGGCAGTGGCTCCTCCGGTCCATCAGTCACACACTGGTGGCAGTCAAAACACTTCACCTGCGCTGGTTTCCCAAACTCTGGACACAATGTCCTGTTAGCTGCAAGAACCGTCTGACCCGCGCTCCTCCGACAGCGGTTCATTGCCGTTCCTCATCTGCTCACTCTCTGTCCAGCCTGTCTGCGCCCTCTCCACTGCTGCCGCTTGAAGTAAGAACAAAAGGCACCCAAACCACCCACACCTGTGTTATAAACGGTGCAATTGGGCGGCATGTCAGAGCACATAGGAACCTCATCCGTGTTGCCTATGTGTCCGAGTTCATACAGATTCTTTTGGCGCATTTTAATGATGAAGCGCTGGAAGGCCATCATCTTCTCTTCATAATCCGTGGCATCTTTTGTGAAATACGTGTTCATCTGCCAAGTGATAGCCCCTTTCTCTTCATGAACCTGTCATACCAGCTACTGCAGCCGCTGAAGTTAGCCTCACTCAGGTCTCTTGCCACCTCTATCACTTCCATGTGAATCCTATTTTTTGACATGAGGATCAGACACTTTCTTTGGTTATTAATCCACTCAGAAACAATATCCTCCAGCCTTTGCCAGAAACATTTTCTCCCTCAACTGGATCATTTTTGTTTGTCCATGGCCTCAAGCTGACCTTTGTCCCGCCGCCAGTCACGAACCAACTTCCTACTGATGTTGAACTGTCGTCCTGCGTGGCAATTTCCACTGTGTTAAGCAAAGTCCACGACATGAAATTTTTGTGCAGCAGTATAGCTCTTTCTAGAAGTTTTCGCCATGTTGAGGTAGGCTAGGCAAGGCTTCTAGCTCTAGTTAGAGGTGGATACTTCAACATGAGGACACATGAGCAAGCTCAAGCTCACAGCGCCCTCTCCTGGGTATACATTGGAACATCCTCCTTTAGACGTGTCCAGACCTAACCAGTCACCTCTTGCTGCATTTTACTGGTGTATAGGATGCACCAGTTTATAAGACGCATTGCATTTTTTACATGGAAAAAGTTTGAATTAAAGGTGCGTCTTCTGTACCAGTTGTTACGTTAACTACAGTGCTTGACATGAATGCAGTTAGTTACATTCTACCATCGGATACAACTAGAAATGTAACAGTGTTGTTAATTTTGCAGTATCGTGAATAGCAAAAGTGGCATGGTACTGTCATGGACATGTGACGTATTGAATGATAGATTTTCAGGGCTAAAAGTGTAGTTTTGTTTCAGCAAGCAGAGCAGAGGGAACTGGGAACTACAGAGACCATCGACCATTGTAGCCCTCTCCTCGTCACACCGTGGGGACAGAATCTTGGACATTTTTCTGTCAGCGCTTTGAACAAGACAGAGGCAGGCTGCAGTAAAAGAGATCGCGTGTGCGAAGCTTTCTCTCAAACTGCTGTGTAGAGTTAAACTCAGATACGTCAAAGAAAAGAAATAAAGGAAAAAGCCGACCATAGTTTAATTTTGCTTTCTTTCTGGTGGCAGCACATCGCTGAGAAAGAAAAAAAAAGCAAAAACTGCAGAACTGTGTGCGGGAAAAACGGACAAACACACTCAGTCAGCTCACTGAGGAAGAAGGAAACAAAGAAAAATGCTCGTTTAGCTCATGACAGACATCACGTGTAGGAAATGACTTTGTCAGTCGAAGAAGACAGTTAAGTTGTGATTGCAGGATAAAGAAAAGCACAAGATATGAGCTGGGTCATTTGTAAACACTGTTCAATCATTGTTCAATTTTCTTCCTTGCCAGAGACATTAAATGTGCCGATTATTTGCATATGCTTATACAGGAAACAAAGCAATGTAAGTTTAAAAAAAAAAAAAAAAACAACACGAAACAACAGCTACTGTACGGTGGACTTGATACCTCGCTATTATCTTACCAACCATTAAGTATTACGTCAAGCCTAGGATAAAGAATATTTTATATTTTTATATTTTATTTTATTTATTTATTTTATATTTATTTTTATTTTTTATTTTTGTTAAATGATTGTGGTTGATAAATGCATAAATAATATGCACAAGTATGCGTCGATGGTAAACATAAAATGATGGCTCAACAGCTTAAAAACAGGTAATAAAAACAAACAGATACACTGTGAAGTAAAAAAAAAACAGTAACCAGGTAGATAAGCAGGTGAAGCCAGTGCATAACAATGTGTGTGTATAGCCCCAGTGAGTATAACATAAGTTTACAGCTCTGGTCTGAAGTCCATGGTGACACAGAAACAAGCCTGAGAGCTCAGGAGTTAAGCAGTCAGGCCTGCTGCATGAAGCTCAGTGGCACAGAGCTCGACGCCATCTCCAATTACAAAGGTCTTATATCTGCTCTGTAATGGTCCATGGTTCCTGTGAGATGTGGAACATAACCTCTGTGTTTCTAATAGAGTATGATCACAGGAATCTGGTTTAATCCCTGCCTCACACCTGTGTTAAACTCCTCGCCTTTGTTTGGGCTCTCATGGCAGTGTATAATCATTCAGCCACGATGGAGCACATCCTCACCATGGTTTAAACCCTCAGGAGGACAAGTTAGAAATCTGCTTTGTTGGACAATGCACATGGCGTAGAAGCCACAGAACAGATCAGCTGTAATTTCACACCTGGAGAGAGAGAGGACGAATCCATGTAGCAGAAGTTTACACGCATGCATCTGAATTAGATTAGCTTGAGTAGGTATCATGTATGCAGTGACCGGGGCATAACTGCTTAGTATCTGAAGGTTGTGCCCACCTCAGCCAATTTAATTATTTTATTCAGGACTGGCGCAGCTTTAAAGGTTCATGTCCTTGAAGTTTTTTTATGACCTTGAGAATTTTGACAACCTTGAGAAAGTTCTGCCCTCCAGTTTATTTTATTTGAATCTAATTTATTTACATAAATGATGGCATTTTTCACACTGAATCAACCATTTTTAGACTATTTACACTTAAACTGAAATATTTAAGCGAAAAAATAACCATTGAAAAAATAATAAAATTAAGTAAGTAAGTAAGTAAGTAAACCAAAACTAAGATCACTACTAAAGGGTTAGAACAGCGTGGTCCTTGCCTCTTCTGAATTAATCAGTTTGATGTGAGTAATAATAATGTAATAATAATAATAATGATAATGATAATAATAATAATTTATACTAAACCAGAGTTAAACCATTACTGTTACAATAGAGATTAGTTTAAGTCTTGTTTAAATGCGAGAATTTGTACCTGGTGAGTTTAGAA
This sequence comes from Naso vlamingii, assembly GCA_029822935.1. NCBI lineage: Eukaryota > Metazoa > Chordata > Actinopteri > Acanthuriformes > Acanthuridae > Naso > Naso vlamingii. Next base: position 23,407,733 of record JAPQLA010000008.1, on the reverse strand, counting down.
ACATTATGGAGCCACAACTACAAGACTGGACAAAACCTGTTTCAAATCAAGTCCCTGAATTCTTTTGGAGCAGGAGCGTGAGCCGGAGTGAAAACGTAAAATTAGAAAATATTAATTATGTGAAAATATTTTCTGTTTGAGCAATTTTAGAGATTTAAAGAACTGTTTTTACTATTATTCAAATCCTAAAAATAATTATATCATTTATTTCCATTTCTCTCACAGTCTGTTCACCGACTTACCCACATTTATCTTTTTGTTGACCCTAAGTGAACTCCTGAGACAAGTTTGGACAATGTGTTTGACCATAAAAGTATTAAATGTTTAATCTGGTGATAATTTCTATTGGTCTTATTGCCAATAAATCTGATGAACTGAGCCAGCTCTACATTAATACATCCTACGAACACGTTTTGTGTATCAGAGCCTTATATACCTTCTTTCTCTGTGCCACTGAGCTCCATCATTGTCCAAAAACGAAAACGCATCAATGAGTCACATTATCTTTTTCGAGCTGCACTGTGAAACATGTTTCTTCATGACCATGAACATATGCACTGCAGCTTAGAATGGGCACTGTGTGAGTAAAATATAATGGAATAAAAAATTAAAGTTTTATTGATGGAAACTTGAGTGGCCTCAAGCCTGGTTTACTCTTCTGCGTTGAATCTATGTAGCCTCTGCATAGGTTTGTTGCCTATACTGTAGCTTGACATGCAACTTCTCAGAAATGTAACTATATGGCTCAGCGACGCAGAACGCAATGACAGTGATTGGTAGACAGTGGGGGCCCGCTCATTGTTCCACTGGCTCACTGTTTGCCCGCATGTTGTGAGATGCACCAACGTTTCAGCGGAACAGCAGTGCGGCACCAAGTTTAGAGGTAAAGTATGAATTGAGGTTAGGTTAAGGTTAGGATTGGGCATAAATTGGTTAGGGTAAGGGAAAGGGTTAGGGTCCGTCTGTACAAATAAATGGAAGTCATGAAGCCATTCAAACAGCCTGAAAGAGCAGCCATCTCTCTCCGCTCATGTTCATCTTGAAAGGAATGGAGGAGGCAGTGAGCTATTGGATGTCTGTAATATTGGTGCGTCTCAGGGTAAAGGTTAACCCCGAACTAGGGCTGGGCGATATGACCAAAATCTCATGTCCCGCTTTTGGTAATTTCATATCCCGATAACAATACATATCGCGATATAGCAAATTTTCTGTAAATTCAATGAATAAAAAAATATTCATACAAAATAATAACAGGGAAAGGCGTTACTCATAATACATTTTTAATTATATACTCAGCAAATGTAGGTCCTTACTCATATTGAATTATAATCTCCTCTTCGGCCATTTAAAATCTTTGGCAAAAGCCCCTTATAACCTTTGAGTCTGGGGTTTGTTTTGAGCACTGTACAGCTGGACTTTTGAGGCTTTCATCCATGTTAAAAAAATATGAAACAAACTCTTCAAACAAATGTTGCCTATTTGTTTAAGTTTCTCGCCTGACACTACATTTTACAAGATTACATTGAACTAATCATGATTGATTAACTTTTGCCAAATACTCATTTTTAACGAACAGCACTTGAACACATCACAATGTAACTCAACGCAACCTTGGTCCAAACGAAGGCAACAAATGAAATCACGCATCAAACACAGTTTGTTTGGTCATTTTGTTTCGTGCTTCATCTGTAATAAAAGGAGAGCTGACAACAACCCCTGGACAAATATTCAGAATGAAGTTGTTTGAAAAAATCAATTTGTTTAGTACAACAGTAGGTAAGGTGAGGGGTGTGTGTTGTCAGGTGGGCTATGGGAAACCCTGAGCGATATAAACGATAGTGCATAAAATGAAACAAACGTTTTCAGACAATATGTATCATCATATTGCACAGCCCTAACCCTACCTGGAGCCGGCGGTACAAGGGGCCGGCGGAACAGCGGTGCGGCACCGCCTCAACGCTGGGTTTCCACTACGTTACTGTTGTCTGTAGATCCGGAAATACATGGATAATGATAAATGGTTAATGGACTGTATTTATATATCGCTATTCTAGTCTTTCAACTACTCAAAGTGCTTTTACAACACAAGTCAGCATTCACACATTCACACACTAACGGCAAGGTGACTTCTCTACAAAGAGCCAACCTGCTCATCAGGAACTCAAACACACACATTCACTCACTAATGACACAGCCATCAGGAGCTATTTGGGGTTCAGTATCTTGCTCAAGGACACTTTGACATGTAGACCAGAGAAGCCAGGGATCGAACCTCCGACTTTCTCACTGGTAGACAACTAATTCTACCTACTGGCTACAGCTGCCTGAGTGATGCCCCTAGTATCTAATGAAAGAAAATGCATTTCTGTACACAAGGATAGAAACTAACATTACCTGTTTTAAGCCTGTATTTAATATTAAACTGATAAAACAATCTGTATCTTGCATTTTAACGTAACCGTAGCAAAATAACAATCAGATTCTCATGTGTTTCAACTATAAACTAACTTTTTCTTTTTACTTACAAACTTACTTGACAGTCCAAGCAACTCAACTGATGACAATAGAATGTAAGGTATGGCAGCTTGTTGGATAAACGGTCTCTGCAAAAATCTACTGCCAAAAGTTACATTTTTTAGAAAGTACGCAAAGCTAAATCCTGACAAAAATATTATGGAAGGGGGGAGTTTTGCAGACCTATAAGGTATCACAGAGATTCTCAAAAGGGATGAATGAACTTCCAGTTGACTCGTGAAAATGAGCTGTAACAGCGTGCTGGTCCTTATTGTTATCCTTCAATTTCTCAAACAAAACTGGTGGTCCATGTCATAACAGTTATCACAAAGAATAGCATTTAACACAGAAAAAAAAAAGGGGGGAAAAAGCAAAGTTAGAGCACTTGCGTAATTCTTGTTACATTCATACATGCACATCAACATATATAATTAAGAGCAAAACGCGTCCTTAACTGCAGCTCTAGTCCTAAATTTTAAACGTGAGAGTCAAATGTGGATGTCTTAAGTTCTTGTTGACAAAAACTAGATTAAAACTGACAACTGATCACATATCATTACAATGAGTAAAACCTTATGACATTTTTTAAAAATATTTTTTTAAATCAGGTGCCAGAATTAACTCTTGCAGGAGGGAATGCTCTGATTTCAGATTCAACTGTTTTTCTTCATTTGTGTTGAAATTGATATAAGACACTCAAAACATCTCCCACATTATTATAAAATAAGTTAGCCGAGAAACAAGCCAGACACAGACAGAGAGAGAGAGGACAAGAGAGGGAGAGAAAAAGAGAAGAAGAAAAAACAGGCAATTATCAATCAAGGCAGCAGATTGGAGCATTTAAAAAGACTCATTCATACAAAGATGTGTGGCAGCATTTCAGTGCCTCTGATTAGAATCCTAGAATTGTAAATTGTGGCTAATTAGGCTGTCACGGGTTCATTAAGGGCTTCAGCGACTCAGCTTTCCCTCACCTGCACGTATATTAAAACTCATTAGCCTCCTTGTCTGAGACACCACTTGCATTAATTGCCATTGATGTCCTGGCTCTCTGCACCAGGGCCTTTTCATGCTCCCTTGCACAACATAGTTAGCAACATGAAAGTCCTTTAAGAATAAGCATTTTTATCCCTCAGACCACCAAAAACAGAAATTAGCAAGACAGATAAGTGGTGAATGTAAAAAAAAAGAGAGAGAGAAAGAGAGAAAGAAAAAAGAAAAGAAAATTAATGTAAAGTTGCAAGCTTTTGGTGAAACCAGTAAAACATTGTCAGGTGTTCATCTAGTTTGTGGTGCTTATCCATGTTAGGGTCCACTGGTGGACGCAGCATGTTTGACGGGCAGGGGCGAAAATAGTAAAAAAGGGCACTTACTGTTTGCGGTGGGACACCAGCGGACAAAAAGTCCTTGGGCACTTTATCATGTTTTGTCCAGTAGAAGGACACCCTAGAAAGCGCTTCATCTTTTTTTTTCTAACGTAGGGGCATTCAAGAGGGCACCATCACAGCAACCCCCCCGAGTCCACTATTGTTAATGTCAAATTGGCACTACACCTACCAAGCTAGTCCACAACTCTCTTCCTAGTGAAATCCTTAGCCCGTCCTACAAAATAGTATTTACAAAATAGTACAAAGGCAAGTAAATGATAAACAGCATCTACAATCATTTTGTGCTCCTGTTTGCCTGAGAGTAAAAACTGTCTCTGAAACGGGAGGTCTGAGCTCTGAAGCTCAGTGGACGCTTCCTGGAAAGGAGATAAGCAAGAAGACTGTGAGCTGGATGATTCGTGTCCTTCATGACACAGAGAGCTTTCCTCATGCAGTGGGTCGTGTAAATGTCCCGTAACTGTGGTAATGATGATCCTAAAATTTTTGATGCAGCTTTCATTGTCCTCATCAGGAGTGTATGGTCATACGATGTAATGATGCCTAACCATACCAGAACGTGTCCAGTGAAGAAGTGAGAGAGAGGCTCGTAGCGAGTCGCCATCAGTCGGCACCATCTTGAATCCCCCTCCTACTCGGGATAATACAAAGGCTGCTTTGGAATTTGTGGAAGAAGTAATATCAGACGGACTGTGGTATGACATAATTTCACAGATTCACACTACATCTTTCTTTTTCAAACTGAAGACTCAGTTTGATAGAATTTAAAATATTTCACCGCTTATATTTTTCCAAAGATAAATTGGCCAAAATGTATCCATCTGTCTGTGCAGAATGTCCACCACCGTACCACGGTCTCTCTGGGGCAAATGTTCTGGTCCTGTCAATCTTGAAACAGCTTGTGGTCCTCAATATTTAAATATTTCTCATCCCTATGCAAAATAACACTAAAACCCAACCACCTCACTGCTATTTTTGTGGTAGTCCAACGAGAAGAGGGCCTTTCTGGTCACCTTCTTCACCCTCTTCTTGCTCGTCAATTATTTTGTTTATTTGGAAGGCAAAAAGCCACCATCTTGTGAACAATGGACTGAGGAGATGATGTCAATGTTAAAACTAGAGAAGGTCAGATATAGTGTACATAGATCACGCCAATGGTTGAATGAAATCTGGTTGCCCCATTTTTTGGAGGGAGGGTTGGAGGGCTACTTTGAAACCATGTCATTTGAATAATGTGTAGCTCTCATTCATGAATTGGATCACTAATGAACTAAACATGCATAAGTCAAGACTGGTTACCTCTTTTTTTTTCTGGATGGGAGGGTGCAGGTGAGCATTTGTGTAACTGACAAATAAGTATGTACGTGTATTCACATGTCAAATGATTATATTTTAAAATAAACAAAGCTGTAAAGACAGTTTCTGGTTATAGCTCCATGGTGTGTATATAGTAAGTTTAGTTTAGTTTAGTTTATTTAACAGGGACCATGAGTAAAAAGAACACTGATCTCAGAGAAAAGATGCTTTGCACCAGATTTTATCAGTTATGCTAATATCCGTCTGCAGTTCCAGAGCAACAAAAGACATGTACAGAAAATACAGGAAGAAAACAGTATACACAAAATACAGAAAGTTACAAAATACACATTAGTCTAATAACACATAATAAAGTACACAAGGCAATGTGAAAACTACGTTTTTATTTTGCATGATACTGCTGATGCTGTATGCTAACCTGCTCCGTGGTTGTTGTCCATCGGAGCTAGTCTGCTCGCATTTCACCTTTCCTACCAACAAGTAAACTGAATTCATTTTTTACTTCCTACAGTTCAGTTCAATAATGGTCATCCCTCTTTGATTTTTCTTTGACAGCAGCGAGCCAAAGACTTTGGGACAGAAATTTCTGATAAGGTATGTCTTAAGAATTCATTCTACATCCATTAGCATTAGCCATGGTTTATTACCATTCGGGTAACACATAGACTACACTTTAACAAAAGCAGACTTGCAGAGATGTTCCCTGGATTAGATAAAACCTGCTCCTGCTGTCTCAGGGTGAAGCCACTCAGGACAGTTTGTTTCGGAGCTGCCTAAGTCTTTTATTATTCTGGTCGGCCATTTTTGAAACATTCTCTAACATTAGCAAGCAGATACGACCTGGCCTGGGAATCACATTTTTTGGAGTAGTTAAAAAGTGGGCTCTTACAGGTGCACAGTGTGATGCAGTGGTTATTCTGTCATTATTGGCGTGGCAGTTACTGTGGACTCAAAACTCAACTTAAATACTTCACAAGGATCCCTGTACAAACATGCTTTAAAGTCTTGAAACATTTCCTCTCTTACTTTAAAACAAAATTTTGGATAACATTTCTATTAAGCATGTCTCTATGATGCATTCTAACTAGTGCTGTCAGTCGATTGAAAAATTGAATCACAATTTATTGCATGATTTTCATAGTTAACTCATGATTCATCGCAAGTTAATCGTACCTTTTTTTCAGTTCTTGAAGGGCTCATTTTAAAAATTTTATAATACTCCTATCAACATGAGAGTGAACAAATATATTTGCTTTATGCATATGTATGTTTATTATTATTGCAATGATCCAAACAATGACAAATACTGTCATAATATTTTTTATTGAGCACTCGGTGCTCTGCTATCTTTAGTCTGTTGTGATCGGGGCTTCAGTCACGTCTCTGTGTCTTATTAAAGCTATAGTCTACTAGAGCTAGAGCTCTAGAGCTGTTGAGACAGATTTGAAAAAAGCAGCCCGCCCCCACACACACACACACACACCCCTCCCCTCAGTGTTCCACAATTCCGCCCTCCGAGCTCGTATCGCCCTCCCTCGCCTCCTAACGACATGCCCCCTCTGGCAGAGCAAGAAGCCAGACTTAGAATGTCGGATTCGGAT
>JAPQLA010000008.1:23340201-23363798 GCA_029822935.1 Naso vlamingii | reverse complement strand
CTTTTAAAACTACATGCTGTCTGTTTAATGTTGTACAAGAATGAATGTTGCCAACCTCTTCACTGACAAGAACTCCAGAAACCTTCAACCTTCACTAGCTGTTAACATGGTAATTTGATTTTAGTTATTAAGTTAATTATTGATCAAATTCCAAATTGACTGTTAAGTTGTTGGGGTTTTTTTATGAGACTGAATCAACAAAGTGGTTATCTTTTCCCTTTTTTTAAGGGTGGTGCTCCTGAGGCGATCTGATGTAAATTAGATCTTATTTTTTAATACAATTAATAATTATCTATAATAATCATTAATTAAGTCTGATAGCCAAAATATTAAGTTGCAAAATCCCAAAAAGGGCGCAACACCACTTTGGAGTCATCTAATGCAAATTGTATGCATGACGGATGAACAGAGAGCACAAGTATGTCACCAATACGTTTTGCTGAGCACAATGATAATAACAAAGCTGTCTTGTATGTGAGCATATCCAAGCGGAGATTGCTGACAAATACACCTTTATCGCAGAATAGGAAAGGCCTCTTTCCAGTAATTCCTGAAGGAAAGTCAATATGTCGACCACAGAGCTCTGAAAAGGCAGGACACTCCTTTCCATGCACCACGCCTCAAACATACGCCACTTCACAATTATAGCCCGTGTTGATGCTGCTCTGGCACTCTCTTTTGTATGGATCATGTTATCAGGCAATCCCGTGGCCATCAGCTTCTCCCTCTCAGGGGCCAGGCCCACAGGTCCCATATTTCCGGCCGAGGGTGCCATATCTGACCTTCAGCTTGAGACAGCATATCTCTGCGCATGGGAAGACACCACAGCTCTCCGTCTGGCAGTGCCATGACCTTAGCAAACCATGCCCTCCTGGGCAAGCGAGGGGCGATCATAATCATCAACAGTCCCTGTTGGCGCAGGCGTTCCAGTGTGGTTTGTATCAGTGCCACTAGAGGAAATGCATACAGGAGTGACTGCAGCCATCTGTGGGCTAGCGCATCTCGCCCAAGGGGTTCGCTCTCATCCCGTAGCAAGAAGAACACAGGGCTATGCATGTTTTCTCTTGAGGCAAAGAGATCTACAGAGGGTTTGCCAAACCATGCCCACACCTGCTCCACTATCTCCAGGTGGAACCTCCACTCCTTCGCCATGGGAAAACCCCTGGAGAGGAGGTCTGCTCTGCTGTTCAGCACTCTCGGGATGTGTGTTGCTCTGAGGACAACAGACGTGTGCTGCTCCACATCGGCAAACTGTGGGAGAGGGAGAGCAGGGGAGTGGAACACATCCCCCCTTGCTTGTTTATATGCGCAATTACGTGCGTATTGTCGCTGCGCACCAGGACATGGTGACCTGCCAGCAGGCCCATATCATAAAATGCTTCAGTGACAGAAACACAGCATACAACTCCAGCACACTGATGTGCCATGACCCCTCCTGGTCTGTGCAGGTCCTGTTCACGTGGACGTTCTTGCAGATGCCTCCCCAACCCCATTAGGTACCAGTAATACTAGTTTGTTAGTAATCATTCAATTAAAAATGTAGAACTCTGCAGTTCGCAAAATAGCACACCAGCAGATGTACTTTCTTTGCAGACTTCAAGGTTCTGACATGGACAACACTTAAATGAAAATGTTTTATTCTTGTTTTACTGAATCTGTTTTAACGCACTCTTTTATCAGCTGGTTTGGCACACTTTCGCTGAATAGCAAAAACAGAATTCAAGGTGCAAGTTTGCACAAAGATTACAGGGACGATCCTCAATGACATTTCAGGTCTGTACAAGGTGGGGGCCCAAAAAGTCTTGGCAGACTCAACCCATCTCTTGCTTAGGGAATTTCTGCTGCTTCTTCCTTCTAGTCGAAGATACGCTCTGCCAAGATCCAAAACTAACAGACTTAAGAACTCTTTTATCCCTGCTGTGATTCCCCTTTTAAATTCACTGTGATTTTTTTTTTTTTTTTTTTTTTTTTTGCATTACTCTGTATGTGCTTGTGTGTATGTTCGCTTTGTATTGACTACTGACTTCACAAAAATTGCCCCTTTGGGGATGATAAACACTATATTCAAATTCAAGGAGACCAAACTACTACTAGCAACACTGTGCAGACGAGTATTACAACATTTGCCACTCCAGCCCACAGACACTGGATGGTGATGCCAACCAGTGAGAAAAAATAATGCAACTCATCTCCTGAATGACTGCCCGTGATTTGCTGCCACTATGCTTTATGGAAGGCAAAGGCTTCTGCAAGTTAATGCACTACATCGAGCCTGAATACACGGTACCGAGTCACACATAAATGTCCAGATTGCAGCTCAGCCATCGCAAAATGAAAATGAAGACAAAATGAGTGCTGGAAGAGGCAAAATATGTGGCCATTACCTCAGAGGGCTGGACTTCCACAACAACAAAGTCATACATGACTACAATGTGACATTTCATGACTGAGGGACAGCTCTGTCGTTATGTGCTCAAGACGTGCGGCCTGAAGAAAAAGGACAAAGCTGAAGACTTGCCAGCACACCTGCCAGGTGCAATTAGTAACTAAGAACTGGATAACAAGGTCATCGCATGTGTGCAAGATACTGCAACTAACATGATATTGGCAAATTGAAGTTCTGGAATGGGAGTCAGTACCGTGTTGTGCTCACACTCTACAATTAGCAATTAGTGACGAACTTAATGGAAATGAACTGTTGCATTGATTGAGTGACAATGATCACTCTTAGAAATGATTACAACATTTTTCTGAAGATTTGGCAACCTGCATCAAACAAAATACTTTTGTTGCGGTTCAGCTTTACTTTTTTATGACAACAGTGTGCTGGAGCCCCTGAAACCACAAACTTTTGAAACCAGGATTCAGAGTGGAATCTTTTGAAACTGCAACCTTCTTTCTGGCTCTGTAAACTGGTGAGCAGAGCACCTGTGAATGCGGTGACGAGGCTAATGCTAGCACAAGTCAATGCATTCCGCTGTAGCCACCACCAAACTCTGATTAAACACTCCACAATGCACCCAAAGCAGGTCAGATATGACGACAGTTTGTTGACGCAAATTTAAGTGTTTGTAAAATAATTTAAGAAGTCAATCTACGGCTGAATTTCTTTCATTTGCAGCTGCTTAGGGCTTAGCAACAACAAGAAGTAAAGAAATTCAGCAGCTCCAATGGTATGTTGGTACAAAGTTACACTGCCGACTACTAGCCTGGCATGCATACTACAGTGCTTTCGGTTGTTCACGTAAACACGAACATATTGGAAGGAAAGACCAATTTTAGCAGGGCTGCTTCCGTGTAAACTTGGTCTTATATTAACACATTGCCAATGCCTTTATCAGACTTCATCTAAAAAAGCTACCAGCATTGATGCACCATTTGTCATCAGAATATATATATATATATATATATATATATATATATATATATTTATCTATTATTTATTTATTTTTGATGGGTTAGGGGTCATGTTTTTGTATGTATCTTCTGTATATGTTGTTATTTAAAATCTGGAGGCAAAAATGATGGACTGAAGGTGAACAGCATGAGCTGGTTGATCGGCGTGTGCACAAGATTGGTAAGTCATCTTTACCACAGTACTGTGGCTACCATGATGCTGAAGGAAAAGCATTTGCTCCACACAAACTTATACAATAATGCAAGACATGCTGGAACTCAGTCAGTGACATGTTACAGAAGAAGAGCGATGGGCCATCACCGCTGTCCTATCAAACAGAACAGTGACAAAGCTGACTGATGCCAGTATGTGAAAAAATAAAGGAGTAGATGTCATTTAAAGGATTTCTACATAAACATTTTTGTGTAAAAAAAAAAAAAAAGCAAAGCAGAGACACAAGGACCTGCAGTTTTAACACATTTTCTCCACTCGATTATCTTCCCTAGGCATTTCAACTCAGCAAAGTAGCTGAATTCAATGAGACAGTGGCAGCATCACTGGAGAGAAGACTGTGTCCAACAGACACACAGAGAGCTGGGAGTGCAGCACTGCCCTCGATCCCCGCCACAGGCAGCTCAGCTTTCTCCAAATGGATGTGCAACAGGCACTAGGAGAAAAACTTGCTGTTTAGTATCACAGCCTCTCAGCCAATGAGGAAGGTGAGGCTGCTGCTGATGAAGAAGAAGACTGCGACAGGCCAGATGACAACGCTGCCTCCACTTCCTGGATCCACCCAACCTCAACCAAAATGGAAGAAAAATTGCTCGCTGACTCTTTCAGGGGTTGGCTATGAAGAGTCTGCAGATGACCATGACAAGCTGGAGCGTCACTGGCTGGAAGCCTGCATCCCGCCAGACGAGGATCCACTTATTTGGTTGTGCAGGAAGACGTGATACTTCCCCAAACTATGTTCTCTTGCAGGGTGCTATCTTTGTGTGCCTGTGACATCTGTGCCAGCGGAGAGTCTTTTTAGCCATAGTTAATGACAGATGATGGCAAGTCCCCCCTCCTCTGAACAGGCTGATAAAAGTGGACTGTGTGTAACTTAATCTCTTTACTCACGCGAATGATGTGAATAAACACATAATATGATCCAGTGGGGTAACATGACGTGATACTGGTGTTACTGGCCACTCAATCGCATAACCCACCGGGAGTGTTACAGAAGTGTTGATCTTTTACTTTCCTACCTTTGTTGGCTTTGATGCTTGTGATTCTCCCATGGCTGAGTATGCAAAATGAACTTAACTTGGTGCACATTCTTCATGAAGCAGAGTGGAGCGAGAAAGAAATGTATTCTTTATGGTCATTTGATTCCCAACTAAGTCACATTAATAGTGTTGGGGAGTAACTAGTTAAATGTAATGAAATTGCGCAATTTAATTATAAAATGAATGTAATTGTAATCAGTAACAGTTACTAAGAAAGAATGTGTAATTAAATTAGAATTACTTATGAAAATGTTAATGATTATAAAGGGGGTTTTATCTGAATATTTTCTGTAAAAAGTTTAGGCTACATGTTGAATAATATTTTTGTTTTTGCTTTGCATGTTTTGATGTGCACAATTCCTTTTTTGCCATTTCCAGTCAAGGCCGTTTAACAAAGTTTAGTGCTACTCTGATGCTTTTGATTAGTTCACTTGTTTGAATTTGCAGTGCCGTCTGCCCTTAACATTGAGTTGAAAACATTCATTGGAAATTTAGAAAAGTAATTAAAAAGTAATTAAACATAAAAAGTTACATTACTCTGATTAAGTGATTGGAATAGTTACATTACTTGTTACATATTAAATAGAGTAGCTAGCAATCTGTAACCTATAACACACACACACACACAGACAACATGTCAAGGTAAGGTATATTGTCTGCTAATGAGCATTGCTGATAACAGCAATTATTTGTAGTTTGTTTACCAGCACTGATGCAGCTCTGAGGCAGCTGTTCAGTGTTAGGCGGACCATCACATAGATTGTTACATTGTCAGATTTAAATCAGCTGGTGATTTGCTGTGACGTCATACAGCAGCTCTTTATTCGTAGACAGTGTAGGAGAATATGATTATGTCTGACAAATACAGCAAACGACAAGCAGATTTACCGACACCGGTAGGTATGTTTGCTCAAAAGATGCACGGTGCTATGTCTCATAGTTCTGCTTCACATTGCCATTTTTAATAACTGCCCCAGTCTTGGAAAACATGAGACATACTGATTTTGTACAGACTCTTTCTATTCTTGACTTGAAGCTCTGTTTGCTGTGTACTTTTTAGAGGAAGCCATGTGGGCGTTCTTTTCTCTGACCGTTTAGTTTCCTCTCATTTCTCCTGTGTGTCTGTGTGTGAGTTTATCTCACTCACTGATTAAATTTGGAATGCACAAATCTGATTAGCTGATCGTTTAAGAAGATTTAAAGGGGAACTCCACCACTTTTCATGGCGATGTACAATGAATGTTGATGGTAAATGTAGTCAGTTTCTTCAGTAAATTGCTCAGTTCGTGCTATATTGACACAGAAAGCTGAATTTTCTGAGTTTGTCCGGTTCACAGTTGTTCTTGCAGTGCCTGCATGTACCAGGATGCATTGCGCGCAAGCCCTGGGTTACAAACAGGTATCAGTGTACAAAGCACAGTAAAAGACAAGCAAGAGTGGCACAGTTCCTCAGGCTGTAATATAATCACATAGATGCATCGTGGAAAGATATGATTAGCCGTTTTTCTCTTGAAATAACATCACATGATCACCAAGTAATGTTAGATGCAGTGCAGCCGGAGGCCCAGAGGTGACGGCGTGCTTCGGCCTGTCAGAGACAGTGACTCAAACCACGGCCGTTGTTTGAGCAACGCATTGCTAGCCTACACTCAGACAAGTAGTGCTGATAACGTTTGTTTTCTACAAGCTGTTAAATAATCACATAGATGTTGTTATATTGTGTTGTGCTATTTGCTGTTTATGTCAGTTTCAGTTCTTTTGTCTGGTGTTTGGTAACGTGTTGTGTTGTACGGAGGCAGCGGAGCCTCAGGTCGACACCACGCAGGTCGTTAGAAAAACTCCTGCTAAAGGCTCCTGCTATTTCCTATGTGTGGTAATCACTAAAAAAAAGGACTTGCCAGGTCTCAAAGGTTGTTATTAGTCACATCAGAAAATTATTATTATTAATATTGCGTAGTTTTCAATAATAAGGGGGTTTTGGTCCACCAGAGCCTGAAATTCCTCTCCAAGAAATCATGGCGCTTGCTTTCCTGATGCATTATGATACTATGCTACTGCAGTGACTGCCAGGTAACACAAGAGAATGAGAAATACCTTTCAAATGATTTTGACTGTTGCATCATTTAATTAAAACCAATTAAGAAACTGATTAATTGTTAAAATGCAACAGCAAATTGATTAATTACATTTGCATTCAGAGATGCATGGTAAACGTCACCATAGAAACCATTACCAGGGCTTCTCATTTGCTAACGTTTGCATTTTACTCTTCTTCTTCTTCCTCCTCTTCTTATTAATATTTCTTATTTTCATAATTTCCCCACAGTATTTGAATTTCTGAATGGAACTGCAAAGGTTATTTGAAAAAAGTTTGTTTAGTTATTACTTATTGTCTGTCATATTCCTCTCAATTAATTTGTGATTTGTGATTCTATTTTTAAAATGTATTAATTTACCATAAAAAATTGATATGCATAATTATTTATTGGGAAAGTAAATGATTTCTTTTTCCTTCTGCATTATTTCAGTGTTAATTGTATCAGTTTATTTAAAAAAAGATTTTTAAGGTTCATCAAATAATAAGCTGTTTCTATTTAACACTGCAAAATTCTTTAATTATACTGCTGGCACAGTCCAGGCTCCATAGTACACACTGCATTAAAGCCAGATAACTCGACATGTTTTTCCTCTGAGGAGCTGCTTCATCATTTTACAATAAATTAAAATGCAAGTGAGAAAAAAACAACCGGCATCACTGAAAAAATATGAGGCCAGAACAGATCTATTTCTTCTTCTTCTTCTTCTTCTTCTTTTTTTAAGACTGTTTATCATTAGTCAACAGACACAAAGATGACAGTGAGGTAATGTGTGACAAAGGTCTCTGGCTGTACTCAAACTGGGGATGTTGTGGAACATTGTCTCTGTCTACAGCCTGTTTCATGAAGCAGGTTTAATGAAAACTCTGAGTCTGTTCAGCCTGAAATGAGGGAAACTCTGAGTTTTCTGTTTCATAAAGGGAGGTAAGTCAAACCTGAGAAAGAGGAGTAACTCCAGCCTGTTTCACAAAGAGACTTAATTTAAGCTCTGAGTCAAATACTATGGCAACTGAGTCTGTGAAGCTAACCTGGTTGTTGGAAGGTTTTCTTCAACAAACCTTGAGTTTCTCTGTGTCTGCTCCCTCTTTTAGCACCAGAAACACTGTTTCATTTCCTCATTCATTCATTCAGTCCATATATCTGCATTTTACCGACTGTTAGTCAAACTGTATAAAACGCACTTGTGTTGAACATGCTGCGTCCTTTTGTTGAGGGTTTTATAGATGAAGAGGCCGCATTACTGCACAGGCATTAATGATGCTTTCAAATGGTGTCGAGTTTACTGTGTTTACGAGAAGAGACCAAGTGCCCAAGTTCATGAGTTGTGACGTGTTTGCTGATGTTGTCAGAAATGGCGGAGTTGTATTGGCCTGTACAGGACCAAACGTAGCTATGTGTAGACAAGTTGTTAGTCTAGACGGTCACCTTCGCATTTCGTTTGTTGTTTCTGCACATGGTGTTAATTCACAAAGTAATAATGTAACAATCCCCTCAGTGATCGTTTTCATCCATATTACAGTTTCCTCGCAACACTTTTCTCATGCGGTTGTCACTTGAATGCCATGCTTTTCCTGTACACATCTTCACGACATGACTTCACAGCTTAACAGGTTCCATTTGAAGGCAGCATAACACACAGACAATGTCAGGAGATGATTTTGTGACTCAGTGTTTTGTCATTTCCACATGATGACCTGATGCTGTACTGTTTTTCTTTACAGTCTGTTATATATCTGCATATTATCCATCCTCTCATGTTATTATTATGTTGGGGATAAAGCTACACATTGAATTCTCCATAGATTTTTATTTTGTTAATAAATGTGATTAAAGTGAGGCACCACCATGAACCTGTCATGCCTGAGCCTGACATGTTTAATCTCTGTTCTTCTGTTTCATTTGAACTGCTTCCAAGCCTGCTTTTCACCCGCCTGGATATCCTGCATGAAAATGAATTTTAGGTTTAATATGATTCAGCTTTCCCCTGTATATTGTAAGTGTGATTAAATATTAAATAAATAGACTACATTCACACTTATGCATTAATTTGAGCAACAATTTTCTCCCACGACAATTCTCTCTTTTTTGCACTGTGACAGTGCTCCTTTTTTTTTCCCACCTAAAAATATGTTCATACTCACCGTACATGCGCATACGAATTTCTAATTTTACAGAATTAGAAAAGGTAGGCAGAGCTCTTTTTGTCCACTGTTGCCATGGTGAATTGTAGTACTGGTGCTCCATTAATGTTGGCTTTTTATAGTCATGGTTCACACGCGTAACTAATTGAATTTATGCAGAGTTAACTGAACTAACTCAGATCAGCTGTTTTGGAACCAGAAACTCGGAGTTTCAAACCTGAGAGTAAATCAACTCAGAGTTTGTTGAAACTCCTTTATCAAACAGACCGCTATGTGCCCCCTGTTTTGTTTTTGTTTTTTCCCCCACTGGGTTTATTTCAATCATCAAAAAAACAAGACATCTTGAAAAGATGTGATATTTTTCAGATCTACTGCCTCTCAGACCACCAACAATCAGCGTGAACAGAGCAATCAATCAATCAAGCTGACCACATGTGAGTGTGGGTTAAGGACTTGAGACGAGGGGCCGTGTTTATCTAACATCATCAAGAATCACCTCTGGCAATCAAACTGAAAATTAAGCAGACTGTGTTTCATATGAAGCTCTGCTCTCAGCAGAGGTTTACTCCTGTGAGAGTTGCTGATGTGACTTGTCTTTTTCCTGTAGGCTCCTGAATAAAGAATAGGGCCGCAATTACACCACGCCATCAGAGGTGCTGATGTTTCCGTTTTAAAACACTCAGAACTGTTGCATGAATTGAGTAATGACATGTTTTAGTTTTTTCACAGTGGCTCCAGTGTGCAAATACAACATATACAAGACTGATATGACTGAAATTGAATCAATAATAGAAAAAAATTAGAAAAGGTAGTTTAACACGCAAAACTTAATAGCATATCTTATCCCCACTGACTAAAATAAGCAAGCTATATTATTATTATTATTATTATTATTATTATTACAGTAGTGCCAGTATAGAATGAGTCAGCCAGGCACAAAGCTATATTATAGAAGGGTCAATATCATTGATAACAGTGTAAACCAAAAAGGAGGAGAAGGCAGCACTCAGTGTCTTTGTCCTTGTATATTTGGATCAGTCAGCAAACAACAGTGGCTTTTGTAAGCATTATGTTGACATAAAAGTATGTGACATATGTTGGATACTCACGCATAACTTGAACCAAAAAAATACAAAAATCAAAATATCTTTCATGTATATCAGGTTACAATCACACTGATCCATTCCAAATATCAACTCAATAATTAATAATCAATCATTTTGAATGCGGAAATATTTCAATTTTGCAATACTGGAATACACAGGCTACCAGGAAAACACAAAAAAATGTGTTTCACATTATAATTAAATACAGGATAACCATATATAGGAAGAATTTCTCGCACCCTTTTGTCATTTTTTGACTGTACAAGATTTAATCTTACTAAATGTGAGCTCTTTTCATAAAGTTTACTAATTTACATGCCATGGAGTATTTGTCCATATTGTCAATATTTAACCATGAAAGTTTTTGTTCATCAGAGTCCATTAGGACTGATTTTCTTCAACATGAAGCTTGATAAAAGAGGTCCATGAAAGATGAGAAAATGAAAACTCTAGAAGAGTTTGATGAACAACTGTGTCACAAAAAGACCAATGAGCAGAAATACTGACAGCTTTTGCTAATATCCAGCTGCCTGGTTTATTATCCACTTGGTGTGCAGGCATTATGTCTATTTTTATCTGTATCGTGTCTATTTTTGTTCCCACATATCCCACAAGTATTTCTTTATTTTTGTCTGTATCCTGATGCCTGTGCTTTTGAGGATACAGTGGGACGAAAATGAAAATCTAGAGAAAATAAGACAAGATGACCTTGCTGAAGATGAATATTTAATTAAGAATGTACTCACACTCAACACAGACATGACAGAAAGTTTTATAAGCCTTAAAAAACAAAACAAACAAGAAAACCTAATGTATGGCTGGACTGCATCTGGGTAAGGTGGTGGTAATGACAGCAGATTAAATGACGGTCTTACAAGAAGATATATATATATATATATATATATATATATATATATATATAGAGAGAGAGAGAGAGAGAGAGAGAGAGAGAGAGAGATAAATAGATATAGATATATAGATATTTCAAGCAAAAACCATGTATTTGTCTTTCACTACGATGCATGACAGGTCAGAATCTCAGTTAATGCAATATAACAACATCTATGTGATTATTTAACAGCTTGCAGAGATGTCTTTGGCTTTCGGCTGTTTCGCTTAGCAACACTGCTGTACACTCACTCCATAGTAGGCGTAGTGGTCATTCACGTGGATTAATTTTAAAAGGGCAACAATCAATGAGGACAGAGCTATGAGGCTCTAACCAATCATGACATTTAGTCACTCACTCACTCAGAGACGGATGTATTCCTTATGCTGTACCCTCTCCCATGGCCCAGCAAAAAATACAACAGATTAATGTTTCAGGGTTTCAAACAGCAAAAAAAAAAAAGAAATGCAATACTGGGATCAAGCACCATTTTGTAATACAGTGACGACTTTTTGGCTGGTCCCAGAAGGGACCTGCCCAATACACAGATATGTCCATGACTGACTGACTGACTGAGCATATTTTGGTCAGCACAGTTTGTCCGAGGAGCTACGGGAAGACCCGACACAGTGTCCGATCTTCCCGTAGCTCCTTGGGCTTGGTTGACAATACGTGGGTCCCTCCTGAGCTGTTACATTCCCAATCATTTTGCTGTTAGCACGTTGCTAGCATTAGCATTTTCAGGCATTTTCCACAGGTTAATTAGCTAGTAAAAGTTAGCTAGAGGCTAGTTAGCTAGCGTGGCAATATTAACTGGTACGGTCACTGTTTTATCATAAATAAAGATTTAAAAAAACAACAATGACAAACTACTGAATGTTAACTAGAGGTTTGTGGTTAATGGCACAAGTTGTTGACGATTAATTTTAACCTTTTAACAAGACTAGGTTAAAACTTAGTATATGGCTGGTCCCATTTGGCGAATGCGTTTTTGTTTTTTTTGGCCAGTGTGTTTTAGTGATAGTTACAGCTAAGTGACAAAGCAGCTCTCCATGTGCAGACAGACATTAGACACCACAGTTAAACACCTGAAATAACAGTCACTGCCAAAACACACAATACAGATTTAGAAAACAATAGACATCCCAAATGTGTGCAAATGGAAAGATGTGAAAATAAAAAATTGTTACACTTAAAATTCCTTGAAAGTTCCAATAGAAGACATGCATACCAATAAAAGACTGAAGAAAATGCATTTCCACCTGCCTCTTTGGACTCAAACATAGGCCTACTTGTACCATATCATGTATGTGCAAATACTCTACACTCAAACACAATTCTAATTAACATAACATATAGGAAATATGATTGTAAACACTATTAAAACGCATTCACCAGACGGGACCAGCCATATACTAGGTTTTAACCTGGTCTTGTTCTCAGTAAATCTGTGAGACCACAGCAACATGCTAAAACTTTAACTCATGTACAGAACAAAGGGCTGTCAGTGTTATTCAAAATGTGATTAAATGCAGAGCATTAGCGCTTTTTTTTTTTTTTTTTAGCTAATAGCAGCAGCTCTATGGGTCATTCTGTCTGTCGGTCTACAAAAGTTCCTCACTCTTTGGTTGCCCTGGTTTATTATCCAAGATTTAGTGGAAAGGTTGGTCATTAGCCATAGGACAGTGTTTGGACCAACTGGCAAAAAGAGGGCGTGGCAGTGGGAATGGCCTGTGACAAAAACTCACACAACTTTAAAAAGGATTCAAGTAATATGCACAGTCTTTTTACAAACATACACACACACTTTCATTGGTCATGGTTTGCCCCGCCCCTTCATTTCACCTCCGTCCCCTCATATAACTCATCAACTGTTGTAGACTGTAGACTCTCGTGGGAGGAGTCATTGCAGACAGTCATTTTTATTTCTTCACTTCCTTTCTTTCCAAATACACAATAAAGAAGGAACTTAACGTTCCAACAAGTACACAGTATGTTTTAAGAAATAATAAAACACAAAAATCCAGTAATGATGTGTCTGTAACTTTATGATAACATGTGATGACTAAGTTTATGGGTTTTTTTCCAGTGTTCAAATCCAAGTCACCATTCACGACAATTGCTTGGGAGGTTTCTGCAACACTTTTTTCCTGTGGAAATCCAGCAGAGTTTTTGGACTAAAATTATTGCACTCAACCTTTGATTGGCACGAGGGTGAGCATTTTGACTGTGACCTGCGGCTTCAAAAAACAGAACCAAACTCAATGATGCACGTTAATACGAGGCACAAAACAGCAATTTTAGTGAAACCAGGTCATATTTTATGGAAAAGATGTCCTCTTTTATCCCTCTAATGTCCCACGACGGCTCTGCCTCAACTCTGTGATTTACGAAGGTTCCTGAAAGCAACATGTAGGCTGCCTGAAAGTAGACAGACTGAAGGCAGACTGAAGCTGCAGCTGCAGCAGCGGGTTGTTGCTGGTGACAGCTCTGCTAAATCAAAGGCTGCAGACAGACAGAGCAGTTGTCGAACATCAGAGGGAAAACCAGAGGACATTTTCTTTGTAAAATATGACTCAGTTTCATTAAAATTGCTGTTTTGTGCTACGTATCGAGGTGCATATGTTTTGTTTTTGAAGCCACGGGTGGTGGTCAAAATAACATAGTGTTGCTTTAATCTTTTTTGGGTGAACTATCCCTTTAACATGGACTTAAAAACTTCCCTGACATCCAAAATAATGGAATTTTAAATATGTAATTAAAAACATGAATAACTGAATTTAACTATTGACATTTAGAGGTAAACTGCAATCAGGAAAATTAATTGTTTGAAAGCATTAAATGACACTTTTATAATGATAATGATAATTTAACAATTTAAAAAACCAATACTAACATTTATCTACATTCATATTAAACATTTATTGTCTTATAAAGTAGGTGTGGCAAATATATTATTGAACAATAGGCTATTCAACAGAGCAACAAGAGTTGCATTTTTGATCACCTGATCACTCAATATTATAACTCACTCAATATTCTTTGACCATTAAATGTTTCACTGCGTTCACTACTTTGAGTCTGTGTCTCAGTTGTTTGGTGCTGGGCATGTTTGTGTGCCTTCAAAACTAAACAATCAACTTAAAAAGGCTAAAAGACCCACGGAGCTCAGGGGAACTCTGCAGGCACTGTGTAGGTTTGTCACTTTGACACTTTTAATCCATTGATCAAATAAATTGATAATTGCAGCTTTTATTGTATGAACAAGCCAATTTCCTCCTTGACGCTCTATATAGAAACAAGCACAAACTCAGACAAACAAACACACAAACACAAACTGCAGAACTAATATAGGACAGAAGCAGGATATTTGCATGGGGGGGGTAATAATGGTGGATTAATCTGTAGTAAAGAGTCTTAGAAATCGACAAAGGAGGATGCGACGGATTTGAGGATTTTGTATTTTTCTCTGCATGACATGAGTAAGCCAGCCTGTGTGAGAGAAAGAACAGATATGAACACAGTCAGAATCTCACGATCTAAATCTGAAAACTAGCTGATAAAACCGACCGAGAACAGCCTGCTGAGCCTTCCTCTCTCCCTCCGCCTCTCTCTCGTGGTGCTCAGGCAACTAAATGAAGCCTTTGAACCTCTTCTCAGTGATGGGAGCTGAATGTTCTATCAACGGCAGCATGCTGGAAACAAGCTACTGGCCCAGGACTCCAGATAAACATATAAGAGGCGCTGGCCGTCGTCAACAGGCACATTCATAGGCAGACAATAGGGCTCTGATCAGAACAATGATTATGCGGGCCCTCTGCCGTCCTGTCATTGGCAGCCCACTTTCTCCATTCCTATCATTTTAATTAATTCTGTGATATTTCCAAAGTCTGGGTTGTATAGACCCTAATGAGAAACCTCATCAAAAGACGCACAAGCCAGGCAATTTGAGCTGTGGCTGGCATGATACGCTGCACTTTCAGCCTCCTCCTCCATCCCCAATTACTCGCTTTTCTTCTTGATATACAGCAGTGTCCAAAACTACAAAGAGCTCTCCTGGTCACTAACAGTACACCTGTATTTGTGTGTTTGTTTGCATTTTTTCCCCTTGAGCTAGGATGTTTTTTTCTTCCTCTTTTTTGACTGGTTTGCTCTTGTGTACTGATAGCCATCTCATTGACTTTAATCAGCCATCCATCAATGTGACAGCCTCTAAGAATAAAGGTTTTCAGGCACTAGTTAATTAATCTGCCCGCTCCTGTCTGCCTGCACTGCTCAATCATGGAGTAAATAAAGGCAGTCAAGAATGTAATTGTTTGTTTTCTGTGCAGAGTTTGGAAAAAAGCACTTTTTCATCTCAAGGAGCTGTGAAAGTTGCCCTTTTCGTGTTCATTCGCCAAAGGTATCTCATAAAGCAAATGAGGCAGAGGTGTCCACAAATGTCACCTTTCAGAATAACTTGTTTTTGTACTTTTACCACTGTACTTTTTCCTTTCTCATATTGGTTGCAGTGATTTTTCAATATGCAGAAAATTTAGTGAATGAAGGTTTTGTTTTTGTTCTGTTAATTTAAAACTTTTTAAAAAAGAATTTATGATGCGTAACTTAGAATATTGATAGAACGAGCTGTAAAAGTCGACAAATCCCAATCTAATCAATGTGAAAAGAACAGATTTTACAGTCACCACAACAGACAGCAGGAGTGCATAATGACTGTGATGCTCATGCAGTATAATTACTACATAAGCAGTGATTCCCTGAGGAACTATTCTGCTCCATTTTATCTTTGATTGTAGTATGTTTAATCAGTATTTGCAGAGGGAAAAGCTGTTTACATGCCTGTAGCAAAGTGTTAATGTGTGTGTGCTCGATTGCTTCAGCTGCCCTGAGAAAGCACAGATCGAGTACAGTGTGTAATAGTTCCCTGAAACTCTTTGTCATCAATCATCATGTAGTTTTTTAATTATGGATTTTTTTTTTGTCTACCACCATTTATTTAATGTTTTTACATTACACCACCTAATAAGATGAAAGATGCCACTGGAGGACCAGTTTATGAGATGTGGATTCGTATTTACAATAACCATGATATGATACTTCTAAGAAAATTATATTTGTGAAGAACCTAAATCAATATGGGCTGCGCTGTCAGGATATCTTACAGATGTCAGTCCCTAGAGTTAGAACTAATTTAGGCAAAAAAGCCTTCCAATACGCTTCTTCTTGGTCCTGGAATGGTGTACAGAAGGACTTGCAACTATCTGATTTGGTAACTCTGGGGGAACTCAAGTCAATTTTGAAAGACTGACAGAGAGTACAGTTCTCTCAGTCACTGTAACTGCTCCTATTAACCTTTTTTTTTTTTTTTTTTAAATTTTATGGATATTACATTTTGAACATTGGAAACAGTCAAATGTGTATTGTTAAGTTTTAGTGCATGTTAACCAGCTATTGTGCTCTCCAGTCTAGTGTTGGCCAACCGTACTCTGTACATGTGTCATTTGTGTTTATTGTTGTAACAATGTTTTATGCTGCCCTCTTAGCCAGGTTGCTCTTGAAAAAAGAGATTTTAATCTCAGTGAGTTTTTACCTGGTTAAATAAAGGATTAAATTGAAAAAAGGAAAAAAGAGAAATTACTCTGAGCCTCAGATGTAAAGAAACAGAGCAATTCAAGCATGGCTTCAATCATACACGAGCTTTAGTAGCATGCACAGTGCTTGAACTATGCACAAAATGAGTTTCAAGTTTAGAAAAATTTGCCTATTTGTCCTTTGTTGCAAACGTGAGATAAGATGAAAAAAAAAAAACTTTTGCACTTCCCTGAAAAAAGCAAATTGTGTGTACGTTATATATGTATTTGTTTAGAGATTATTAAGAGACAGTATGTCAGCTTTAATTGTGAATGTTTTACCTGTAGACAAATTCATCAACTATTTCCTGCTGCTGCCATTACTTATGCTGCCGGGCACACACATTCTGACTCGTGCTCCTTACTAACCACACTGAATTCACAGCTCAGCTACTGTAACCAAATCCATTGACTGAACCATGAATGCGGCCTGAGCAGTAACCACATCCACAGCATCAGCCAGCACAGCAGGGCGGAGCAGCTGCAGCTGTGCACAAGTGGATGTTGGAGCTCAGCTTTCAATGAATTGAATGAATGCACGATATATAAGTGCCACATCAGCTCTAAATAGCGTCTTGAACAAAGTGTTTCTCTGGTAGTATGTTCACTTTTTGGACCCTTGGACATCAGACTATTAGGAGCAAAAATTAAAGCAAAGCTAGGCAGATTGTACAGGAATTGTAAGAGCACTAAGGAAATTTTGAAAAAAAATGATAAAAAACCCATAACATTTGTCTCTATCTTAATTCCAAACAATACGGATAACATATATGATTAATGTTTGCAAGTAATCTCTGCTAGATTACATTTTAAAATGAAAGTGTTATTCAGTTTTCGATTTAAGTGCAACACTTAATAATAATAATAATAATAAAGACTAAAGGGTAGATCACACCAAGAAGCACCACTAGAAAAACCTTTCTTTTCTTCTGCTACAGCTTCCTGTTGGGTGATCCTCTCTTGCTGCTGCTTGACGTATTTTTTTGTTTATGGGCGCATATGAAAATTCAAATGAGTCGCAACGCTCATCAATGTCACTTCTGATCAAAGCAGCCAGTTACATTAAGTAGGAGGAGGGATTCACTGCTCGCCACGTCCCTTCCCTTTTCTTGCCAGGGGAACAGTAGTAGAAACAATAGTATATTGGCGAACACAGACAAGAAGTTAATACTGGCTGTATTTTTGTACCGATGTGCTTCCAAGGCGTTTTTAGAGCGGTTGGGCTCGGTGCGACACTTTATAGTGTAATCAATCCTTTAGGAGGCAGAAATCAGTTTATCTTGAAAAAAACTTCTGATATTCTGAAGCATCCTCCTCTTCTCTTAACTGTCTCTCACTGTTTCCTAAAATTGCTCTAGAACCTTTTGAATAGTGTATCTTTGGCTCTCATTGCTTGTAGAGGATTAGAGTTGATATGACCCTGCCCGTTCTCACTCCCAGTGCAGAAACCACTGACAGTTTTACAGACGGAGGAGGTGGCCTCTAATGTCAGTAAGAGACAGCTCCAGTTCCCATGGAAGTCCAGTGTAAACACATCCATGTCAGTACTGGACGAGCAACTTCTCCTCCATAAGTAGTACAAAGAGCGTGAAAGTGTCTTTAGAGGTGGTGGTCAGGGTGTCAAACCCCTGCAAGAGACCCATGCATAACTAAAAGTAAAACCCAACATGTGTAACCAACAATCTTTTTTCCAAACCGAAGCCAGCATGGGTAGTCATCATTCTGTTCTGCTGTGTGAGGTCATGTTGTATATTCTTAATATTTCAGTCATTCTTTACCGTTTTATTTTGTAAACTCACGTCTTGTCTCTTTTCACATTCCTTTTCCTGTCAAGTTTCCTGCTTTTGTGATCACCCTCATGGTTCACCTGTTTCTGATTCCCTCTCCACGCCACAGTTTCAGCCTTTTTGTGACAGCTCATGTCAGTACCCTCGTGTCTCAAATGTTCTTACCTTTAGTCTCTCGTCTAAGTGTTTTTTTTTTTCTCTCACATCTTACCTCTGTCTGATTCTGGACTGACTACCCATGTCCCGAACTCCAATGAAGAAAAATTCATTACACTTACTGCTCTGTGTGAGTGTGACTGTAAGTCCAATGTTTGTGTCCTCTCTGACAGTTGTCACTTTAATTAACATTTTTATCATTGTAAACATGGATTACTTATGATTTTATGTTGCATCTCGGTCACTGTGTGTATGTACTGTATGTTAAAGTCACCGCAACACTTCATTTGTAGCAATGACAGCATAAGGCAGTAACACAGCTCTACCAAAACAGATATTTATCAAACGGAGGAGTTTCTAAATAAAACCCTTCCTCTTGGTACCTCCACAAAAGGGTGACCAAAATAGGTACAGCACGGTTATTTGGTACCAAGAGGACAGCAAAAATGCAAATAATAGTGTACCATACCAAACCGAACTGTACCGGTCAGTGGAAACGGGTTTATAGAGTCAGACTGTTTACAACATGTTCGGATACTAGACTCCATCTACTGCTCGGAGTAGCTGCTTGAATGCAGAGGTGTTCTCAAGTGGAAATCACTGATGTGATTCAAACAAAAGTCATGAACACAGAGCTGTGTCACCAGCTCACATGGAGGGATTTGTGAACTGTAAAACATGCACAACCTGTCCACCTCCAATCTGAGTGAAATCAAGATTTGGATACCCATGAGTGCTTCTTGGGGCCATAACCCAGAACACTGTCAACCTCGGGTTTCAGAAGCAAAAAATGAAAGACGGGGTGAACCAGGAAGCTTCAATCAGATAGCACTGAGGTTAATGATGCAGTCAATAGTGTAGGGACCAATGTACCTGGGAGCCATCTTCTGTGAATCTGTCTGGAGAGGGAGGTTCCATGACGAGAGCCAGACCTGCTGGCCCACCTTGTACTCTGGAGCGGGTGTCCGGTGACGGTCCGCAATCCATTGGTTCCGGGCGGCTGTCCTTGCCAAGGTGGCTCGGGCTTCCCGCCAAACTCTGTGGGCTCGATGAAGCTGGGTCTGGGCAAAAGGGACCGCCACTTCAGTCTCCTGACTGGGGAATAAGGGAGGTTGGAAGCCGTGAGTGATCATGAAGGGAGAAATACCTGTGGCGGAGCTGACCAGGGAGTTGTGGGCGTATTCCCACCACGTCAGGTGCACAGACCAGGAGGCTGGGAGACAAGAAGCCACACACTGCAACGAGGACTCCAGATCCTGGTTTGCCCGCTCTGTCTGGCCGTTGGATTGTGGGTGATAACCCGATGTCAGGCTGGTCATGGTTCCCAGTACCTGACAAAAGCCTTCCACACCTGAGAAATGAACTGGGGACCATGGTCTGACACAATGTCCTGGGGGATGCCATGAAGGCGGAAAACATGCTGTACAAGCAGGTTAGCGGTTTCTAAGGCTGATGGGAGTTTGGTAAGGGGGATGAAATGAACTGCTTCAGAAAAACGGTCAACAATGGTGAGAATTGTGGTGTTACCTTCAGATGGGGGAAGTCCAGTGACAAAATCGACTGCTATGTGTGACTAGGGGCAGTGAGGAATGGGTAGGGGTTGAAGGAGACCAGCAGGAGCACGGTGAGAGGGCTTATTGCGGGCACAGACAGAGCAGGCGGCGATGAATTCTCTGGTGTTGGCAGCCATTGAAGGCCACCAGAAATGCTGCTGAAGCAAAGAGAGGGTTCGATAAACACCGGGATGACAGGCCACCTTGGATGAATGGCCCCACTGGAGCACTGGAGACCTTGCGGGTGGCGGGAACAGTCGGTCAGGCGTGCACTCATCTGGTGCAGGATGTTCCTGGAGGGCCTCCTGAAACACCTGCTCGACTTCCCATCTGGCTGCTCCCACCACACAGGAAGATGGGAGGATGGTCTCCACCTCGGTTTCCTCCTCTGTAGGACTGAACTGTTGTGAGAGGGCGTCTGGCTTCAAGTTCCTGGAGCCAGGCTGATAGGTGCGAGTAAAATCGAATCTCCCCAGGAAGAGAGCCCACCGAGCCTGGCAGGAGTTCAGTCTGCGGGCCGAGCAAAGGTAGGATAGGCTTTTGTGGTCCGTCCAGATGATGAAAGGCTGGACCGCTCCTTTCAGCCAGTGCCACCTAGTTTCTTTCAGCGGGGGTTAGACGACGAAAGAAGAATGCACATGGGTGATGTTTTTTGTCCACAGTTGAGCACTGGGAGAGGATGGCCCCTACCCCTGAATCAGAGGCATCCACCTCAACAACAAACTGGAGCTCTGGACGGTGCATTAGAAAACGCTGACTTAAGTTTATCGAAGGCAGCCTGAGCTGCTGGTGACCATTCAAAAAATGTTTTACATCTTCTGTTCTGTTTCACAGAAGTTAATGAGTGAGAGGGGCAGCTATGCAGCTGTAGTTTAACATGAACCTTCTGTAAAAGTTTGCAAAGCCTGAAAATCTCTGCAGTTGCTTATGTGTGGTTGGAACCGGCCACTCTTCGACTGCTTTTACCTTTTCTGGGTCTGGTCTGAGCTGCCCCTTCTCCACCACACAGCCCAAAAAGTTTACAGTTGTGACATGACATTCATATTTTTCAGCTTTAACATACAGCTTGTTTTCCAGCAGTCTCTTTAACATCTCTCTCACATGATTAACATGCTCTTCGTACGAATATAAAAAAATCAAAATGTCATTGAGATCTTCAAATATAAACCTGTTCAACATGTCTCTCAAAACACCATTCACAAGTGCCTGGAAAACGGCAGGTGCATTGGTCAACCCCAAAAGGCATTACCAAGTATTTGAAATGCCCAAGGTGAGTGTTAAAAGCAGTTTTCCACTCATCTCCCTCTCTGATTCTGACGAGGTGGTATGCATTTCTTAAGTCTAGTTTCGAGAAAATAACTGCTTCGTGCAGTGGCCCGAAGGCTGAGTCTACGAGAGGGAGTGGATATTTGTTTTTTATAGTGATGTCGTTCAAACCTGTGAAATCGATGCAGGGGCGTAGAGTTTTGTCCTTTTTCTCCACGAAGAGGAATCCTGCACCCACTGGAGACAACAAAGGACGGATGAGGCCTGCAGCTAGAGAGTCGTTAATGTATTTCTCTATTGCTTCTTTTTCAGGTTTAGAGAGGTTGTAAAGCTTCTTTGTGGGGAGAGGCGAACCTGGGAGCAAGTCTATGGCGCAGTCGTATGGTCGATGTGGAGGAAGTGAAAGTACACGGTCTTTCCTGAAAACTTCTCGTAAGTCATGATATTAACTGGGGACATTAGTTAAGTCTATTTCCTCGGGTGGTACTGGGGTTTTGCTCTAGAATGGCTGAATACAGACCGTGTGGCAGTAATTACTCCAGTTGCGAATGGTTGCAGTGGACCAGTTTATGTGAGGATTGTGTGTTTTGAGCCATGGTATGCCAAGAACAACAGATGACAACGGGGATGAAATGACATACAATTCAATGAATTCCTGATGATTACCAGACAGAATCAACTTTATGGGTTCTGTTTTGTGAGTGACCACTTCTAGTAGTCTGCCGTCATTTGCCAGTGCTTCTTTAGGAACTTCTAGTTCATTCAGTGGGAGACTAAAGCGTTTAACAATGTTCGAATCAATGAAATTATCGTCTGCCCCACAATCCATAAAAACCTGAACTGGAGTTTAAGTCTGTTGTGACCAGTGCAACATACCTTTCATTTGAATACAGGAGGTCTTGGATGTGGAGGTTTGGCTCACCAGTGCCCCCTGGTACTGGTGAGCCAGACCTTTTGGCACCTCAGGGCACTGGGCAAGAAAATGCCCCTCCTGAGCACAGTAGATACAGAGCTTGTTTCGTAGGCGCCACTGTCTCTCCGCGAGAGTGAGTCGAGCACGCTCCCAGCTGCATGGGCTCCTCTTGAGTTGCAGGGACTGGAGCGCTGGAGCAAGACTCAGTTGTTGTTCGAGGGGGAGAGGGAGACAGAGCGGCTGCTTTGGAGTTGCTGCCAGGTGCGGGGATGAAGGGACCTCAGCCTGTCTGTTCATTTAATGAAGAAGTTTCATCTCACATCGCTAGTTCGTCTTTTATTTCTCCTGATAAGCCTTTCATAAAAAATTGCTTGTAAAGCTGAGTCGTTCCAGCCACTTTCCACCGCCAAGATGTGAAAAGTTACTGCATACTGGGAGACTGGCTGACTTCCCTGTCATAAGGTCAATAACTGACTGACTGCTTCTCTCCCTTTAATGGTAGATAGATAGATAGATTTATTAACAGACTCAAGGTCCAGATTAAAAAAGACAAGCAAACAAACAAACAAACAACCAAAGCAAAAAAAAGACAGCACGGGGTCGTCTAACGACCCCCATTTAAAAGGCACTTATCCCAGTGCTTCCAGAACTGTGACGTGCAGCGTGTGGCACTGTACCCAATGTTTGTCAGGCCTGAGACAATCTGATTTTCTGAGGTATTCAGACGGCTGATGAACATAAACATCATAATTCTTAAGACAGATTGGAGAGTGTTCACTCGAGCAGTCACAAACATTTCAGTGGCGCTGGTCCATCTGGGCCTTTTTAACAGGATTCTCAGAGAGTCATTGTATGCCACTTGCAGTCTCTGAAAGCTCGCTTTTTTGTAATTTGACCACAGATGTGCAGTGTAGAGTGGTGTGCAGTAAGCCTTAAACAGAGTCAGCTTCACTTCATCAGAACAACTACCAAATTTACGTTTCAATACATTTGCTTGCACATATAGCATACGACACTGTCGAAAAATGTCCTCGTCATCAGTCTGCGTGTCGGTGATCACATGACCAAGATATTTCACCTGGCTACTGGGATTTAAAACATGACCTGACAGCTTAAATTTAGGGAAAACCAGCCGCATGTCCTCATTTGTTCTGGAGATCATGATAACACTCTTTAGATCATTGTATTTTATGTCATGTTGTTCCCCATACCTGGAGCACACATTAAGGAGCTGCTGCAGACCAGCTGAGCTTGGGCTAAGTAACACACAATCATCGGCGTACATAAGATGGTTCACCACTGTACTACCAACCACACAGCCAGTTTTACACATTTTTAACTCTTTTGACAGACTGTTCATGTAAAAATTAAATAAGATAGGAGATAGAATGC